>JANHMN010000002.1:207841041-207855777 GCA_030674055.1 Rhabdomys pumilio | reverse complement strand
GACTTTGGGCACCTTTCTCCCCCTGCCCTTCCCACACATCACAGACAGCTCTCAGTAAAGGAGGTTGTCCCTGAACCCATCAGATGAACTCCAACTTAGAGAGCAGTCACAAATTCAGGGCTCCTTGGCTGAGAGAAACTCTTCATTGTCTTTTGAGTTCACTTATTGAGCACTGGATTGGTCTGAGAGGAGGAGAAATGAAGAAAACTTGTTTGGTGGGAAACAGCTCAAGGAAGTCTGGCCCGATCTACAAACAAAACCCACTCAGCATGCTGAGACCTCTGCACCAGGTGCTGAAGCTTATAAAATGCTCACCGTGATTTTAATCTATGATTTTTGACATTTTTAAAAGATAGATTTACTTATTTATTTAATATATGTGACCTATATAGACATATATGACCTAAGTGCCAGAAGAGGGCATCAGATCCCATTATAGATGGCTTTGAGTCACCATGTGGTTGCTGGGAATTGAACTCAGGACAGTCAATGAGTGCTCTTAACCACTGAGCCATCCCTCCAGCCTGGCTTTTTGGCATTTTTGATGAGGAACATAAGCTCCCAGGAAGCTGAGTGAGTGACTGGTTGACACAGCCTTTCTATTCAGGAAGTGGGCTTACCAGTACTGCATCACCCATTCCCAAACAGTTAGCACCGCCACACAAATGGCAGATGCTTTAACATCCTGAAACAAGGAGGCAAGCTGCAAGGGTGTTTGGATGATATGGGAAAAGACATCTTTGTGTGCTTGAAAAACAAATGGGAGATGCTCTTGATTTTCAAGCAATTTTTTATAAATGAATTTTTCTTGCATATTCTTTCCTTTACCGGATCCCTCCCCAAATGATACTTGCTATACAAGGCCGATTTACACAGCTGTTTTATAGAGCCGTTGACACTTTAATGAAAGTCCAAAATAAACATTTTAATTTTTTCCCCAAATAACAAGTAATTGTTTGTCTTGTTTGTACTCCTGAACAAAGGCTGTGTAGCTGCAGTTGTCTGGCTTCTCTGTAATTTCAGGCCCAAGACTCAGCAGACGCTGATTAACCAATCCATCTACCATATGTGCAGAAAGAGACGGCCAGCCTCACTCCCGGCAGGGAAAATTGGCATCCATCTTGGTTCACATGGAGATGTCCTTCTAATCTACAGCCATGCTGGCGCAGCGAAACTTGCATGGCCTGAAATACCTTTTGCTGGCTTCATGGCGAGCTGCATGTGCATGATAAGAATGTATTATTTATAAGACCGCTGTTAGTAATGAGCTATTACACTAATGGCTCATTGTGTTGGGGATTTGATTTCAAATGGCATGGATCACACATTCTGATGAAAATGAGAAAAACATGTTTTGCCATTAGGAACAAAGATTTAGCATCTTCCAATTCCACAACCTGTTATATTCCCATCTCTCGGCGAGGGTTGTAACAACTTTACAAAAGCCCACAATCAGAAACAGCCGCAGAGCAAGGGCTGATGGAGGACATGTCTGCTCCGTTCTTTGGGTTTCTTTCAAATGACTGCCTTGAGATAGACTGTTCTGTGTGTGAGACGGCATGGGCATGTTGCTGTGCATGTCACTTTACAGTGTGCGGAGACACTGGCTGCTGTTATCGTTCATCGGACAGAGCGGTTTCTTGCCGTCCAGGTCCTCTCACACTGGCAGACAAAACTGGAGGATTTTCTCTTGTCTGTCCTGTGAGTCTTCATGATGACATAGAGAAGGTTTAGGTCACTGGAAAACTATCTGGGAGCTTGCCTTGTCTTCGCAAATAGGTCTAACTCACTGATACGTGAGCCCTTCAACGCTTTGTAACTCCACCCCCAAAACCCCACAGTCAGGCATCCCTTTTGGGTGACCATATTTCACAATGAGAGGTTTTGTCCTCGTTGTGACCGTTACTGGCTTTGAGCCCCTTCTCTTGGTGCCAAGTCCACGGCTAACCTGGCAGGCTCTCTCCCGCCTGCAGGTCAGTGGTGCTTTCTCGGACCACTGCTGCCCTTGTCTTGGACGATGCCAAAACAGACGCTCTGCCCATCTGTCTCTAGGAGCCGCCTTGGCCTCCAACTGCCCTTCCTTGAAATCTCAGCTTGAAGTAAACACCAGATGTCAAAGTACAGTTATGACAAGGATCCTGCAGCAAAGTCACAGCTCAAAACTCGTCCAAAGTGGCAAACAGAACAAAGAAAGTCCCCATAGCCAACAATTCTTTAACAAGTCAATGATCTTCCTCCTAGCTCAAGCCACGCTCTCAAGAATTCTACGTAAACAGCCGGAAACTGTCCTACACTGGGTTGAGAAGAGGTACACTTGATGCTCTTTGTCCTGTCTCATCTGGTTAGTAGTGGTGGCTGCCCCAATATATGGTGTATGTTGGCAAATGCTGATTCAATATTGGGAAGAAACGCCCAGATGTATAGTGTTTGCCAATAGTAAAATAGTGTCACTGTGGTAGTTTTAAGTTGCCAACCGACGTCATCAAACGGGAAGCAGGGAAGAAATAATGTGGTGGCATGCTATTAAATACTATGTCCACTAGATAAGACCACAGAAAAATCTCCAAGAGCTACATACCACTGAAAGAAATCCAATTACGGCTGTTAAATATTATTTACCATAATTCCTTAGATGGTAATTTTTTTACAAGTGCCCTTTTTTGTTTGTTTTTGGAGTCAGGGTTGCATGTAGTCTATAGACTGACTGGCCTTGTGGCCATGGGTGACCTTGAACTTTTGATCTTTCCATCTTTGCCTCCTAAGTGCTAAGATTACAGGTGTGTGCCACCATGCTGGGTTTATATGGCGGGAACTCTATCCACTGACCTACATTCCCAGCCTTTCTAAGGATTTGATGATGGCTATGTTCAGCAAATAGCTTGCAAGTTCCTGAGGATTTCACGACTAACATTCTTAAGCTAAACCAAGCTGGCTCCAACATGGTGGGGGGGGGGGGGGGGGGGGGGGGGAATGCTTAAAGAGGCAAGTCCAGAAAGGCAGGTGGGAAGTGTGCTGAAGTAGAAATTTCTGGATTCTTTAACAACTCAGTTTTGTCAATTGATGCTTTCTGCACACTGTCTTGTGAGAGGGCATATGATGTTTCATTGCTGAAAACAGACACCTGAGAGGGCATGTGATATTCAGAAAGAATATAAATGGAACCCCACAAACAATGAGAGGGTGGGCTTGCATTGCCACGCTGTGCAATGCTTCAATGGGCTTTGCTGGTTTCCATTGGTCTTCACTTCATAGAGAGAAATATGCCAAAAACCTTCTCGTGGTACTCCAGCTGATTCTGGCCGCTTCCGCTGACTCCTGCCAATTCAGAGGAGTCTTGCCATTTCTGCTGGATTGTACCGCCACTACTGATGTATGTTTGGTGTTTGCTATTGAACTGAACTGCTGATATCCTGAAAGCAAAGAGTGGAATCGCCCCAAGGAACTATTGCTGAATAGGTCCACAACACCCTTTTTCTATTAACCGGGAGGTTGAAGCCTTTAAAAACCCTAATGTAGGTTTTGAAAAACAATTTAAGCCTACAGTGTGCATGGAGGGTAGGACCAGTATTTAACTTGACCCCTCAAAAGGCTTCAGACACAAGATGTGGCTCTATTTACAGTGATCTCCACCCAGATTTCTGTACCCAGGTCCTAACTCTTCCCTTGCCCTTGATTGAAATCTGTGATCTCCTCTCAATGGAACATAAAGCCCATGGTGCTTGAGGCAGTGCAGACTTCGGAAGAGACTGGGCAAGACTCCTTCGCCTCCTTAGGGACTCCAACCTCACAGGATCAGCACCGCCATTTCCAACCTGTCGCTTTGTTTGCTTGACGTTCACACATGGAAAGTTCAAGAAACACACCAAGAAAAAGAACAAGGCAGAGCTCTCTACAGCTGCAGAAGACCACTTCCTCAAGTGATCTGGGACAGCACTAACATTCTAAATAAAACCAGAGAACTAAAAGACTTCTACAAACCATAGCTGTATTGAACAGGATGCAGACTGGAAAGGAAGATGAAAAGTCTTGATTTGGGTGCTGTGTGATTTGTTCCCTGCAGGTTTCAATGGTTGGATAAAAACCCTGTTTTTCAAAATGGTGCTGCTTAGGCCCAAATGCTTCCTGACCCTTCCTTTTGTCATTAGCCTAGAGCAGACTGAGAACATGTGAAACCAAGTCTTTGAAAGACCAGGAAAAATTTTAAATATATAAACTAAATTAAACTAAAATCTTCAGTGTAATCTCTCAGATTCTAGTTTTTAGGGCTAGCACCCATCTTCAGGGATACATACCCACCTACATGTGTCTCACTTCATCCCAACCTTTCCCAGAGTATTTCACTGCTGAGTTAGTGAAGAAAGCCAGCAACCAGACCACACAACAGAATCATGTAGGGAGCTTTCAATACTTAATGATTCAAAGAGTGACAGCACACACCTATACTCTGAACTATTTGGTAAACTGAGGCAGGAGAATGGCTTATGCCCAAGAGTTGGAATCCAGCTTAGGCAATGATCCTATCTGGCTGTTTTGCTTGGGAGCTTAGCCTTTAATGGCTGAGCCGGGTCTATTTCATGTAAGATATAAAACACTTACTAAAGCAAAGAAACAAAAACCTGGGCCCCTCCCTCAAAAGATCAATTTGATTGCCCCAAGTTTATCTTGGACACCAGGATTTAAAAATTGATATGATTCATTTACTACAAGCTAACTTTTCACAAATATACAAACAACTCAGTGGCTTTTAGTATATCATAAAATTGTATAACCATTAATTATGTAATGCCATAGATTTTATCCCCACTGCCCCCAAAGAAAAACCAAGAACCCCCTCCCCCCATATTCCCTAATTTCTTTCTCGCTACATAAGATTTGCCTAATCTGAGCTTTTAGATATATGTTATTATACAATATGTGGTCTCTATGCCTGGCTTCATTCCAGAACGTTTTCGAATGTGTTGTGACATCTATCACTACTCTATTCCCTTTAATTTCCTAATAATATTCCACTATCGGTATACCATATCTGTTCAGCCATTCATCAGTAGATATACATTTGGGCGGTGTCCATCTGTGGGATGTTATAAATAACACCGCCATGGATATTTGTGGGAAGCCTGAGTGGAAATGTGTTCCCTTCTCAGCACTGATCAGCTGTTAGCCGAGGCACCTCCTTTTGGCTTGAACAGGTCCAAAAAATGAGTATTTGATTTTCCACAAATAAAGTAACTAACTTGTTTCTGTAGCTTCCCCCTCCTACCTCCGTGGACCCCACTTACCTGGCACTCTTTACTTTATCACTCCCTGGCTACTCCAGCAAAATAGGCAACTTCAGATCAAAATGAAGAATTTTTCAATATCTTTCCCACTCTTCCCAATTCTGAACACTAAAAGAAGGGACTCCTTGTACTCTACCATGAATCTGAACTCTACTCAGAGCCCCCCACCATGCTGCTGTCTCTCTATGACAGTAATAACTCTTCTAATAGATAAATAAATCAATAAATCTTGTCACAAAGGACAATCCACCTCCATATGTCCTTAAGTTCCAATCCCAAACTTTCATTATTTACTATTATTGTTGTTGTTGTTGTTGGTGGTGGTGGTGGTGGTGGCGGTGGAGGTGGCGGTGGTGGTGTTATTGCTAACACCATCCTACTAGGAGTAAAATTATCTCACTGCAATTTTTGTTGTGTTTTGTTTTCTTTTTGAAACAAAGTAACATACCTACATTGGTTTTGTACTTGGGATCCTCCTGCCTCGGTCTTCTGGGTAACAAGAATTACAGATATGCACCAACATGACTGGTCTCACTGTGCTTTGGAATTACATTTCCCAAATGCCTAATGAAACTGACATCTTAAGATTCGGAAAGACTTCTTCTCATGTACCTGCACCAACTGAAGATTCCTGTTTCTTTTTTCGGGAGGAGTGTCAATTAAGTCCTTTGCCCACATCTAATTTAGAGTATTTGTCTCTTCATCGCTGTAAGAAGGATGACGGTGACATGAAGTTGGCACAGAGTCTGAATGCCTCCCAGGAGAGTCTCACAGTCACCTCATCTGTGAAGCCTGATGTGGAAGCAAGCCTCATACTGCTCCTCTTAATACAGAGAATATTTGATTTCAAGTTTCAAGAAAAGTAATATTCTTTAAGACATCACACAAGTTTCATCAAATTAGAAATGAGTGTATCAAGAATGAATCCCTAAAAATATCACCCAGAAGCAAAATTGCAAATTCCAATCTTTTAATGCTTTTCAATCCACTGGCACAGAAATCTCTTTTAAGATCAAATTCAAATATCCATTTGAAATTTTTTAAAAAACATAATTATGATTCTAATAATGAGCAGGATGGGTGGGGATCCAAGAGCTCTATTGAATTCATGTTTGCTAATTATTCTTTTTAAAGAGGTTTTAAATTTTTTAATTTAATGTAGTAAATATTTATGTGTGTGTGAGGCGGGACACAATTGCCAAGCCGCACAGACAGAGCTCAAAGAGCAACTCTGTGGCGGAGCTGGCTCTCCTTCCATCTTTTCATGGCTTCCCAGGGTTAAACTCCGGTCACTGGACTTATAGGGCAAGTGCCATCTCAGCAGCTCATGTTTGTCATGACATGTAAATGACAAGCCCAAAGCTTCACTCAGGCTCTTCCCCATCAACTCCCCTCCTGGCATCCCAGCCCTCACTCTGGAAGTTGAGCTGTGCAGTTATAGTGGGTATAAGATCCACCCTGGGTGTGAATGATAACCACTTCAGGACCAACAGAAGCTTCTCCAGTTCCTTAATATAAAATGTAAGTCCTTCATGCTACAACATCACCCTGCAACTTAGAGGAAAGCAGGCTCCTGCCTCCCCCTTCAGAACTCCTAGGTCAGCAATGCCTGTGTGGGGCCCTGCTCACCAAGGCTTCTGTCCTCAGACCAAGGAGGACTTCCCAGCAAGCTCAAGTGTTAGGACCATTGCTTCCAGACACCTTCCTCCTGCTGCTATGTGTGTGTATGAAAAGACTCCACCTCTGGGGTCCCATTTTGTCACCAGACACTCCCTAAAACATCTGTCCTTGTTCATTCTCTGTTGCAGGGATGAAACACTAACTAAAAGCAACTTGTAGGAGAAGGAATAAGTAGTTGATTTGGCTGATAGGTTACAGCCCATCATGGAGGGATGCTGAGCCAGGAAGTCAAGCAGAGACCACGGTGGAATGATGCTCACTGGATCGTCCTCTCTCTAACCTTGCCTTCTAGAGAACCCAGGACCATCCGGGATGGTCCCTCTCCCATCAATCACCAATCAAGAAAACACCCCAATAGACATGTCCACAGGCCAATCTGATGAAGACAGTTTCTCAATTAAGTTTCCTTCTTCCCAAATAATTCCAGTTTATGTCAAGTTGATTAAAAAACAAACAAACAAACCAGCATAGTCTCTATTGTACCAAAGTCTCAACTAAAGTCGATTTCTCCCTACCACCCACCAGACCCCATGAATAGCAGTTTCAACTCTTAAGAATACTGAAGCATTGGAGAGACGGCTCAGCCATTAAAGGCTAGGCTTACAACTAAGAATAAATAAGAATACTGAAGGATCAAGTTCAGAGACACAGAATAGCAGGTGAATCTGCTGTGTTCAGGAAGGCCCATTTGTGCAGATTCAACATCAAGTACCTACCTCTATGCATTTAATCTCAGCTATCAGATTCCCACCCGGCAAATCAGGGCGGGGCCTCCTCTAGTAGGGCAGGAAGCCAAGGTGTGCAGATGAGGGAGGTGTGCCCATGTGAACTCCTCCAGAGTGAGTAGACAACGAAGAGGCAGTTATAAAACTCTCAAGTGTACTTACACTAGCTACCTGGGGCCTCTGGTTGAGCTGGACACACTAAGGCTAGCTGGCTTAATCATCTCTCTCCTTTGTCTCGAGGAATGCAGTCCTTGGGGTTTCCCAGTTCCACATCAAAAAACTGTGGGTTCTCTCTTTTGGTCCCCAAAGACCAAAGTGAGAGTAGGCCTACTACTCTCCCTTCCTTAGAAAAACTAAAAACTCCAAGTGTTATATACATATTTTTAATTTTTGCATTTCTCATTAATTCAACTAAATTTAATCATATATAACACGGATCAAACCATGAGTGAACACTGGACAAATAGAAATTGAGAGACTCTCTACAAAAGAACTCTCCTGTATTGGTTGAAGACATTCCTGTTTTGGGGAAAGTAATGGTTAGGGAGCCGTTTCTAATTTAAGGACTAAAGAGACAGGACACTGAATACAACAAATGGCCTGGGCTTTTCCATAGAAGACACTGTCAAGACTGTCAGTGGGCTTTTACATACAAGACACTGCCGAGACGGTCAGTGAAACCTGACTGAGGTCTGCAGATGAGCCACTGAGACTGCTAGACTTTGACCATCATATTGTAGTTATCAGCTTTGAAGGGAAAACACGTGTTTGGCATGAGTGGAGCATTACACCTACAACTTACTTTCACAGGATTCTAAATAAATACATAGACATGTCCATGGATGGAGACAGAGAGAGGAGAAGAGGGAGATGAGTGATAGATGACAGATACATAGATAGATAGATAGATAGATAGATAGATAGATAGATGGCAGATATATGTTAGAGAAAGTAATCAAGAGAATGATAAAATAAGGAAAAAATTCTGATATCTAGGGAATTTATACCTGTAAGTATTCGGTGAGTGTCAAATTGCATCAAAACAACTTCAAAAAAGTAAAATAAAGTCACTCCCAAGTCAAACAAAGTCTTCTTGGCAGCAGAAGACTGATGTCTAAACTCTGGTCTCTTGACATTGTGGGATGTCCAGAAATCTTCCATATTCATCTCTGTGGGATCTTATCCTTTCCCCAATCTCTAGTCAATATTTCTAGAGACAAGTATAGAATCCACGGTAGTCTGGTCACTTTGGATAACCTCACAAATGGTTAACTCTGGAAAGAATACAAAAACTGGCCTGGCATCACCTAGAACGGTATACAGGAGGGCAGGATATCTAATCATACTGTGAACCCTGAGATTGTATACTGGAAAACCCATCTCTAGTTGTGGTGTGGCTCAGCCCTTAGCACACACCTTGTTTTTTTATAAACAAGATTAAATAAAGTCAACCATGGGTCAAGAAACGGAGCAAGCAACCAGTTGACAGGGAGTGAACATAGGAAAAAAACAGAGAGTGAGAGGAAGTCAGGAAGACAGATAGAGAGATACACAGGAAGTAGAAAGGAGGGACAATCAGTTGGAAAGGCTACTGGCTTTTTCCTTCCAGGATGTCCATTGAAGATGAAGGTCAGCTGGGTGCTTTCTCTGCCTTTCTGAGCTAGCAGGCTTTCACCCTAGCATCTGGCTCCTGAGTCTTCATTTGTTAAAATCGAACGATCAGGATTTTTGTTTTTAAAACAACAGCTGGGCACATCAGCTCCACGGGTACTCAGCAAGCCAGGGCAGCATGGCTCATTCCTCTCATTTCTTTCACTATGTCCCCAGGAAGATCCGTCACCAACCTCACACACCACAGCATGATGGTCGTCATCTTGGGCCTCGATTAGTTCGGCCAAGAAGTATTCGCCATAAATTTCCTTCAGAGTGTTGTCATAGTGCATAAATATTGGCATGAGATCATCATGGTCTTCTACCCTGTGTAACAGAAAGCCTTCAGTTTAGGGTTTGTTCCATCCACTGCACCCCTTCAACAGAGCACCTACTGTGTTCTGCCCCTGTTCTAATGGCTGATACTGCCATAAGCAAAAGTGTAATATACTTCAATAACGTCAAATATCTCAAATAACACTATGTTTCTTGAGATGAAGTGTGTCAATGACCAGGAGGGGAAGAAATGGGGGTCATATGGGCAGAGGGGTCAGCATGGCTGGAGAACGGGAGGCAGGGCAGCATCTGCCAGGAACCAAAGGACAGTTGAGGACAGCAGTTGGCGAATGTGTTCTAAGGATCATTATTTCTATGACATTATCCCACAGGCCCTGTCCTTTTTTTTTAAACATTCAGTGTGTATGTGTACACATACATACACACGCATGCGTGTATGTGTCCGTGTGTGTGTGTGTGTGTGTGTGTGTGTGTGTGTGTGTGTGTATGTGTGTGTGTGTGTGTATGAGAGAGAGAGAGAGAGAGAAAGAGAGAGAGAGAGAGAGAGAGAGAGAGAGAGAGCGCGCAGGGGGGAGACAGGGAGACAGGGAGACAGGCCACAGAACACATGTACAGGTTAGAAGACAGACTGCAGGAGTTGGTCTTTCCTTCATATGGGTTCCAGGTTTAGAACGCTAGTCACCAGGCTTGATAGTGCATGCCTTTGGCTGCTGAACCATCTCACAGGCCTACTTGCCCTTCTTATGTGCTTCTATTCTGAGACAGCTTTATACTTCCTATGAGGGAGACTCGCTATGAAGGTAATGAAGGCCTGGTCACCATTCTGGAGACACACACCTTGACTTCCACTCTTGGGACATTTTACAATGAATTACCTTGACCCTACTTAAGGAAGCAGGGAGTAGTTTACTATCACACAGTGATGTGATCTTGGATTCCACCCTCTTCTTCTTTTCAGCATACTTTTGAGAATATTTAGTGTTGTATTTTACCTGTCTATGATCCTCTAATATCATGTTCCTGATACAGAAAAAACAATTCTAACTTCACATTATTTCCCCCAATGTGTTCTGACTTAACTATAGACCTTTATTTTCTCTACGCTTTTCATTCATTACTCTGTCATCTCCACCACCCCATTTTATCGTCTAGTGTGTTCTCTTTGAGGCTAATACTAGCTCCATTTACTGAGGGATCCAGATGTGTCTAAGGCCCAGGACTTTACTCCTGTCTTCTCCGCTGCTGTGCTTCTCAAGGTAACAGCAGGAGACAGGCAGGGACCTGGAATAATTTCTGGAATAATTTAGTCAGGCATACATACATATATATAGACATATGTGTGTGTCTGTGTATGTGTGTATATACATACATACATATATACATACATACATACATGCATACATACATACATACACAAAACACACACACACACACATTCTAAGATGAAAGTAACATATTTAAAAAATGAAGACAGTGTAAAACCTCACAGATGAACTGGAGATAAGAATGGGTCACTTGCCTGGTATGCATAATCCCCACCACCACCTGGGCTAGAAAGTAATACTGTGTCTCAAAACAAAACACCAGCTGAATGTGGTGGTGCACACCTTTCATCTCAGCACTCAAGAGGCAAAGGCAAGCTGAGTTCTGTGAGTTCAAGGTCAGCCTGGACTACATAGTGAGCTCCAGGTCAACCAGGAATACACAGGGAGATCCTGACTCATAAAAACAAACCAAACACCAACTCAGATCTCAGAGCTAAGAAGAGAGCTATACCAAATACAAAATAGTCAAATACCAAAAGGAAAGGCATACATAATAACTAGAAGATGAACCCCGGTCAACATAACTTGCAGAGTCCCCATGAACAGCTGCCACTGAGGATGTAACTCATCGCAAAACAAAACAATGAGCAAAGAACCTGTTCTAGGCGCTCTCCTTGAATGCTACAGTTACATATTAAAGGCTCAGAAAAGCACTATGATTAAAAAGCACTTAACTTTGCTTATGCACTTCTCCAAACTGGCCCACCGTACCCTTGGTTCCCTAAACTTCCCTCCCCTTCCTGTGGATAAAGGCAAAAGGCTGCACTGTTCATTATTCAGGGGTCACCCATTGTTATCCCAGGTGTGGTTAACTGTCAACACTCTGAAAGGCTGGAAGGCAGTGGCTCCTATCTCGGCAGCCAAACTCTTCTTCCTTTTTATTATCACCCGGGTGGGCTCTTACGTCATGGCCACTGGCAGTTTCATTCCCTCCCATCAGTGCATCAGTGGGACTCCCAGGTATGAGGCTCCAACAAGGAGCCAAAAGCAAACACCAATTGTGTGTTTAGAATAAGACTGCAGTTCAGATGCTGCCCTAGACCTTGCCCACGTATTTCTGGGTATATATGATCACTTTGAGAATTATCAGTGGTCATCTTGGCCAGGTGTAGTGAAGCTCCACCATAAATCCATCGAAGGCTTGTTAGGTGCTCTTTTGAAAAGATGAGAGACAGACAGACAGACAGACAGACAGACAGACAGACAGAGGCAGGGAGAGGCAGGGAGAGAGAGAGGCAGGAAGAGAGAGAGAGAGAGGGGCAAGAAGAGAGAGAGAGAAAGAGAGAGGGAGGGAGAGAGAGAGAGAGAGAGAGAGAGAGAGAGAGAGAGAGAAAACGAACTACAGCATAGTGTCCAAAGCATCCAAAGCATGAACTAGAAAGCCAGCCCACCTTGGCTTGCTGGACACTGAATCTGTCACCTGTGACTTTGTGCCAAAGATGTGGTATTCTGTCTCTAAACTATAGCCACTATGTCACATGAAGATATAGTTGAGTGTGACTCATACTGTAATTATCATGCAGGTAGTCAGAACCAGTAAGAACCACTGGAGAATACCCATAATCAGCAGGCAGAGGAGGAGAGGTGTTTGTTTGTTGTTCCAGAAGGCTGACTCACCACCCTGGCATCCCACTGGCAGGTATAACCAATGCTGCTCCATCCATGATCTTACAGCTCTGCTTTGCTCATCTCCAGCAGTCACTTAACAATGCTTGCGAGCTCCTCGCTGTTTCTGGGTGAGTACAGGGCCCTTGCCTCTACTATGTCAACCCTCTCAACCATGTGTGAGCTGCTAGACACTCTGGACTTAGGAAGGCTCCTTGTCCCTATGCTTCTTGCCTCTATGTGAATCCAGACTCCGCCCACTTGTCTATTCCAAATGCCAGCATCTTTCAAGGCGACCTCTACCATGCACCCTCCGTCAACACTTCCTTCAAGCTCCTCTCCCAAAAGACCAAACACTGGAGTCATCACTGGAGATACAGTGTCTAGTTATAGTATTGATGTATTTTGAGCAAAATGTGGCATCTTCATAACCAGGGCACAAGTTTTGGGGACACAAAATTCTAGGACAGCTCTGAACGGTGGTGCAGCAGTGACAGGCAATAAGGTCCAGGTCCTTACTTTATGCTGACCTTTCCAAGAGACCCCACTGACAGCTCTGAGGAGAAGTGATTACTAGTCCCAGGGGGTGCCTTTGAAAATCTGAACCTACAGTACTACACTGCCCCCCATAGCCCTTCTACTTCACCTTCTGCCACTCCCTACTGAGAAGCCTGCAAAGGTACTTCACTGCCAAGACTTAATTTTCTCATTTACAAAAGGAGTGGGGTAAGAATCCTGGGAGTATGCAATGAGGTGCCACAAAGCTGTGCTGTAGCCTGCTCCCTGCACCATGGCAGCCTCTCAGCAAGTGTTTGTTCTCTTCTCTGTGTGTGAGGCCACAGACCCTCAGCAAAAAAGAATCTAGAACATTCTATTCACTTCCCTCTTAACCTGCAAAAAGAGGCTACTCTCCACAAGAGGCTTTTTTCTGTAAAAAATTAAAAAAAAAAAAAAACTTGATTATACTGTTCTGAAAAATAATACTCTAAAGTAAGAAAATAGTCTCTAATTCCATTTTAGAGCATTTTACCAAAAGTTAATGTTGTACCAATGCATATTAGCATATGTTATTTTACATGACTGAAAAAATAATATCCTAGCTGTTTTTAAGTGGTATGGTGGTTTGAATAAGAATGGACCCATAGATTCATATATTTGAATGCTTAGTCAAGTCACTAGGGAGTGGCACTACTTGAGGAGGATTAGGAGGTGTGGCCTTTTTGGAATAGATGTGTCATTGTGGGTTTGGAAGTTTGAAACTGGCATGGAAATTTCAAAAAGCTCACACCATGCTCAGTGTTGCTGTCTCTGCCTGTAGCTCTCAGCTATTCTCCAGAGCCATGCCTGCCATGCCTGCCGCCATGCTACACACCATGATGATAAAGGACTAAGCCTTTGAAACGAGAAGCAAGCCCCCAATTAACTGCTTTCCTTTATAAGAATCACCATGGTCGTGGTGTCTCTTCACAGCAATAGAGCAATAATTAAAGCAAGTGGATTAAGACAGCAATCAATTAAGAAAGTTATTTATACAATGAATACAAAATATTACTCTAGCCAGGAGTCTGAACCCAGAGTCCAAACTAGACCTTGAAATCAGTGCACTGTTCAACCTTCCTCCGAGAAGCTTCTTATAGTAGATGGCAATTAACATAGACACACACAACTGGTCCACGTACAGAGGATAGCTCATAACAGAATGCTCAGCCCCAAATGGAATGTCTACACTGTATCTCTTCCCTCGAGGCTCAGGGATCTTTGTGGAAGTGGTGCCAAAAATATTGTAAAAGCCAGAGGGGCTAGGTGACTTCAAGGGAGCAGTGTTTTCCAGACCCAAGACAAATGTATGTATCGACTCATGCAGACTGTGAGGGCACGTGGAAGACCTGCACAAAGTTTGCCAGACAAAAATCCCAGCATGGGAGAGGGGAAGTGGGCACAAAGTCCCAGCCCTAGCTGAGGAGCTTGCTACACTCAACTGCACCCGGGGGGTGGAGGGGGGAGGAATGTTATATCAGTTTTCTTCAATGAGTGAGACTCGGAAGTCACCACACCCAGGTGTAGTCAGCCAACACAAACTAGACCAAATAGGCTGAGGGGGAAGAGGGTAGGGAGAGGAAGAGAGAGAGAGGGAGGGAGAGAGAGAGAGAGAGAGAGAGAGAGAGAGAGAGAGAG
>JANHMN010000002.1:207773272-207841031 GCA_030674055.1 Rhabdomys pumilio | reverse complement strand
GAGAGAGAGAGAGAGAGAGAGAGAGAGAGAGAGAGAGAGAGAGAATACAAGTACAAGTTGGGTGAGAGTTACAGGAGAGGAATGGATATGATCGAAACAGATTATGTGAAATTCTCAAAGAATAAATGGAAACATTGTTTTAAAGTTTGAGGTTGAATATGGTGGAGTCTGACTTTAAGCCCAGCACAAGGTAGGATGTGGAAACAGCAGGCAGATTTCTATTAATTCAAAGCCACCCTAGTCTACATAGTGAGTTTCAGGATAGCCAATGCTACATAGTGAATTCCTGTCTCAAAACAAAACAGAAGAAAATAGAAAAAAAAATAGTTTGAGATGGTGATGTTAACTACATCGATGTACATAAATTTGATCATTACATAATATATATTTATATATATACTTAATTTTATGGCTCCCAATTTTCATGAGTGTGTATATGTGTGTGCGTGTATGTGTGTGTGTTTGTAAATGTTTCATACAGTGAAGAAGTACATATTCATAATCTTAAACTAAAAAAAAATAGTCAATATTAAAATCAGGAATAAAGATCTGGAGAGATAGCGAGCCCTAACCCTAGCCATGAACCTCGCATTGCACATTAACAAAGCTGTCCAAAACCAGACCTTACTACCAACTCTCCTGGGAAAAAACAAGAAGCAAACATTCAAAGCTTGGCGTTCTGAACACTGTCCCTTAAGCCCTTCTCCAAAAATGGATAGAGAGGAACTTGCTTACCATGCTAAATGCATTCCTTGGGGTGATCAATAATTTGAGATCTTGCATCACCCTACACGCTAATGATAATGGGTGACATCAGCCTCAAAGTCTCAAATGACAAAGGCCTGCCTCACAGAAAAAGCACCTCGGTAAGGGGAGCCATCCATGCAGCAAAATGTCTAAGAGCCAGCAGGCTAAAGCTGTGGGCACTGCCTATCGGGGTCAGACGAGAGGACAGCCCCATCTCACTGTGAGCGAGGATGGCATGCTTCCTGGGCACATCCTGCGATTTGCAGGGTATGCACCATCCCCATGGTGATGACTGATCTGGGGTTATTCACTCCATCCGCACAAAGAAGAATAGAAACAGACGTCTCTGAAAAGTAGCGTTCCTTTATACGTTCATTCAGAATGCTGCTTGCACGGGGGAGTCATGTGCTTGCTGGTGCTACCAACTATAAAATATTTTACTTTTAGGAGAACAAAAGGTCCAGCCCAGACAGTCTTGTTCTCCTCTTAGGCACTCAAGTGTCCATCAGACCCTAAAAACCATCCCAGAAAAAAATGGAGCTGAATTCAAGCCTGAATTCAAGGCTAGCAAAGATACCTCACTTGGGAATTTACATATCTTTTAAACTTAGGATATAGCAAAACTAAGAATGCCCTGTGTGGTGGCTCTAACCAGCTTTCTGGAAGACAAAGTTATTCATCCTTCACTATGTCACCTAGTCACGAGATACATGGTGGCACCCTAGAGCCCAGGAACTCTTCCTAGCAACCTGGTCAAGACTCTTAGTGACAGTTTCCCAGATTGCTTCATGGCTGCAACATCCTGTCTTCTCTGTATAACCACCATTCTAGAGGGAAGGCACAGACTGGCTTCCCTTGAGGCAGAGAGATGTGTGTAACACATGCTGCTAGCAAGGCCACTGTGCAAAACCTCAGGTGGGAAATATCACCCCAGCAAGGCGAGATCAGCACAAAAGCAGCCTGCGTGTCCAGAATATGTCCCAGACCCCTCTGCTGCCCTCAAAGCATCTTCTTTATCTAAAGAGTCGGCATTCTCCAGTTAGTTAAAAATATACTACCTAAAAAGAAGTTACTTTAAACGTCACAAATACATTTTATTGTAGTGTATTTGAAAAAAATGATAAGAGAATCCAGCTTAGTTCTAAAGAATACAGCTTGCTTTGTCAAATCATGCTTTTATCAAGAACACTGTCTCAACATAGAACAGGGCAACTCAAAAGTTGTCGCCAACTAGATGTTTCATCCACTTGTGGGGGTTGGAGGCAGGAGAACCTTTTTCTTTCCAAGATCTCTTGTGCCCTCTAGTGGCCTTCTTACGAAAATTAAATCCATCCTTTAACGGTTCATTCTAGAACTTTAAAACAGGTGTTTAGATTCACTTAACTTCTGGTCATTGGAAAATGTGATTTTTTTTTTAAGTGAGAGGGATTTTAAAATCCAAACTTTCTGTGTGATTAGAAAGATTTCAAAGCATGTACTAGTTTATGTGAGTCCCCACCATCCATAGCGCTGGGTTCCATGTGCCAATCTTGGCAGTGGTAATCTACAGCTCCTAGAGGACTGTCCACCAAACCACATGTCTGGCAGGGGTTTTTTGGTAACAAATTTCCCAGGGTAGAAGAAAGCCCCCAGCTAAATGCTGTAATTGTTCTACATCTCCTTTTAAAATGTGTCTGGATCTTCTTAACTTAGAGCTCAAAACGTTACATTCCTAAGAGCTGCTTAGAAGTTAAATTGAAACGAGCATGAGACTATCAGATGTCTCACAAAATTAATCTGGGGCTGGGGAGATGGCTCAGTGGGTAAGAGCAATGACTCTTCTTCCAGAGGAGCCACGTTCAATTCTCAACACCCACACTGTTGCTAATAACTGTAACTCCAGCTCCAGTGGGTCCAATGCCTTCTTCTACCAGGTATACACATGGTAGGACATACATTCAGAGAAAACACCCGTGCACATAAATAAATAAAAATAAATGGAGAGCCGGGCAGTGGTGGTGCACGCCTTTAATCCCAGCACTTGGGAGGCAGAGGCAGGCGGATTTCTGAGTTCGAGGCCAGCCTGGTCTACAGAGTGAGTTCCAGGACAGCCAGGACTACACAGAGAAACCCTGTCTCAAAAAACCAAAATAAAAAAAAATAAAAAAATAAAAAAAATAATAAATGTAGAACTGTGTCTATTAAAAAGTAACTTCCTCAAAAAATGAAGGGTAGGTTTTTATTGTAGTTTGGATTTTTTGGTTTGGTTTGGTGTGGTATGGTTTGGTTTGTGTAACAGCCCTAGCTTTCATGGAACTTGATTTGTGGGCCAAGCTGGCCTCAAGAAAGTTGGGTTTTAAAAAATAAAAGATAAAAAAAAAAAAACTTGTTTTAAATATTTTCTTTTTACTTTTTAACGGTTAAAGTTTTACATTTTTATTAATGCAAATTATACATTAATGCAAATTATACATTAATGCAAATTATACATATGTGTGAGATCTGTATGATGATCTGATACAAGCATGCATCTGGAACAATCAAATCTGAGTTCACTTTCATCTCCTTAAACATTTGTAGAGCTCCTGATTTCCTCTCTCCTAAAAAAATTCCATCTATTTGAGTCAACATGAGTAACTATAGTCATCTTCAAATAGGCAGGATACCAGGCAGGAAAACTCAAGCTACTTCACAACACTACAGACAGTATATAACCCTTCTCTTGGCCTAGTCTTCCCTAAACCCACAAGGACTTGGAAAAGAAGCCCCACTATCACCACCACTCCAAGACCATGCCAGTCTTTCTAAGTCTCGAACATCTCACATTCTCCACTGAAGATTAATTAAGCACACTGTAGTTTTTAAAGGTGTGTCCAGGAGCAGCTTTGCTTTGTTTCCAACATAATGAAAGACAGGGAAGAGTAACTTCGTTAATTAGTGTCTGAGTAGAAGGGCAGATTACAGCATCATTTTCCACGTGGCTAAATGAAAGAGACAGGAGAAGGGATTATGTGTTAATTCATTTGGTTCTGAATATGTTGCTAGTTAAATAGCGGAGGGCTAATTACATCCCCAAACCCTTCCCTGGTTTAGTATCTTAGGAACTGTGTTCATCACCATTAATTATCAGTGCAAGTGGATACTGATGAGACAGATGTCAATGGGGGAAAATAAGAGTAATGTGGCAGCCTGAGAGGCATGCAGCCACGCCTATTCCACTATGCTGTGCAATATCTTTGTGTTTCTACCGCTCTTAGGGAGGTAGAGTCTACACAAAGTTTCAAGATTTTAGACCCACAAGTCCTAAAACTCCAATCTGTTCATTTTGGATAGGGAGCTTTTAAAATGTTACACTTCTATACCTTCTCCAGGCAAAAGTATTGTCTCCAGTTTCACAGTCTCCACCTGAACTCACTACTGTATCCTCATCTAAAAGTATATGCCCCCTCCTCGTCTCTTTACATTGGAACAATGTCCCTCTTGGGATTTGTTCCTTTCAGATTTTCTGTGATGTGAGCAAACAGAACAGTTAGCCATCGAAGGCTGATGATCAGGACGAGTTATCAAAAAGTTTATTTCTAGCTTTGTGGAGCCTGCCCACTAGAAGGGCATAGCCCACTCTATGAAGTCTTAAGAGAGGAAAAAGGAAAAAAGAAAAGAAAAGGAAGGGATAAGAAGCCAAGAGAGAAATTGAGAGCGAATAGGGACTATGGACTGCTGTAAATGGGGGTTAGTATTGTCAACTTGACAGGATCTACCATCACTAAGAGGCAAGTCTCTGGGCACACCTGTGAGAGAGTATCCAGGTTAGGTTAGTCTCTGGACACAGCTGGGGAAGGGTATCTTGATCATATTTATGGAGGTGGGAAGCCCTGCCCACTGTTGGTGGCACCATTCCCTGACTGGGATCCTGGATTGTATAAACCTAGAAAGAGAGCCAGGCAGTAACAGGAGTTCGTGCTATCTTCTGAAGATACAGTGTTACAGTGTAAACACTGCTTCAAGCCCCTGCTGCCTTTCTTCGCCATGATTGGCTTGTAGTCTTGAACTGTGAGTTAGAAGAAACTTTTTCCCTGAATTTGCTTTGTCAGGGTATTTCATCACAGCAATTGAAAAGTTGTAAAATAGTAAGTAAATGCTTCCTAGGAGCCAGGTGCTGGACTGAGGACAGCTTTTGTCTTTTCTTCTGCTTACCTATATTCTGAACAGTAGGTAGTAGGTTTACAAAAAAATTACCTTACTAAAAAGTGTAAGAAATGGATCGTTTTGATGGGCTGCTTCTGTGGATGGCACTTTGAGTACTGCATTTGTAAACAACTTTTTTAATACAAAAATGTCTTGGAGAATATAAGTAAGTCTTACTATTCCTCTGGAAAATGATAATTTATAAAATCCAAATGGGTATACTAACTATATGTTTTTTTTAAAAAAAACACAAAAAACAAATCCAAACAACAAGAACTTTGGAGGGCCAGTAAGAAGGCACAGTGGGCTGTGCTTGCTAACAACCTGAGTTCAATCCCTGGCACCCAGACGGTGGAAGGAGAGAACTGACTTCCACAGGTGTCCTCCGACCTCCACACGTGTGCTCTGTAGCATGTGAATTCAGGCACACACACATACACACAAATAGATGAAATAAAGCAGTTTTTAAAAAGAGAATACTTTTGGAAATGTACCTCCTTCGTTTGCAGGTTAGTTCATGCCTCCTACGTTCAACCTAACCTCCCCCTAAAGAACTGTTCATATACTCAGTCGCCCGTCAGGATAATTTCTAAATTGGAAATGCCTTTAAATTTACATGTTTTGCTCATTTTAAAATGGAACCTGTAAAATGACACTCATGCACATTAAGCACAACTTAAAACAACAAAATACGGGCTGAGATGGCTCAGAGGTTAAGAGCACTGACTGCTCTTCCAGAGGTCCTGGGTTCAATTCCCAGCAACCACATGATGGCTCACAACCATCTGTAACGGGATCTGATGCCCTCTTCTGGTGTGTCTGAAGATTTCTATCTACAGTGTTCTCATCCACATAAAATAATTAAATCATTCGTTTTAAAAACTACCATTTTGCTCTCGCAAATTAAAAACTTTTGAATAACTGAAAATATCGAGAGCCTGGAGATATAGTTCATCAATCAAGTGCAAAACCACAAGTTTGATCTCTAACTCTGAAAAAAAAAAAGATAAAAGAATCTTATCTAATAATCTATAGAATCACTGGGTCTAAAGAAGCGGTTGCTGGTGATCATATAAGCTGACGTATTTTAGCTGAACAATTTGAGAACTACTTTTAAGTCTTAGCATTTCTCATCCAAAGACATTCCTCTTTTAGGAACCTATTTTATTGAAAATAAAATACCATGATTAGTATTTTCCCATGGTACCTGTGTTATAGAAAAACAACTAAACTTCTGTGTTAGTGTGCCCTTTTGTAACAAATGCCTGAGAAGAACAACTTAAGATGAGGAAATGTTTATTCTGGCTCTCGGATGTGAGACTTGGTGGGGTGGCTGTGATGAGCTGTTCAGAACATGAACGTCAGAAAATAGAGACGATGCCTGGGCTATCTGGCTTCCCACTCCTATTCCATCAAGCCTCTGACTAGAGGCTGCTGCTGCCCACATTCAGAATGTCTTCACCTTAGTACATCCTCTCTGGAAACTCCCTCACACACACAGCCTCCCAGGTACTTAACCGGGTCAAGGTGACAATCAAAACCACCACCGTTCCTGTAAGTAACTAACAGAAAGGAATTACAGCCACACAATGGGCAGGCAGTCATCAGAATGAACAAGATGCTTTTTTTAATGGCTTTATTATCTTAAGTTATCCATGACAATGGGATTGGGTGTGATAGTTTTCATACCTGTATATGATATATTTTTATTTATTTGCCTGCTAATACCTTCTCTTATCCTCCTCCTGCTGTCTTCCTCTCCCCTAATAAACTCACTTTCTATATTTCATTATTTTTAATTGATGACTCAATGACTTTCACTGGGGTTGTTTCCTGGAGCATGAATAAGAGGTCAGTCAGAGAAGCAAGGGCAACTTCCTAGTGGAAGAAAATGCAGTTCCCTCCCTCAGTACATTGACTGGGCAGTATGAGAAGTAGGCAAAGTGAGGACGTGGGAGGAGAGAAGGAGAGAAAGGGGAGGAGAAAGAAGACTAGCAACTATGGAGGAGGATGGATGGTTTGAAAGCAGTCCTGGGTAACAATTTATGTCTAAAGGTTAGATATTGGGTAACAATTATAATTGTGTGGGCATCTTGTTAACTGAGCATCTCCAAATATATAAATCCTTTAGATAATCATTAAACATTAAGAGTCTCATTTCTACTGGGTACCTCAGGCATAGTGGGAATGGTTTGGGCTCAGCCAAGCATTGTGGGGACTGCGTGGTGGATTGGCAGAGCCATCCACTACGCTGGAGACTTGTGGGTGCCAGAGCCAGCACTTCTAGTTAGCCGGAGCCCCATCAGAGCAGAGGAGCAGCAGGAACATGGCGGCTGCCGGAGAACAAGCCGTTTTCTAAATATCTCCTGTTACATGTTTTGCTACTGCTTGTAGAGGAGGTATTTCCATTGAATCCTTGGATACAGAACAGATATGGGGGGCGGGGGAGGTCAACAGTACTTGCATGTGTACCTAGCTATAAATAATTCTAATCCCTAAATTCGAGAGTATTATTAACTAAGAGAACCTAACTTTCAAATAGATAGTAAAATGGCAGGGGAAAAAAGAGAGCTTTTAAAATAAAATTAAGATAAAGCTATAATAACTATTAGATTTCCTAAAATATCATAAAATTTTCATTTATGGGAATTTCTCATTTAAAAAAAACAAAACTGTCAATTTGCGAATATGTTATCAATAAAACGTCTTTAAAGAAGATGACTTCCTGAACAGCTAAGGGTATTCCTCCCCAGGGAGCTGCCCTTTCTGCCACACATGGAAGAGCAAGCCATACCCGCCTATCTGCCTGGTGACAGTCATTCCAGGGACTGCCTGCCTCCGCACCTTTGCCTACTCTGCTTCTTTTGGTTGAACTGTGATCCCCCACAAGGCCAAACTCAAGGGGTCATTTTGCTTCCGAAGTCTTTATTTTTTTCAAGGAGGTATGGTAAGATGTATGAAGGTGCATGAATATAGTTTGATGAGCATGGACAACTGCACATGTCCCCCCTACCTGTACATTCTCATAGCCACCTGCCCCCCTGCATGGTTCCCTCTTGCCCCTCCCAAGTCTCACTTTCTGTTGGACCATAGGTACCACCAACCTGATTCCTACAGACTAGCTTTACACATCTTGTACATAAGACTGAGGTAATGAGCATATATATTTTTCTCTATCTCCCTTCCTTTGTTCAGCAGGAATCTTCTTAGATTGTTTCATGCCATCGCTACAAGGGCAGCTCGCTCATTCTGTTCAGTAAGGTAGCATCCATCGCAAGGATGTACCACAGTGTGTACACGTAAACACTCAGAGGGTTATTCTTAAGTGAGGAGGGCATATGAGGCTGTGTTTATTGCTCTGTGTCCTTTCCTCTTATAAACTCAATATCCTTTTATTTTCTTTTTTCTTTCTTTCTTTCTTTCTTTCTTTCTTTTTTTTTTTTTTTTTTTTTTTTTTTTTTTTGGTTTTTCGAGACAGGGTTTCTCTGTGTAGCCCTGGCTGTCCTGGAACTCACTCTGTAGACCAGGCTGGCCTCAAACTCAGAAATCCGCCTGCCTCTGCCTCCCAAGTGCTGGGATTAAAGGCGTGCGCCACCACCACCCAGCTAAACTAAATATACTTATAGTTCATTGCAGACAGGCCCCTCTCCTCCACTTTAATCTCAGCCCCTTTGTTATATATGTGGTGCTGGCACTAACCACAGGACACTGCACAAGGTAGGCAAGCCTCCGGTGCCTGCAATAAATAATATTCAGTGCTTCTTGGATTGTTACATGTAATTGGAGGTACACTAAGTACAAGACTTATGGTAAGTCACAGACCTTTGCAACAATCCTGTGCCATGGAAAATACACTACACTGATAACAGATAAACACGTGGCCTCCCACGGCATCAATTCTTTTTGTGCAAACTAGCTTCCTGACAAGTGGCAGAATCTAGATCTGAATCTAGATCTCCACTGTCATCATCACATGCTCTTAAAAATGATGATGTAATACTACATGCTCTTGCTTTTTAAAAAAATGGTCAATTTTGATACTTTTCAAAAATATTTGTCAAATATGGATACGAAGAGGATGCAATTAAGTCTCCAGAGAGAAGCGATCATCTGTGTGAAGGGACTTCCTAATGCACTCTTACTTCAAAGCAGGCTATCGTGTCCTCATAAGTGTAAGCTGGAACTCTATTGGAGGCATAAAGGATCCTCACTTGGGGTCTCAGGGTGCTTCAGTAAGTCAGGGTGTCCTCCTAGGCTGTCTTGTTGGGAGCACAAATCTCCCACACATTTCCAGGAAAACTAAGAATGTTAAGCATCTAGGATTGTCCTTTCAGAGGGAAGAGCATATAACCTGCTTCTCCAGAAAGCTAGGAATCGGAGGTGATGAACATCCTGGTGATCTTTCTTATCTGTTGGGCCAAGCCATACCAAGCTTCTATAACCAGGACCAGAGGTGGCTCGTAATCTAAATGACCCTTACAGCCAGAGACTCCTCCAAGCTCCCACAACCAGGATCAGAGATATCTAATCGTTTAAAAGACCCTTATATTATCTATATAGCCAGGGGCTTCCCCAAGTTCCCTCAACCAGGACTAGAGGTGGCTAATAAGCCAAACAACATCTATCTTGTATGTATGACTGAGACCAGCCCAGAATCTTTCTTAGGCTCTTAAGCTAATACAGGTAGCCTATCTCCAGAACCCATCTTGTTGGAAGCATTGACATGTACCCTGTGTTGAGCTTTGATATATTCACCCTCTTCATGCACCAGGGATTGTATTACACTGGGAAACTTTTTTTTCCAAACTATACTGTGCTTAAATATATTGGCAATAAACCACCTGGCCTCAGATTCCCTGAAGTTTGATCCAGGTTGACCGAAGTCATTCTCATCTCTTCAAGGTCCACTGCCCTACTTGCCTACACCTGCAGGGACCCTCTTTCTCTGGCTGTCTACAATGGCTCACACACACACACAGCTGTGTGGTGCTGACTAGCATACCAATATGAGGCCTCTCCATCACAGCTATCTCAGGGTGGAAAGCCTCCTTATCCACAGCTGACTTCCTTCAGAGCAAGCATCCAAAGAGAGCCAGGCAGAAGCTTCCAAGACGTAATGCATTCTTCTACCAAGCTGTGCTGGTGAGAGCACTCACAACTTCCCCAAGTCACACAGAGGACACACACAGCCACCAACTGATGAGAGGACTGGTGAAGTCACACTGTAATGGGGGAAGCAGGATGAAAGGCGGCGGGGCTATCTTGGAAAACGTACGTTGCCATAGCTATACCCTTAAACTGCTACACTTGGGGAATGTCATGGGACACTGATGGGAAAGACTCCAACTGGAAAACTCCTCTTGGAGGCAATAGCATCCTCATCCATTAAGTGTCAGAACACAGGTGGGTTTTACTAGGAAAACTAAGTTGGCAGACTCATCTTCAAATTTGTTTTATTTGATAATTTTCTAACTCATGGTGTAAGGATAAAATTTGAAATGTGCAGCTTGAAACAAAAACAAAAATTCATGGTCAGCAAAGACCACCAACAACTTGTTACAATTAGCCATAATAATAACATAACCAGTTCCTTCAGGGGCAGAGTGACCAAAGATGAAGGAACCAACAAAGACATACACCCTGACATGTTTAGACAAGCCCAAGTGAGTGATGGGACACCTGGTGTCTACTTCCCCCTCCCTGTCCGGGAGGTCCAAGGTTTCATGGTCAAAATAACTAGTCATCCTGCCAGCTCACACGTAGCCACTTCTGCAAGTTGCTGATGTTTGAAATGTTCAATCATATGTAATAACCGCGCCAAATCTTCCCCCCTTTTCCCAGCCCCTACCCATAAATATCCCAAATTCCTTGGGGTCTGGGTCGAAGCCTCTATCTCCTGCGTGGGATACGTTTTGACCCGAGGGCCCTTGCCATTAAACTGCCTTTTGCAATTGCATCAAGAAGGTCTTTCGTGTGTCCTTGGGTGCGTGCCGGTCCAGACTTGAGTGGGGATTCCTCCGGGGGTCTTTCAATGGCAGGATTAAGGACTGCATTTTAGAACCCTCTAGCAGTAAATGCATAATTCTGCAGCCACACAGAACCAAATGAAAATCACCAGATAATTATGCCATCCAAGGAGACGCTAGGAATCCTCACAATGAATGTTATGAGTAGCATAAAAATTGAATCTACCTGACTGAAGATCCCTTAAAAAGTCTCTTATAGTCGGAAAGTGGTGGCACACGCCTTTAATCCCAGCACTTGGGAGGCAAAGGCAGGCGGGTTTCTGAGTTCGAGGTCAGCCTGGTCTACAGAGTGAGTTCCAGGACAGCCAGGGCTACACAGAGAAACCCTGTCTCGAAAAACAAACAAACAAAAAGTCTCTTCTAAAAATGGCCATCCCGAGAGGTTTACATCACACAGGCACCATGCCAACTGTACCTGGCTTTTCGAATATGCAGCTGAGGGTAGTGGTCGTGCCTGTGACATATGTGTACTGCAAAGTCTTCGTTATAGTTCAGACATGGAATGTTCCCCACTTGGTCAAACACAGTAATCAGAGTTGAGCCTACATCACAGAAAGAAAGAAACGTATCCTTGTTTAATCAAGGGATGACTTTAGGACTTCAGAACAAAACGTGGTCCCCATTCCACATGGAGCCTTACTGGCCATAATCAAGTATACACAAGAGATGCTTCAAGTCTGGCAGCCAATCTTCTCTGCCATTCGAAAGTGTGCTACTTTAAGCTTGAGTTCCCTGTCAGCACTGGGGACACCGGACTGTTGCGGACCTTACCTAGGCTCACATATGTTGGCACTATGAGGAATATGAAGTACAGTTCTGGTACTGCCTTGAACACAGTCCTGGAGAGGAAAGACAGGGTGGGACAGTGTTAATCACAAAGCAGTCACACTCCCTGCCTCTGAGGAAACGAAGTGTCTGCAAAGTCACATGGGCTCAGTTGCTCCCTGTCTGCCAAGGCCAGAGCGTCTCACAGGCTACTTTCTTCCTCCTCTACTTTCCCTTCAATTCCAAAGAGCTGCTCTCCTGTCAGTCTGGTGGAGGCCGAGGGAATAAAAGGGCGTGATGTCCGAGCGGCACACCAGATTTCTGCTGACATTAACCTTTGACCTGGCATCTGGATGGTCTGGTGTGACATTACATAGTGACTTGAAAGCTGAGCGCCCCCCACCCCCACCCGGAGGTCTGTACAGGCTGTCAGAGATGCATCGCCATGACGTGATGGCTCTGCTCATCATCCTCCCACACACCCTATTATTCAGGATGCTACTGCATGCTGTCGTGTCCATACGGATTTCTAAAGAGAAGAGTGAGGAAATCTTATTTTGAAAACATGTAAGTTGGTGAGGCTTGACTCCTTCCTGACCACCCCAATCCATTTCTTTAAATTACTGTACTACCTGTTGGCCTCAGAGGGTAGCAGTTTAAAATGAAGGCTTGTTAGACAGCAAATTTGAAGGATTCGATTATTTTCTTTACTGCGGCTATTAAAGTAAGAGGATTAACATTATGATAAACTATAAGCAAATTAAATGCTTCACGTCATTTGAAAAATATTTCTTTCGTAGGGCATCTTTCATGATCACCATCTATAAGGTGCCCTCCACTCACCGGATGATCTCTTTGAGGCAGCCAGTGGCATACTCGTCCACAGCCACAAAGAAGTGCATAAACAGCGTATTCAGAGGCTACAGGGGCAAAAAAGACGGGAGTGAAAGTCTGGACCTAGACATAGTAGGACTCAGAGTAGTCCCAAGGGCAGAGCTGGACAGCACGTGTGGGTGACAGCTTACAGCAAAATGACAAGACACCCAGATAGCAGTCTGAGCCCCCTGGACACTTCACTCACTGCCTTCTGTCTGACTAGCACAGAATTATTTAAGGTAATGAGGACTATGAGTCTAGAGTACCGGCCCTTGCTCCTGCCCTTATGGATGAATTGTGGGTAGGAAAGAGCCTGCAGGGGAGTGAAATCGATTATGGACTCCATAGTCTTGCCTTTGGGGGTGTCTATGCCAAGTGAAAAACAATCACCCTTTCCCTGGGGCTCCTGAGCCAGCAGCTGCTGCTCTATTCATGAGACATGGGGGAGAGACTCTCAGATGAAATTGAAGGATGGAAGGCAGATGCCACATTAGGAATCCAAAGGCTTTTTTTTGTTGTTGTTGTTGTTCAACATTCCCAGAGTCCAAATCAAATTATTAATCCTGGGATCCTGAAAACCTGGGAGTTAAAAACTCAGAGAAGGAAGTCTCTCACTTGGCTTTCAGCAGCCAAGCTTTAAAAGAGCTCCATCCTTTTAACCTTCGGAGATTAACTGACCTGAACAATACCAGTACTCCCATATAGCCATCTCTCGGTCCCTGTGTTCATGAACATTCTAGAAATAACGCAGATGTAGCCGACTGCTGATAGTAGTGCTGGTTTGCACTGGGAAAGTGGGAACTCTGTGTTTCTCGATTTCCTAGGAACGCTGCCCCTCCCTTGTGTCAGTTTTAGATATTGGTTCCTGGCTTTCTGCAGATACCAAAATCAGTGGCTGCTTGACTCTGGTCCCTCTTTCAAATAGCATAGTATCTGTGTACAACTAGCTTATGTCTCTGTTTAAGTGTGGCTTGAGGGGATGTTCTACTGTGTGGTTTGGAAATAACAAGGAGAAGCTCTGCACGTGTTCAATTCATGTACAATTAAAAAAAAAAAAACAACAACACCACTTTCTATCTGTAGTCAGTTGAATCCATGCGTATGGAACCTGAAGATGAAAAGAGCTGACTGTAGTTTTCTAGGTAGCCTTGGGTTACCAACTACATAGCTATGTGCTGTCTCCGCTTCTGTTAGACAGCGTGACTCAGAAGCACTCAGCAGGAATTGGCAAGAGAAGAATTGTGAGTTTGACCTATAACCTTGAAAATTCCCCAAGAGCACACAGCACAAACTCCAAACCCAGACAACAACGTACAATAGGGTTCTAAGCACTTTGTACGTGTTAATCCTTTAACCCCATAACCTTTCTGAGCAGCTGCTTAGCATCGAACAGGGCTGGCCTTGGAGTATATGACTTACTGCTTGCTTGATTTATGTAGAAAATTCAGGATTTGCTCTCTAAGCGTTTTTAAGACAAAAACCATTACTCTGGTTGCAAATGCTAACGCCGAGGATTTAATTAAGACTTAATCAGTGCTGCTCAGCAGAAAAGTAATGTTACAGATGCAAACCAAAATGTAACTCCACATGTTCTGGCGAATACATTGAAAAAGAATAGAGTTGGGCTGGAGAGACAGAGTCCGTGGGTAAAAGTGCTTGCTCAGCAAGTGTGAAGATCTGAGTTCAAATCCACAAAACGCACTGAGAAAAGACAGACATGTAATTCACCTGTCTAGAATCCTGGCATTCCTACATGAACATGGGAGGAAGAGAAAGGCAAATGCCTGGGAGCTTGAAGCCCAGCTGCCTTGGGCAACAGAAAAATGACAAATTGAGACCCTGGCACAAATACAGTGGAGGCAAGGACTGACGCCTAAGGCTGCCCTGACCTCCACAGACATGCCACGCCATAGATTCATCAACATTTATACATATGAATGTGCATAAACATCCTAGCCATAAGCACACATATACCCAAGAATAAGGATGAATAAACATGTTAGTTTTAAATGTTTTATTTAACCTAATATGTTCATTATGTAATTAACACATAATATGTATATTATTGTATTTGATTATTTATTTGCTTTGAGACAAGGTCTTGTGACAGAGACTGGCTGGTCACTTACTATCTAATACTAACTTGAGCTCACAGCAATCCTCCTGATTCAGCCTTTCAATTATTATGATTTCACGTATGTGCGACCATACCTGGATTATTAATATAAAAAAAAATCACTAATGGCATACTTCACACATTTTTCTACTGGGTACTTCAAACCCAGTGTATGTTTTATACTTCTCACACGTCTCAGTTCAGACTAGCTAACTTCAAATCCATAATGGCCTCCTGAAATCAAAGGTGCCACACTCTACCAGAACATTTTAAATGTTACAGAAAATTCCTAAGTCTGAGGCTCTGTTGTCATTTCTAGGTCAACTGCCTAGGTGACAGGGGCCTTCCTAAGGACCCTCACACAAGAACATGGAAATATCAGTGGGATGTGCATAACTGACAAATTCCTTGCTTATAGCTCTTGTTAGTTTAAAAGCATGAGGAAGGCCGTGGGGGCAGCTGGCTGACGGGGCCACCATGTACCCGTCCTGTCACTCTGGCCTCCTGGCTCCAGCATCCTATCACTTCGTTTTTAAATGTTGTGATGCTTTCTACATCAGTTGGGTTTCTAGACCCAGAAATTGAATGACATTGGTCTGAAACCAGGCCCTCCCTTCCACAGTCGGATTGTTCTAATCAATGTACTTTGTGCTCTCTTACTGTGCATGGGATTTCTCTGTCAAGTTCCCTGAACACTGAGATCCAGTCATCCTGCTTGGCGACATTCCAGTTGGGATAGTCCAGGAAGATGGAGTGGGCCATGATCTCCTCCTTGTCATTGCAGACGGTAACAGCGAGGTTTGCCTTTTCTCTGTGAAAATGCACACAAGAAAAGAGACAACCAAAAGTGAGGTGAAGGCAGGCCCCAGGCTACTGGAGCTTGAGACCTGTTTCTCATTACACCTGGACGGGAAGAACAATGTTGCTGAAAGTTTGGGTGTGCTTGTTCAGGGTATTTGAAGTCATTGGGTTGTTATTTAAAACAGAAGCACTGTGTTTATCATAGTAAATATCTGAAAGCCTTCCTTGGCACGCTGGGCAGAAGACCTTTCCACTGAACACTTTCTCCTAACACGGTTACAGTGACCGACTGTCCTTTGCTGAGACTGAGGCGATACTCAGGATATGAGACGTCATGCCAAAAGTCAGCAAAGTCCTGGGCAAACTAGGATGGGCTGGTCTCCTGCGCACAGTGGCAAAGCTGTGTCTACTTCCAGCTTTATTGGCATTCTTACGCATTTTTTTCTAAGCCCAGAGCCCATGTCTCAAGTTGAAGTCACATAGCGCCTAAGCATCTGTAGCAATCAGTTCGCTTTCTATTGCTGTGATAAACACCAGGACCAAAAGCAACTCAGGGAGAGAAGGGTTTATTTCATCTTACAATTCCAGGTTGCAGACCATCACCAAAGAAAGTCAGGGCAGGAGCTCAAGGCAGGAACTTATAGGAGAAACCACAGAGGAATACTGCTTACTGGCATGCTCCTTGGCACACGCTCAGCACACACCTATGCCTGAGGGTGCACCCTTGAGTTTTCTCTTCTCTCTTCCCCACCCCTACCCTCAGAATTGAACTTTTGAACCTAGGGTTTCACCAATGCTAGCTAAGTACTCCATCATCACGCTATATCTCTAGCTCCTCTGCTAACTTCCTTTTGTTTAAAGTTTCTTTTTAAGTTTATTTATATAGTTTATTTGTTTATTTTTTTAATAATGTGTGTGCATGTAGAAACCCAGAGGTGTTGGATACCCTGGAGATGGCTGGGAACTGAACCTGGGTCCTCTGGAAGAGCAACAAGTGCTCTTAAGTGCTCAACAATCTCTCCAACCTTTCTCTCCAAGCTACCTTTCTCATCCCAGGCACCACTCAGTGTGGCGTGTCCTTCTCTATCAATCAGAACTTAAGAAAATGCTCACAGACACTCCCTCGAGGCCACGATGATGGAGGCGGTTCCTGAACTGAGGGTCCTTCCCAGATGTGTCACCCTGACAACCAAGTCCTGCCATCATGCAGCATCAGCTGATAGAGATTCAGAAACAGAGACCCAGAGGGGTCTCTGGTAAGCTAAGATTTCTTGGCACCTTCATCAATCCCGGTGTGAGATGTGGCACCTTCCAGCACGAACGATGGTGGACTGTCCCAAGGAAATGACTCAACATTCTACCTACCTGCCAGCCCTGTGGCACACCAAGGCAGCAAACACTACGACTCAGCCTACAGCTTATTCCAGGAGGAACCTCTGCATATAAACTGACAGGCAATTATCATTTGCTTAGCTGAATGAAATTAAGTATCATCTTAATGACTACTTCAAAGTCAGATGTCAGGAGTTACTGTGTTTTATGACCACCCCTCAGTCCATTTCCGGAGGATCCAGTGTCCTCCTCTGACATCCAAGGGACCAGGCATGTATGTGGTACACACACAGACACACAGGGAAAACATTCACACACGTAAAGTAAATAAATCTTAAAAGAAGAAAATAAACACAAGTATGGAGTCCATACTGTGTGTAGCCCTATTTTTATTACTTGACCTCAAAATAGTTCATCAAGTCTCTCTCTCTCTCTCTCTCTCTCTCTCTCTCTCTCTCTCTCTCTCTCACACACACACACACACACACACACACACACACACACACACACACACATACACACACACACACACAGCATACAAACACACCCCTCATACTTTAGCTTCATAATTTTTTTCTAAATCAATTCACATTGGGCTTAAATAAAAATATTTTATCAGGAAAATTCTATAACAAATGGGAAACCATTCTCCTCTGCTAGCAATAGGAAGGAACCATAAAACAACACCTTCGAACTAAAATCGCATGTATATTGTGACATCTTTAGGAAACACTGTCCTGGGAATGTTGATCTGAGCACCTACCACTTCTGGCCCTCTTCATGGGAAGGTACAAATACGACACAGATCTTCCCCCTCAGCCATGGGAGAATGAACCAGGACACACATGGTCCAAAAGCCCTCTCCAAACCAAGTCTAATGAAAGACAAGTCCTGTAGATTTTAGGAATATAGTATCCATGCAAGGGGTCCACTGACAAGAAAATGCAAGCCCATAACTTCTCAATTCAACAAAGACTTTTCCTCCCCCTCCCCTCTCCCTCTCCCCTCTCCCCTCTCCCCCTCCCCCTCCTCCCCCTCTCTCTCTGCTTTTTGCCCTAGGCCGTAATCTATCTGAGACCCATCCCTCTAGTTCATGTGAAAAAACACCCATCACACACACACACACACACACACACACACACACACACACCAGCACTCATCAGATACGACCATCACAGCCGTGGTGGGAAGAAAGAGGTAGGCAAGAACTGAGGAGAGAGAGCTGCCACTGCCCTGGGGGAGCAAGGGACAATGTGTTCCTGGAATCTCAATTTGAACTTGAAATGCATTTATCCATGGGAACCGTAGGGTGGTGCTTGGGTTCTATAGCACAATTAACACGGTACCATACTGCACAGACATTATGGATTAAATAAGCTTTTGTGGGTTGGCCTGGGAAGCCAGCCAGGAACAACTTTGTTTCAATGGGGAAAATGCACTATAATTTCCAAATAGCTGCCATAATAAAAAGAGACTTCTGTAGCATTATCCTTTTGTGTACATAATTTCCATTTGTTACTGCCCCTTAGTCATTGTGCCCTTCTAGGGACAGATAAAAACCATTCTGAGATCAAAAGTGGGGGTAAGGAGGATAGATGAAACCTATTCTGGGGTGGGGGTTAGGGGGAGAAAATTGGCAGAAAGAAAAGTCATGCTTTTTAAAAATGGAATTTAAACTGTTCTCTGTAATAATTCAGATACAGGCTATTGGGACCTTCAATACATGCACATAGCATGTCTGTGTCTATACATGATAGATGCATATATGGTATGTACTTCACACAAATGTCATTAAAGCTCAAAGATATTGAATTCCCAGCAATGGAAACCAGAACTCTTTCTCTGGAGTAACAAATGTCTCATTTGTTCCACTGGTTTCAGGAACTTTCCAAAGGCAGGCAAAACTTATTTCAAGAGTACTTGGTGGGGATCTTGGTGAGGTGGTGCCCTTTCTTCTATGTTTAAATGCGTGAACAAGAGACCTCAGTGGACTCATCACACACTGATGGGAGTCTAGGCCGGGCTCTGTCCTTCCTGGCCACTGGGTAATGTCTGCTCTCAGCATGAGGGCTTCAGTTCCTGCCCTGACTCATCTGGCTTGCCCAGTCTGCTCATTTTTATCCTGACCAGTTTTACTCATTTCGTTGTGAATGAGGAAAAAAAAAAAAAACACCTAAATAGATGAGAAAAGAAATCACTGTTTTGAGAAATGTCTCAAAAAAAAAAGAAAAAAAAGAATCAGTCATTAGGCCTTGAGGTCAGCCTGGCAAAGGGCCAGGAATAAGCCAGCAAAATGAAAGAGGGATAGGTTTGGGAGCAGATGTTCTGGATGCTTCAGGAAATGAAAATGTAAATTTACCTTTCCTCCTGAAGTGTGCTGGCTTCTAAGGTTGGTCACAACCTTTATAAGGATCACATTTTAACACAATTGTATCTGGCCTTGAACTCCACAGTACTTTTGTCTGGGTCTCCCAAGTAAAAAGAACACAGGCACTGTGCCACCTTGTCTGACTCACAGACCTGCAGTCTCACTACACCTCCCACATAGCAGAGGTGCACTTTCCTATCTACCAACCGAGGAATTAGCAAGTGCTCCAAGACCCAGCTTACCTTCAGGACTAACTGGCTGCTGAATGTCAAGCCTTCGTGGGATTAGCACATGACTTAATTAGTACAGGACTTGAGAAAATGGGCTTGTGGAAGCTTTCCAAAGAAGCCAAAGATCTGTAGGTGGAAGATACACACCTTCTGCACTCTATGTCTGAATATCCCATTAATGAACCTGCCTTTGAGGACCAAGGAAGAGGCTTGGAGTGGCTGAGATGGAAGGAGATGGAGGCAAAGGCTACTCTAAGTCTAAAGTATCTGCTGATGGCCCAGGAGCCACATTCCCCAGAGAAGACAGATATTTAGTTGCAGGTCTGTCATCAATGTTAGATACTAGCCACACCGGAGCCACAAATTCATCCAAAACTAATTTGAGACTTTATAAGATGGGAATATGTACATCAATTGCTATATACATCTATTGTCTTATCTGTACTGGTTTTAGAAAATGGTCACAGCACCACTTATAAAATGGCACCGCCTTTCTCTGAAGCCCTTTCTGCCTTGTCTTTATCATCAAGCTTTCCTACACACAGGGGTATCTCTCTCTCCCCACCCCGACCTTAGGATAGGCTCTTTACTTAGTCTTCCCTGTTCTGGAACTCACAATGTAGTCCAAGCTAAGCTCGAACTCACAGCAATCCTCCTGCCTCTGCCTCCCAAGTACTGGGATTAAAAATCTGCACCACCACATCCAGCACACATGGGTCTCTTTATAGGATTTGAATTGGCCAATCAAGGTCTGACAATATCTTGGCCATCCCTATACTATCCAAGGAGCTATACCTAGGAATCTTTATTGGAACATGTCTCACTATCGAGTTTCCTTCTTCCAGATGTGTGTGGGTCTTTTGCTTTTCCAAATGAATTTAGATTTTTGTTATCAAGTTCAACAAACAATCCTGAGGGAGACTGAGAAGATGGTTGGCTTTGCCCATTTGTGACTTTAAATCTTCATATCTAAAAGGCAGTAACCCCCACTCCTTAATTTATATAATTTTTCCTTAACAGCTTTCAAAAATTGGCAATATCCCTTATGAACACAGGGGTGATCCTGTCTGTTTTAGACTAGATACTTTATATTCTTTGGCATAAGTGTAACTATCTAACATTTCCAAACTATCCACAGCTAGTTCTGTTTATGAAAATGCAGTTACTTTAATTTAATGATTTAGCAGATGGCAACTTTAAACTTTGATGTTAAGTCTAATGAACATTTTTACATATTCCTTCTGATGTTCTACATAATGAATAAATCACCCCAGGCTCAAGAAACACCATGGAAGAGCGAGTGGAAAATATATGAGGGATGGAAAGACGGCTCAACAGTTAAGACCTCTCCTGCTCTTACAGAAGACCAAAGTTCAATTCCCGGAACCCACATGGCAGCTCACAAACATCTGTAATCTCAGTTCCAAGCCAAATACTCGTACACAGAAAATCAAAATATGTTTTAATGTAAAGAGGATGGGAAGAGGTTCTCCGAAATGCTGTCTTTGGCCAGGATAAGGCCATTGTATGCATGAGCTCACTGCAGAGATGGTTAACTATACAAGGTCAAGTGAACAAAATGTTAACATTCCAGCAGGCAGGAAAAACTAGATTCAGTAGGTTAAAAACGGAAAGGGTAGGGGGAACACGAAGGTGGGAAGGGATGTCCTAGGAGTGAGAAGGAAGAATTGGGTAGACAGGACCAAAACATATTATATACATGTCCATAATTATCAGAGAATAAATAATGAAACAAAACAAAGAATAAATCATTTGCTAATAAGTAATCTATCTTGTTTTTTCAGCCATCAACATATACCAGTTTGTTTTAGTTCAGTTTTGCTATTTTAAGAAAGGTCTTCCTATGTAGCCCAGGTTAGTCTTGAACTCACACTTCTGCCTTAGTCTCCTGAGTGCTGGGATTGCAGGTGTACACCATCATACAGCATGTTTTATTTCTTACTGCAGTCGTTAAGAAATCCAGTTCAATGTCAAATAAAAGACACGGTGACAGATAACTTCACATTGTTTATTAGAGTAAAAGAAATTCATCTAATATCTTATCATTATGGCATTAAATGGTTTTATAACTTCAGCATGTTTTTTTGTTTTTTGGTTTTTTTTTTTTGGTTTTTCGAGACAGGGTTTCTCTGTGTAGCCCTGGCTGTCTTGAAACTCACTCTGTAGACCACGCTGGCCTCGAACTCAGAAATCCACCTACCTCTGCCTCCCTGGGATTAAAGGCATGCGCCACCACCGCCCGGCTAGCTTCAGCATGTTAAGGGAGTTCTTATATTGAGTTATAACTAAGAATAACTTAAATTTTATTATATATTATTTTATTATATTATATTAAATATATTTATGTTAAATAAATACAAATATTATACTATATTATATTATCAGCTATTGAGATAATTTTATATTTATTCTTCCTTTAATCTGTCAATGAGGCAAATTAATAGTTCTCATTCTCTCTGTCTCTTCCCCTCTCCTCCCTCCCGTGTGTGTGTGTGTGTGTGTGTGTGTGTGTGTGTGTGTGTGTGTGCCAGAGGTTGATGTTAAGTGTCTTCTTCAGTTGTACTCCGTCTTACTTTTAAAAACATGGTCTCTGCCATCTTTGCAGGCTCCTGGGGTTCTCTTGTTTCTTCCCCAGTACCAGTTTTGTTTTGGGTGTTCTGGGGAGGTTGGGTTTGTTTGGAGTTTTGTTGTTGTTGTTAGGTTTTGTGGTGGTGGTGGTGGTTTTGGTTTGGTTTGGTTTTTTGATTTTTTGTTTGATTTCTCTGTGTGTAGTCTTAGCTGTCCTGAAACTTACTCTGTAGACCAGGCTGGTCTCAAAAAAAATTAAAAATAAAATAAAAATGAAAAAGAAAGAAAGGGCCAGGTAGTGGTGGCGCACGCCTTTAATCCCAGCACTTGGGAGGCAGGGACAGGTGGATTTCTGAGTTCGAGGCCATCCTGGTCTACAGAGTTCGCTCCAGGACAGCCAGGGCTATACAGAGAAACCCTGTCTCAGAAAACCAAAAGAAAAAAAAAAAAGAAAAAAGAAAGGAAGGAAGGAAGGAAGGAAGGAAGGAAGGAAGGGAGGAAGAGAGGAAGAGAGGAAGAGAAAGAGAGAAAGAGAGAAAGAGGGAAAGAGGGAAAGAGAGAAAGAGAGAAGGAGAGAAAAAGAAAGAAAAAAGCCAGGTGGTGGTAGGGCATGAACTTCTACACAGCATCTTATGTGAGGGCTGGATCTGTGAACACGGGGCTTCACGTTTGCATGGCAAGCATCTCACTCACTGAGCCTTCTCTCCAGCCCTAATTGACCCATTTTCTAATCTGCCCAGATTCTGGAGTCCATTCGTCTTGATTATGATGTACGGCAGTGTATTTGTAGCACGTATGTGTGGGTATACATGTATATGAGTATATGTATGTGAACACACTGTCACTGTCCTCAGTCACACCAGAAGAAGATGTCGTATCCCATTACAGAAGGATGTGAGCCACCACCGTGTGGTTGCTAGGAATTGAACTGCATGTGTGTGCAGGCAGAGAGTGCCTGTGCACATGCAGAAACCAGAGGGCATTTAGTGTGCTCTATCATTCCTCATGCCGCTCCTTAGAGGTAGGGCCTCCTCATGAAGCTGGAGCTCAGCGAGTCCCAGGGACCTTTGTGTCTCTCATCTCCTCAGAGCCAGGGTCACAGGTGTGCGTGAGACCATGTCCAGGTTTTATGTGAGTACTGAGATCCAAACACCACTCCTCATGCCTGTGTCTCAAGTGCTCTAAACTGCTGGAACATCTGTCCTTGTCCTTATTTGTCTTCTGCCTCAGTGGGTTCATATGCACTGACAGAACCCAAGCACTACTGTGCCACAGGCTAGCTGCTCTATTTTCCTCTAGGTCCACATCCCTTCTCCCTTGTGATATGGCCACTCTGAGTAGTTCCTTCAAGGGACTTCCCCAGCAGAATAATTACATTTCTTCTGGTTCTAGTGTTTTTGGATTTGTTTTTTTGTTTGTTTGTTTGTTTGTTTGTTTTGTTTAGTTTTTATTGTGTTTTGCTATAGAAAATTTGGGATGGTACCATTAAAAATATGTAAAGCCAGGCATGCTGGTGTGCACAGCACTCACGAGGAAAGGGCAGGTAGATATCTGTGCATTCAAGGCCAGCCTGGTCTACAGAGTGAGTTCCAGGAAAGCCAGGGGCTACACAGTGAGATAGATGATATCTCAAAAAAGAAAACTGCAGACAAAAAAAAAAAAAGTTTCCATTGGAAACATGTAAGTGTAAAGCTGCCATGGCTCCATTAGGAAGGCAATATTTTGTAATTATGCAGTGGCTTTTTTATTTGTAGTAATGTCTTTTGGCCTTGAAGTATACTGACCTGGAAGTAGAATATTGTCTACTATTAAGATAGCAATTCTAGGGAGTCTGAAGAGATGGCTTAGCAGTTAAGAGCACTGACTGCTCTTCCAGAGGTCCTGAGTTCAATTCCCAGCAACCACAGGTGGCTCACAACTGTCTGTAATGGGATCTGATGCCCTCTTCTGGTGTGTCTGAAGACAGTGATAGTGTACTCATATACATTTAAAAAAAAAAAAAAGCAAATCTCTGTTTTTGGAAGAGATCATGGGTGGCAAATCTCTTCCCCCCAGTACTATTACTTTAAATCTTTATACACGTTCATATTTTTGCTTTATTTTGTCATCAACCTGACCATCTTAAACTTTGCACTAAAGACTTCTGTCTATATGCATGTGTTCTGTGTACCGATGGGTGAGTTTCCTCTCATCTTACGTAATTTTAATACATCCTCCATTTTATGTCTTTTTCTTCTCTTGTCCTGTTTGTGTGAATGCCCCAGGGCTCTTGTTCTGAACACTCACTGCCAGCCCGTAGTACTGTTCTGGGAGACGACCTTTGAGACGTCCGGCTTCACTAGCAGAAGTGGGATGCCCCAGAGGTTCTGCTGCCTTTGGTTCTGGCCTGAGCTGTCTGCTCCCTGTCCTCCTGGGATGTGAATAAGCCGCACTACAAGCTCCTACTTCATGCCCCTTCTGCCACGATGAACATCGTACCCTCTAGAGCTGTGAGCTCAGATAAATCTCTCTTCTCTTACGTCACTTCTGCCTCATACTTTGTCACAGAGACAAGAGAAGTAACTAGCACATTTCCCTTCTTATAGACCTGGGGTTTAAATTCTATTCCATTTTTTCCTCTACAAATCCTACATTACGATCTCTAGGCCTATTGTTTTCATGACGATTGTAACCAAATGAATGAATTTTATATATTTTTCAACCAAAACATTTACCTTCTGCACATGTAACAAACCACCGCAAAATAAAAACAAAACAAAAAACACCTTATCAACTTAAGGTAATGACTTCTGACTGGTCTGTGATTCTGTGAGTTTGTGATCAGAGTCAAATGTGATTGTGGCCGGAAACTGAAGTCTCAGTGACTGAAATGACTGACACGCATGGCTGGCAAGAGATGATGGCTGTGGGTTGAGCTGAGGCTGCTATGAAGGCTTGCCTGTGGCTATGGGATTTAAACATTGGTCAGCATGGTGTCTGAATTCTGAGAGGGAGAATTACAAGAGACTCGAGAAGTTACAGGATTCTGTGTGCCTTGGAAGCCACAGAGTCTCACTTCTGCTGCTTTCTATGGGTCACTTGGAACCATGCCTGACTCCATGTGAAAAGGCACAACACAAGGGCATGACATCAGTTGTATATCACAGGGGTGAGGTACAGCCTTAGGAGATATAAAACATGGATATATAGACAGATAGACAGACAGACAGACAGACAGACAGATGTGTTGATATAAGTGATACACACACACACACACACACACACACCAGGCAAAACAAGGAACAAGATCTTTGAAGAAAAACATTTGTTCACATTTTCAAGTTTAGAAGAACACCTTAGCAGTGGTGTTTAAGAGCAAACCTGGGCTTGGCTACTTCTGTAAACCTAACCTTCAGCAAGCCTCCCATTCTGATCCTTACGATGGAAATAATAGCAGGTACCTCAGAGAAAGGCTGGAGTAACTCAATAACATAATCCTGGTAGGCCCCGAGCCTGGTGTGCAGCAAGTTCTCTAAACGTGGTCATGTTAATAATGTACCCCAACTGATTATACTCACGAGTGGGCCAGTTGAGGTTTCAACTCAAGTTTGCTTGACTCTAAAATCAAGGGAGTGGGATTCCTTTTTGGTTCCTGTTAAAGTTTTTAACTGGTGGAGGTGGTGGTTTTCTTGCTGGGAATTGAGCTGACAGCCTCAGCATGCTGGGTAAAAGCTCTGCCTCTATGCTACATTTCGCCAGCCCTGCAGTAAAACTGACAAGCCTTCTTGAACTTACTCGCTATGTACTTACAGCAGATAGATGATGTTGAGCCTCCCAAACAGCTTCTGAGTAAACTTTCTAACGAGGCTTTTGATACAGAAGATGTCCTGTGATTCTGTTCTTCGGCAATGCACCACCTCAACCTTCCCTCTGGGAGAAGTGAGAATGGACATTTTTCTCTCCTGTCCCCAAGGGAGAGAGAGAGAGGGAAGTCCATTATTAAACTCAGATGACAGGCTAGCTCAATTACAATACATAACGCCGGGCAGTGGTGGCACACGCCTTTAATCCCAGCACTTGGGAGGCAGAGGCAGGTGGATTTCTGAGTTCGAGGCTAGCCTGGTCTAGAGAGTGAGTTCCAGGACAGCCAGGGCTACTCAGAGAAACTCTGTCTTGAAAAAAAAAAATACAGTACATGCAACACTGGACAGTTACTTAATATCACATGCTCAGGGACACTCAAGGAGCCACATTTTCTCAGGTGGTTGGCAATAACAACTGTCATTGCAAACCTGCTAAAATGCTGCTCTCATAGAAACTGAACTGAGAACTGGCCTGTCTAGAACTTTCTACAATGATTTTAAAACTGCTTTAGATGTTGAAAGTGATTATTGAGTGACTTAACCCACCATGGCAGCAATACAGTCATGTTACAAGGAAAATATTTACATACTTGCCTACATTGTGAACGTTTGCCCTTATAAAACCTGGAACCTCAAAAGATAGCAATCTGGAGAGCTTTCATGAGACAAAATATTAAAGTTTAAACAAGAAAGCATCTGCTTCTTTAGACAGGTTTTTCTGAGACGTCTCCATGTTTTAATACCCTGGGTTCCAAAGCCATTCTGAACCATGGGTTCTAATGTTTTGGAGATTTCTCCCCAAAGCTCATGTATTAAGGGTTCAGTCAACAAACCTGCATCACTATTGGGAAATGATGGAACATTTAGGAAGAAGACAGATCAATGAAGACATGCTCTTGTAGGGGAAGAACCCTTATCCCTTGCTGTCTGTGATGGTTTGTGTATGCTTGGCCCAGGGAGTGGCACAATTAGAAGGTGTGGCCTGTTGGAGTAGGTGTGGCCTGTTGGAGTAAGTGTATCACTGTGGGCGTGGGCTTAACACCCTCATCCTTGCTGACTAGAGTCAGTATTCTGCTAGCAGCCTTCAGATAAAGATACAGAGCTCACAGTTCTGTCTGCAGCATGCCTGCCTGGATGCTGCCATGCTCCAACCTTGATGATACTGGACTGAACCTCTGAACCTGTAAGCCAGCCCCAATTCAATGTTGTTTTAATAAGATTTGCCTTGGTCATGGTGTCTGTTCACAGCAGTAAAACCCTAACGAAGACAGCTAGCAAATCCATCAAAGGCTTGAAGAAGTCCATCACAGAGACTCTTTCTCCTTAACACTCACATCTTTTCCACAGTCTTTCTTGGCAGAACCCTCTAATGGCTGGAACCTCAGAGTGTCAGGATTCCAGAAAGTTTGGGAAATGCTGCTGACAGCCCACAAAACGGCTTCAATTTTAATATCTCGAAGCCTGTCTGCCTCTTCTTTCCATATCCCTTTCCCCTTCTGCTCCTCCCTGCCTTCTCTTTCAAGGGAGGAATTATTACATACTAATAGGCCAACTGAAATCAGGGAAGTCAGCTTGGCACAGTCACAATGCCTCAGAGAACAGTATGGAAAGCTATCCTGTGGGCAACTCTTAGTCAGTCTCCTGCACTGATGACCACAGCTCTGACTTCTAGCATACAGGTGATCTCTGCCAATTTTTAATCATCATATAAATGGAACTATAAAGTATGCGTGATTTTTATCACAAGACATATCCTGTTACTTTTTGTTTTAAGCTTAGATATTCCAGAGAAATTGAATGCCTCGGGGCTCTGAAGATGAGATGGACTGTGCTCGTCCCCTGTTGAAGAAACCAAACCTCAGGGAAAGAAGTGGCTTGGCTGGAACCATACAAATATGGTCAGAAAAAAAAATGGCATCTCAAGCCTCTGACATTCCCCACTGTGGGCTCTGTGGGCAAAGGTCCCTTCTCTTCATTGTTCCCCAGGGATTCAGATCAAACCGGTACTGGTTTCCCTTAACTGCAAATCTTCAGTGAAAAGTGTAAGACGGAGTTAACTAGACCCTGGGAAGATAGCAAGGTGACAGGCTGGAGTCCTCCAGAGGCCTTCCCACCACCAACCTCACAGACCTACAGAAAAGTTTTATCAGCACCTTCAAGGCAAACATAGCTCTTGGGGATGGCTCGATGTTGCCCAAGCTTACAGAAATGGAGAGGTATCAAAAATGTCAATTTACTCAGTTTTTAAGTTTCCCATTTTTCAATGATAAGTGACCAGTGAAGCTGTCCAGATGTTTCGGTAGCCCAGGTATTTAGCAAGCTGTGTGAGCTGAGTCCAAGCAGGACTTGTGCTTTTCACAGCGCAGGGTGGGAGAGAAGCAGGTCCCCATGTGTGAAGTGGGCTGTGTGGTGCAGCCTTGGTGTTATGGTGACTGATGTGGTTAACTAGAAACCTTGTGCCGTCCTTAGCTCGGCCCAGCTGTTGCCTAGTGGAACCATGGACTCAGAATGGAAGCATTTCATGTTGCAAAGACAAAAAAAAAAAAACCTTGGCATCTAGGCAACATCTCCAAAACCTGGGATATTAGTTTACTCTTCCCCACTCTCTCTGATTCTAGCAGCTATTAGCCTGACAGGTGGTTTCACTTTAGGAGCGCAGCAAGAGGAATCTCAATGTATTTAATGTTTGGGAAATGGGATGATCCTGAATATTTGGATGACATGGTTTAGAGCTGTGGCAAATATTTTGATATTGGCTATACTCATGTGTAGTTTGGAAAAATTGCAAAAAAAAAGTATAGAAAAAAAAGGTGTGATATCATGACATACATTTTTTTTTTTCCAAATACCAGGAGTTGGACAGCTATGGAAATTACCTTAAACAATTATCTATTGCCAGTTGTGGTGGTGCCAGCATTTAATCCCAGTACTTGGGAGGCAAATGCAGGTAAATTTCTGAGAGTTCCAGACCAGTCAGGACTACACAGTAAGGCCTTGTCCCAGAAAACAAACAACACCAAAAAAAAAAAAAAAAACCAAACAAACAAATCATCATCATCACCAATAACAAAAGACTCGTAAGGATTTAATTAAGCCACTAATATAGAAGTTTAAATGCATGTTATTAAATGAAAGACACCAATCTGAAGAGAAATATGACCCCAACCATCTACAATAACTACAGAGACATTAAAAAAAATAGGTCAACCCACCCCTGCTACCTAAGTAGCAGTCCCCACTCTCTCATCCCTCAAGGCACAGGGATCACTGTTGGAGAGGAGGCAGCGTGTGAGAGCAAGAGGCAGTGAACGACTACAGAAAACATCTGGACACAGCAAGGCAACACAAAACCTGTGCAAACTCAAGCCAGACCAAATCCCATGGAGAGTTGGACACACAATCCCACACCTGGCAGTGGAGAAATTAGTCATTTTTAGCTGCTGGAAAGCATGAGTTTTCTCTTAAGAGTATAGCATTCTGGTATGTTGACTAGGCTCCAGAGAAGACCACATATTCAAGAAGATATGGGCAAAACAAATTAGTCTTCAAAGGTTAAAAAACAAAAAAGATGCAAAGTTGGGTGAATAGGGAATGAGGTAATCTGGGGAAAGCTGGAGGAGCAACAATGATTAAAACGCAAAACTCTCAAAGAAGTAATTTTAAAAATGCTTTAAAAAAGATGAGTCTTTGAAGACCACCAAACTCGGGAGACCCTTACTCAAGTCTCGGGAAATCGAGGCCACCCATAAACTCCAAGACACTGTACCTGGATGCAATCAGCAGAGGTTTATTGGGGAGAGAGTTGGCTAGCCAAGGACAAACTGCATACTCGAGCAGGAGTAGAGTTTGACCCTGAGTGGGCTAAGGAGCTTTCTAAAGAGGAAAACCACAAACCAGGGGAGCGAGGAGGGGGTGAAGGGTTGTCAAGGATACATAACATAAAAATAGTGGAACATTCCAGAGAAGCCCAAACCTAAATGATACAGGATCATGTGGAAAGCACTCTGCACATCCATTTCTCACAAAAATGTGGTCTTGTCATGTCACTTGTTCAACTATTTTAAAAATTTAAAACTTTTAAAAATTATCTTAACTATATGCTCACTCTGTTTTTGAATGTACGTCAGATTTTACACATACTAACATTTAGCGATCATTTTACAAAGACAGATTTTTTTCTCTTTAATCTTAAGGAAGCAGGTATTTCTATCTTTTTATAGCCAAAAAACAATAACAGAATTGAAATAATGAAAACAAATTTACAGACCAAAAAATTTGATCAGTTTATGTAGGTGTTTTACTACTGAATAATTTCAACTTTTCTCTAACATCTTGTTTCAAAAAGTAACTTTTTATTTAAAAAAACAAAAACAAAAACAAAAAACAAAAAACAAAAAACAAAACACGTTTCAAGATTATTAACTTGGCCCAATCCCGGGAAAGTCCGAGAAGGAGGGGCGGGGACTCAGAGACTACAAATCCCAGCATGCATCGCTGCCCCGGCAGCTACTTGCCGGGCTGTGGTTTCCTCGGCGCTCTTCGCTTCTCCCCCGAGTTTCCACATCCGAGATGGGTTCCTACGCCCCTCGAAGGTGGCACTACCTACAGCTGCACGCATCATTGAGCAGGATCTAGGTGAGCCCTAGCCACCCGAGCCCCAAGTCCCCGCGGCGCATCCCGCGCTACCCACCTCACTCTCAGCTCCTGCAAGCGGCACTGCTCCACAGAGGACGCGCACACGGTTGCTACGGAAACGACGCGGCGTTTCCCCTGACTTGTGCGGCGGTCAAAGGTCGTCCTTTCAAGTTCCGGTTCCGGTTCCGGGATCTAGTTTGTTGTGAGCTTGCTCTGCAGTGTAGGCTGGTTCTTGAAGCCGGTTTGTGAAGTCCGGTTGTGAGCCAGGGTGCCTCGATTTCCCCAGCTGCAATCATGGCGGCCTCCACGGCGGCCGGGAAACAGCGGATTCCTAAAGTGGCCAAGGTAGGTGACCTCGAGGAGCCCCAATACAGTATCTCGGATGTCGGGCACCAGAGATTCAGGGCAGCGATCTCTTTGCCTTGGTCCAAGAAGACAGGTAGTCGGTGAGGTGGCGCGGAGTCGTTTCACTCCGAAGTGCTCCTCTCGCGTTTGCCCAGCCTTCGTTCCGGGGTTGCAAAGCATCGGTTCGGTTCGGTAAACTCTTTGCTTTGCTAGTCTATGGGGGTCCCTAATTTTACTCTGGGCAAGAGTGCTCCACTAAAACTGGAGAAAGGGCGAAATGGCAACCTTGATAGATGTAACCATGTACCGTAGACTATGCCATGGACGAGAACCAGAAGGGTGCCAGTAAACTTGAGGGTAAACTTTGTGAAGAAAGCTAAAACACTTAAAGGCTTCATGAAAGTTGGACAGTGGAGGGAATAAGAGAGTGTAGTCTCTGTGCAATGGCATAATTTAGGTTAGACAGTAAATTATTACATTTCCAGCTGTGGCTGATACATCGTCAGTGCTTAATAATTGCCAAGTCTTAGCCAAGTAATAGCCATTACATACAATCTTTCTCTGGAGGTATGGTTTGACCTTTTGTCTTGAGTCAAGTTCTTATTTGTCGAGGCCCTAGCTGCCCTATGTTTGGGGCCAAAATGTCTCCGACTGCTCTGTCAATGTTGGAACCCGCACTGCCAAAAGCCTTAAGTCATGCCCTTAGGTCTTACCTCTAAATCTGATCTCTAAGTCAGGACCTTAAGTCTCAGCTCTAAATCACACTTTTAAGTCTCACACACCCAAGGAAAGATCCTGGGTATCTAAAGCAAGATGTTATCAGAGTGTGCTCAGCTGTTGTAGGCTATTGTAATCAAGTCTCTTGTCAGGGTATATGGCTCAAGATGGCTGCAAGGGTGAAGGCCGCCTTCTGTTGGCTCCCCACACTTATTTCCACATGTAATTATTGTAAAAGTCTAATGCAGTAGCTCGTCCCCCCATCCTGAGTCATAAAAGCCAGAGTATGAGCTGGGCAGTGGTGGCGCACGCTTTTAATCCCAGCACTTGGGAGGCAGAGGCAGGCGATTTTCTGAGTTCGAGGCCAGCCTGGTCTACAGAGTGAGTTCCAGGACAGCAAGGACTACACAGAGAAACACTGTCTTGAAAAAACAAAAACAAAACAAAACAAAACAAAATTGTGTGGAAATCACTACCCAAAATAGGAATGTCTCTTTGTCTTAAAAGGTGAAAAACAAAGCTCCCGCGGAGGTACAGATAACTGCTGAGCAGCTCCTAAGAGAAGCTAAAGAAAGAGAACTCGAGCTCCTCCCGCCTCCACCGCAGCAGAAGATCACAGACGAAGAAGAATTAAACGATTACAAACTACGGAAAAGGAAGGTGAGTCTGTTAGAATGGACAGTGCACATCTGTCCAAGTTGTCACCCATAGTAGGAACACCAGCCTGGGAGGGAACTCTGAGAGAGCCTGTGTGAGTGGACCTCAGGCATATATTTGGGATTATTTAATGCACTAATGTTGTGGAAGTTATATGTAAAATTCTATAAATTGCTGAGCACTTGAAGGTAATGTTAAAAGTTGTTTTAACATTCTCGTTCTCAATAGGAATGAGAGTAGAACATACTAGAGTACTCCTTGTTGTTCATTGTTAAGGGGAACAGCAAGACCTTCCAATAGATACTCCTACGTTTTTCTTGTCTCCATAAACTCTAGGGAAACACCTGTCATTGTTACCCTTCTGGAGGAAGGTTCTTGTTCCTCAGCATCTAGGATATAATTTCTCTTTAATAAACTCTCCCCTCTCTCCTTTTGCCTTTCAGACTTTTGAAGATAACATAAGAAAAAATAGAACTGTGATTAGCAACTGGATAAAATATGCACAATGGGAGGAAAGTCTAAAAGAGATTCAAAGGTAAAATTGCCATGACTGTAGTATCTGTATACAAAGAATGTGTAAATGAGCACGTGAAAATCTAGGAAGAGTGAGACATGGAACTGTACTGTGGTAGTAATTTCCAGCTTCTGTTTCATGGGGCCCTCTGAGGCATTGGACACCGGGAAGGGCAGTCGTGGAGTGTCTCGGGAGGTTCTACTCATTGGTCTTGCTGCTAGTACTCCTGTCGCTAAAGAACATTGTTTTATCTGTTTTCTGTGTTAATTGGATATTGTCTCAAAATAATTGTTTCAAAAATAGAAGTGTTCTACTGAAATCTGTTGTCAAGATAAAATCGTGGGTGGCCTTCACTTCCTGTTGGCCAGCCTTTATGCACTCTCCCTCATACCTGTGCTCCACTGTGACCGTGTCCTTGCCAGTCCCTGAGCACACCATTGCTCCTTACTGTGCCGTTTGTTTGCGCGCTCTGCCTTGACCCCTTGAAGGTGCCCTTCTCCACCAACCTTGACTTTAGAACAAACTACTATCTCTTCCATTCTCGGTTCTGGACTGAACATTGCCGTTTCTCTCTCTGCTTCCTGTCCAGACCTTAACTATACTGCTCATGACATTATGAAATAATTGCATGCTGTCTCTCTTTAAGACTGTATGGTAACTTGAGAACAGCGTTGCTCTTCCTCTTTTTATGACCAGAAGTTAGCCCATGATAGATGCCTAACAACATAGGAGGGCATTGCAGCTAGCTTGAGGTGGCTGCTGCATGTCCTATAGGTGCTGCCTTTGATGTTCTTCATATCTTATTTGTTAAGGGCTCGATCCATATATGAGCGTGCTTTAGATGTCGACTACCGGAATATTACACTCTGGCTGAAATATGCAGAAATGGAAATGAAGAACCGCCAGGTCAACCATGCCCGAAATGTCTGGGACCGTGCCATATCAACTCTGCCACGAGTCAACCAGTTCTGGTAAGCTGCTAATTGCACAAAGCAGTCTTTGTGAACTAGCAAAGTACCACTTGCTTGTGTATTGGTTTTATTTGCAGTTATAATAATTGTCCATGTTGAATATTACATTCTATTTTTTAAGAATATACTTTTTTTTAATGTCACATAATCTGTGAGTCATAATTCTAATGTTCCATGACTATGTAATCAAACTTTAATGTTTAGTACAATTTTTTACTCATAAGAAACTTCTTTTTTGTTTGTTTGTTTGTTTTTTGTTTTTCGAGACAGGGTTTCTCTGTTTAGCCCTGGCTGTCCTGGAACTTACTCTGTAGACCAGGCCGGCTTCGAACTCAGAAATTCACCTGACTCTGCCTCCCCAGTGCTGGGATTAAAGGAGTGTGCCACCACCTCCCAGCCATAAGAAACTTCTTAATGAAGCCTTTTTCTCCCATGGTTAATTCCTTTACAGGTTTATATTTTAATAAGAAAACATTTGCTTAAACATCTTGGAAAAATAAAACTTAAAATCATCCAGGCAGTGGTGGCACACACCTTTAGTCCCAGGACTGGGGAGACAGAGGCAGATGGATATCTGAGTTCAAGGCCTGCTTGGTCTACAGAGTTCCAGGATAGCTAAGGCTACACATAGAAATCCTGTCTTCAAAACAAAACCTTAAAGTCTTTGCATTTAACAAAGCATTAGAAATGTCAAAGCTTTACTTTTTCCCTGAGCCATTTTGACCATAGCAAGCATCTTTGGATGATTCTGTGTCAGGTACAAGTACACATACATGGAGGAGATGCTGGGCAATGTTGCTGGTACTCGGCAGGTGTTTGAACGCTGGATGAAATGGCAGCCTGAGGAGCAGGCCTGGCACTCCTACATCAACTTCGAGCTGAGATACAAAGAGGTGGAGAAGGCCCGCACCATTTATGAACGCTATATCCTTTGAATGAGGTATTAGTGGTACATGGCTGTCATGGGTGTCTACCACCCGAAAAGATGTCACAGTAAAAACATGTAGCTATTAACATGATGTTGGAGGCCAGGAAAGCAAGTTTCATTGCTTCCACACTTTTCTGTAGGGTTAGAAGAAACTGGTCAAATGAAAATGTATAGACTGGGTCATTTGAGTCTTTTCAGTGATCTTGTGGGTTGGTTTTTGGTTTTGCACAAAGTCCTGGCTGCTAGAATCTGAGGTCTGTGCTGCTCGTTGGCGCTGCTCGTGGAGGCCATCCAGAGGTTCACTGCTTCCTCGCTGGGACTCCAGCCAGCAAGTGACTCCAGACTCATCCAGTTCCTTGAGCCTTTGTGTCTTCTCTACACGAGAAAAGTTAAGACTAAACATGGCGAAGTCTAAGTTTATACCCATGGATAGAGCACATGCCTGCACATTTTGAGGCCCTGAGTTTAGGCTTCTGCTCTCTAGAAAACAGGCCAATGTTAACAAGTAGAAGGTGGTGTTAGTGAAAGCACTGTTAGAAACGGACCTGTGATGCTCACCACCCAGAGGCGTCTTACTTGCAAATTGCCACACTTTTTAAAATTTAGTTGGAGTCCTCAGATTAATAATTGCTATGCTCTAGCAGCCATTCGTAGACATGCATAGAACAGTGAACATTTTGTGTCACTCCGCATACAGTTAATTCCTAGCTGAAGTCCATTTCAGCAGTATATAGTGATGCCTGAGTGTGAAGGCAGGAGCAACCCATACCGTGTCCACAAGGAGCTCTCTCCCTCTCTGAAGCCAGGGGAACAGGGTTCTGACACCTATAGAGGGACAGCCTGAAGCTAGCTGCTTGATTCTCTGAACCACAAACACATGACATAGTCTACAAAGTGCTTGGGAAGGCCTGTGTTTGGATCTGTAGTGCACACATAAAAAGCTGCACCCAGCATATAGTTATAATCCCAGTGCTGGGGAGGTGGGGACAGGAGAATTTACTAGGGCTATTAGGCTAGCCAGTCCAGTTAAATAAGTAAGCTCCTGTTCAGTGAGAGGCCCTATATCAAAAAGTAAGGTGGAGAGCAATTGAACAAGATGCCTGATGTCAGCCTCACACCCATCCACATATGTGCATGTGCGTGTGCACACACACAAGAAAATAGGATGTGCTGGTTTTAGAATTTAACACTATGGTCGGTGGGAGATGGGTGCACGTTCCTCCTCGGATTGGTGGTTTGGCATTCGGTGACTGAGAGTTCTTACTGGCTTTCCAGGACTGCTGTAAGCAGTGAGAACCTTACTGCGTAACATTAAGATCTTCAGTTGTCTCTTCTCAGTTTATAGTGGCTTACCAGAGGTTTGAGGAGCGCGTGGTTTGTAGCTGATGAGACCCCAAGGACTTAATATTGTCAGTACTTGTGGAACCCCTGTAGTGCAGGAACTGCCCCATTCTGCAAGTGAGGCAACGGATTAAGCAACTGGACCAGGGTCTCAGGTGGTGACATGGCGGTATTTGGCCCAGGAAAGCAGCCTTGGAACTGATGTTCTTAACACCTTTGCTACCCGGGAATGTATTTTCAAGTGGAAATGATTGCTTCTTCATGGAAAGCTGATATGCTCTGTTAATAAAATGGCAAGTGAAGACGTTGTCTTTTGTCTTTAGCTTTAGGTAGCAGCATTCCTTTTGTGGCAGTTTGCTCTTTGATTGTGGGTAGACTGCTGTAATGAGCATTTAATGGAATAGGTGCTTTTTACTGGCCAGCTCTTTGGCCAGAAAGCTCTTTTTTTTGTTTGTTTGTTTTTTGTTTTTTGTTTTTCGAGACAGGGTTTCTCTGTGTAGTCCTGGCTGTCCTGGAACTGACTCTGTAGACCAGGCTGGCCTCAAACTCAGAAAATCTGCCTGCCTCTGCCTCCCAAGTGCTGGGATTAAAGGCGTGCACCACCACTGCCAGGCAGTTCTAAGTTTTATAAACATTTCTTCATTTAATAAAGCAATGATGGTGACGTTGATACTATTTTTCCCTTTCCACACATGAAAAAACTGAGAAAATCGGCTTGTTGAAGATCACAAGGTTTGTAAGCGGGTTGAGGTTCTCTTTGGCTTCAGACTTCATTACAGTACAGAGTCAGTGCTGAAGGGACATCAGATGAGTAAGGCGAGCCCGGCCTCACAGGCTGTGGTTAGTTGCTAGCCTCCTTTGTACGTGCTCATCCCCGGTTGTACTTTGAATTGTTGAAGTTTGCGGGGTTTGGGGTCTGCTGTTGGGGCATTGAACCTTTAGTATATGCTGTGCGTGCGTGCGTGCACACTGCCACTGAGCCAGCCTCAGCCTCCGTTACTGGCTTAGCTGTGTTGTCGTGCCTGCTCTTTCCTTCACTCCCCTGTTCGCACTTGTGCTCGTGCACCCTGCTGTGAAGAACTGGATCAAGTATGCTCGATTTGAAGAGAAGCATGCTTATTTTGCTCATGCTCGGAAAGTCTACGAGAGAGCGGTTGAGTTTTTTGGGGATGAGCATATGGACGAACACCTCTATGTGGCCTTTGCCAAATTTGAGGAAAATCAGAAAGAAGTAAGTCACGATGAGTTCACCTCTGTTTTGTTTTATTTGGTTATCTATAGAGAAAATGTTTTCTGGATACAAAAACATAATTCAATACAGAGCAGAATGCATGTATTGCTAAGCTCTGCGTTGGAATTGAGTGGTCATGTACGATAACTGTCTTAGTTTCATTCTGCTTTGTGTGAAGATTATGCCTTAAAATATGAATATCTGGAGTTAGGTGTCTTGGCACATGCCTCCAATTCCAACTCTCAGAAAATTGAGGATTGACTTGGCTGAGGTAATAGAAGCATAGCTTTGAAGGCAGCACAGTACGCAAACCTTATCTCGGAAACACAAAAGTACATATAGCCTAGTGAGAGTCATTTGGTCTCCTGATTCAGGGGTTTTCTAGATAATGAGCTGGGGAAGCAAAGAACCAATGCCCTCAAGCAGAGGAAACAATGTCAAATGGAAACATAGATTGCCCCACAAATCAGCCAGTTCCTTTCTTCCATGGTGTACTCAGAAAAGAACAGAATTGGAGGGGTCAGATTCTCTCTAGGAGGCACAGATTAGAGGGTTTTAAGTGGCACAGTGACTGGACAATGTTTCCGTGAGCTTCTGGCTAATTGATGAAAGTGTCTTGGAGCAGGGTAGGGGCATAGCAAGAGTGGAGCTCGGGGAGGGCTGAGGGGGAAGCTCGCTGGGAGAGCACTTGGGAGCATGGGTCGAGTTCTGGGTGTGATCATCTGTGTTGCCTACCAAGGAGGCAGGTTTAGATAAAAGCAGGGAATCCAATGAGATTTTTAAAAATGTTCTCTGTTAGAAAAGGAGGTGGGTCAGCAGCAGGCTAGAGGAGAAAAGGCAGTAGTGAAGAGATAGATTGACACTTGTTCAAAGAGCCAGTGAAGGAGAAGAGAACAGGGGAGGAACCAAAGCAGACTTACCGGGCTTTGGGTGTAAGCAGGCATGCCGTGGAGGTGTTGCCTACCGGCCTGGGAAAGGACCCAAGATGGAGAAGTTTTATGAGAGAATTGAATATGGAAATGTTAATATAGAACTATTAAATATAGAACTATTATATTAAATACGAATCCTTTCTGATGGAGGCCTCAACATTTAATTTATAAGTAGTAAGTTGCAGTTATTCTCAAGGTGTGACTAAAATGAAATTATGTTTTGGATAATAATCTTCCTACCTGCTTTTAGTTTGAAAGGGTACGAGTTATCTACAGATATGCCCTGGACAGGATTCCAAAACAAGAAGCCCAGGAACTCTTTAAAAACTATACCATCTTTGAGAAGAAGTTTGGTGACCGGAGGGGTATAGAAGATATCATCGTGAGCAAACGGAGATTCCAGTATGAAGAAGAAGTGAAGGTGGGTGTTGCTGTAGATGGTTCTTGGTGCTATAGTTCTCTGGGCCGGCGCACAGAACAGCAAGTGGGGCTACTGAGTATTCTGTTGGTGATGCCTCCAACAGACTTGGCAAATTAGAGTAAGTCTGGCTGGTAAAGAGGAGAGCAAGCCATACTGGGATTTTACTATGCCATTTCTAGGTGCAAAGACCTTTAACTGATATCAAGCTAAAGAAATGTGGATCCTAGGACTTGGAGATAGAGGCAGAAAAGTTGTTAGTTCAAGGCCAGTCTAGGTTTCATGTCAGATCCGTGCCTGAAAAGAAGTATGTCGTCTGTTTGAGTTCATTTTTGGAAAAGGATGGGAGGGTCAGAGATGGTTCCAAACACTTGCTTTGCATGAGCAAGAGATCTGCAACAGACAGTTCTGTTCTTATCTCTGTAATATAGCATTTTGATTTCAGTTGAAGATAGCAGGAATTTTCTCTCATTGTTTTTGTGTATCTTTTGCTTATTCAGATTGTTATAGCTCTTAGCACAAGTCTAAGTCTGGTGTTAAGTAAAGAAGTAGGTTAGTAAGATTGTTCAGAAAAAATTACTGTTATTTGAAAAATGCGTTTCCTGATTTAGAGTCTGATAATATACCCATTGTAATTTCATTATCGACATAATGGTATACAGCCATATGTGTAAAAAAAAAAAAATATATATATATATATATATATATATATATATATATATATATGTATACAAGTTGAAAGCTATGTACAAGCTATGTAGCTCAAGCCTATATAGTCCCAGGACTGGGGAGGCCAAGGCAAGATAATTATCATGAGTTCAAGGCTAGTCTAGCATATCTCAGACCATGTCTCAGAAACAATGGGACAGTTGTCATTATCAAGCAGTTCTATTACGTGTCGGCAGCAGAGGAAAGCTCTGCTTTAAGGTCCATAGCCAGTTACCTTTTATGTTCCTTTTGTATAATCTCAAAATGTTTTAAAATGAGATAGCAGGTAAAAATCTACAGGGAAAAATTGCTAAACTATAGCAAGTTTGGTGTTTCCTTACAATTCTGACAGCCTGTGGAGTCTAGCTCTTGATTCTGTTTTTATTGATGAGGCCGGGGTTTTTTCTAGGCTAATCCACACAATTATGATGCATGGTTTGATTATTTACGCTTGGTGGAAAGTGATGCAGAAGCTGACACTGTGCGGGAAGTCTATGAGAGAGCCATTGCCAATGTGCCACCCATCCAGGAGAAGAGGCACTGGAAGCGTTACATCTACCTCTGGATTAACTATGCACTCTATGAAGAGCTGGAGGCCAAGGTGAGAAGGCGAATGTGAGGCAGCCTTTCTTACCCCAGTATCATGGCCTTGCCTGCTCTGTGTAGTAACTGATAGCTACAATCTTGGAGACAAACAGTTTTAAATTTTATTAGGGCTCTATCTATCTACCAGTTTACATCATTCACACTATGCCTGTTAAGACATGGTAGTATTTTGTTTTAAAACCTTGAGGGGGCCATTTCTGAGGCTGCTCATTCCTTCGCCATTGTGCCAAGCCCACCCTCCTGAACTGAAGAAGTTTCTGGACAAAAAGTTACCATTGAAGTTCAAAACAGTGGCAGGCATGTTCAAGGAATACTGTGGGGCTTTGATCCCTTAGGAACCTTGTGATAGATGAGTGTGTGAAGATCGTAACCAGCGGGCAGCAGAACAGCATGGGCATGGTGATTATCCGAGGAAACAGCATCACCATGTTAGAAGCCTTGGAAAGAGTCTAACCAGTGTTGAGCAGTGTGTCCACATCCCTCCCCAAAGGTCTGTTTGATTGCGATGTAGAATTATGTACACCTTCATCTGAAACTTTTTGCTAAATAAACTTTTGTGATACTCAAAAAAACAAAACAAACAAACAAAAAACCAAAAGCCCGAAACCTTGAGGCACAATGAGATGGATAGCACTGGCCAATGAAGCAGCCCAGTCACATACAGTTTCCTAATGTGTTTTATCGCAAATAAAGATCATGGCAAGTTTGTATATTTTTCCTTCTGGTAAAAATCAAGTGGCATTTTCAGAAGTAGCTACTAGCTAAAGACTCCTCTGTTCATCTAAGACTATATAACATTTTTCTGCTGTCAGGCTAAGGCCTTTCTACATTGGTGCATTTGAACTTTGATGGCCACATTGTTATTCTTTGAAAAAGGTTGATGATCAAAAATAGTTATTATTTTTGATCATAAATGAAATCAATATTTAAAAATAACATCTTGAGTGATGGAGGTCTGTTTTTAATACAGGCATGAAGTTAATTGATTAAAATAAGTATTTGTATTAATTATTTATCTATTTATCATCTTAATACAGGATCCTGAGAGGACAAGACAGGTATATCAAGCATCTTTGGAACTAATTCCTCACAAAAAGGTACACTTGCTGGATCAAAATCCTGTTTTATTACAATTATATGTATCAGTTGAATTTTCAAGTAAGTGGCACCATGAAAATATTAAACAAGCGATACAGTCTTTGCCTGAGGAAACACCCTACTGTCTGGGTCATGGAACAGTCTGTTTAATGACAAGTCAATAATGCAGATACCAGTGTAGAAATCCAGAGGCGTGTGGGTAATTCAGAGAGACAGATTGGAAGGGAGAAGACAGAATGCATACATAGAGATTCCAATTGGGTCTTTTCATAACTGAGAGCATGCTTGTGTGGTTGAACACATGGCTTCCTTGCAGATGTTAAAATGTCACCTCTACCTCATCTCCCAAAATGAAAAACAAAAAGTCCTGCTTTGGAAGTGCTGAGTTGAGTTCTTAGAAATGGGATGTTTACCAACTTATAAGCAGCCCATAAAACATTCAAAGCAGAGGCTGCCATGCTATGATGTATGTATTAGTGCAGTGTCTGTCTAGGTCATCGTACATGTACATATATAATTTTTACTATATTTTTATTTATGGGAGGAGGACTGTGCTTGTGCCATAGAAGACAGCTTTGGGTTGGTTCTGTCCACCATGTGGATCCTGGAGATTAAACACAAGGGTCATGCTTGACAGCTGGTACCATCGTTCCCTGAGCCATTTCACCAGCCTCTTGGTATATTTTTAATTGTTGATAAATGCCATCTTTGCTTAAAACAAACAAAAATGCATCCCTCCTCATCCTGAAATTTTAACAGTAGCCCTTGGTTAACTTAAAATAATTTTAAATGCACCTTTTAAATCAGATCTTTTTGTGCTTGTGTTTTGTAGTTCACATTTGCCAAAATGTGGTTATATTATGCACAGTTTGAAATAAGACAGAAAAATCTGCCATTTGCCAGAAGAGCTTTGGTAAGTCAAGAAAGGATTGGCATGTTTCATTAAGTTTTATGTTTATTAAAAGATCTTCATGCTTACAGTTTTGTGGTTCCTACTGAAAAAGAGCCACAAAGCAGGGTGGAGTGGCATACAGCTTATTAAGGCCAGCCTTGCCTGGACTGTATGTAGCAAGACTTTGTCTCAGAAAACAAAAGGAAGAATAATATAAAAGGGCAGGGAGCAAAAGAAATGTATCTTTTTGATTGATAGATAGATAGATAGATAGATAGATAGATACATAGATAGATAGATAGAGTGGGACACTTTAGAAAACTCAGAGACCGAGCTGTGCTTTGAGAATAAGTGACTACTGAGTGCTCATTCTAAGTGGGACATAAATGTAGCCCCCTTCTACCATCCCTTCGATGCCCAGGGGCCATTGAAGAAGAGGAGGTAGAAGAAAGTAAGAACAGGCTGGTAGGAGGAGTACTGGGAAGTGTCTTCTGGACATGGCATGACTGTTAACTCAAATTCACAGCTGTATCTGTGGCCTGCAGGAGAGCGAGCATCCTGCAGGAATTGGGCAGGGCTCGTGAGACTCCACCTCCAGCAGGGGCAATTACAGCTGATGACTGCTGAGGAGGAAGCAGTCATTTTCTTCAGGGGTGTAGCTGTGATGGGCTGCCCTTGCTCGTGCAGGCAAAACTACCTGTACTCCGTGTGACATGAAGGTGGGCAGTACAGTACGTGTTACAGGAAAGCGCAAGAGGGGAATGGGGGTGAATATGATCAAAGTATATTGTATAAGTGTATGAACTTGTCAAGAGATACAAGCAAAGACAGCACTTAAGCCTGGTGCTGGTGGTAGCCCAGGCCTTCAGTCTCTGTGCTCGAGAGGCACATGCAGGTGAATCTCTGAGTTCAAGGCCAGCCTGGTCTACAGAATGAGTTCTTAGACAACCAGAGCTACACAGAAAACCCTATCTTGAAAAAAACCAAAACAAAAAACAAAACCAAAAAAAAAAAAATCCAGGAAATGTCTGTAGCTACCAGTTACTAGATCTGTCCCCAGATTGGTAGTCTGGAATTAGTAGTCTGAATGCACCTTTCTCATCATTTGTCATAAAATGTCTCAGGATGAATTACTGCTTATACACACAATTTTCCTGCAGATAAATGATTTGTTTCCTGTGGGTAGTAGTAAGTCTAGTAGTAGTAAGTAAAAGGCTTGGTTACCTTTTATTTAAAGGTTTGTATGTTTGACATCCATATTTTCTTAGGGGGTTCTGGGGAGGTATAAAATCCAGTAGCTGTGTAATTCTGCAGTTTAGCCTGTAGCTGACAAAGCCCAAGTGAGCACGGGCCCCCAGTGTCAGTGAATAGACTATGATGGCACAGCAACAAAAAGCCTGCCATACTGACTCCAGCTTCTGGGACAGATTCATAAGGACTAAGTTTGAACTGTGAATATAACAGTGCTCTTGGCCCTTTTATTCTCCAGGGAACGGCCATAGGCAAATGTCCAAAGAACAAGTTATTCAAAGGTTACATCGAACTGGAACTGCAGCTTCGAGAATTTGACAGATGCAGGAAGCTTTATGAAAAGTTTTTGGAATTTGGACCTGAAAATTGTACCTCATGGATTAAGTTTGCAGAATTAGAGACAATCCTTGGTGATATTGAGAGAGCTCGGGCAATCTATGAATTAGCCATCAGCCAGCCACGCTTGGATATGCCAGAGGTGAGATCCCAAGTTGAAAATATTTTAGATACTTCTCAAGTATTCCCCCTCAAGCTAACCGTCTAAACAAAGTGTAAAAGTGATCCAACTATTATAATATTATAGTCTCTTCCACTCTGATTAGGATTCTGCTGTTTGTTGAATAAGAAAGTGAACAGGGGAGTGTCATAGCAATGCCCACACAGCTAGCAGGGAAGGAAAGGGGAAGAGGAGGAGCCTGGGTAAGGAACCAGTTGGAGGCCCACATCTGGAACAGAGGAAATGGGGGTGGAGACTACGTATCTCTGCCCTTAGGGTAGTTTTGCCTGAAGTGTAATCTTCCGAGATTCTACTGCTGCAGCTGCCAACCTGGGCTGCCTTCAGTAGTTAAGCCACAGGAAGCACTGAATCACTGCTAAGACTGACTGAAGTCTCACAGAAGCCATAGAACTGACTGCCCTAGACTCCAGTCAGTCTTGTACTAACATGACCCTGCATCAGGGCAGAGCTTGCTACGCTGCTGACTTTACCTGTGGCTGAGTTTCTTTACTAGACTGCCAGCTCCCTCGTCCTTGCCCTTTTTTGTCCTTTTGACTGTGGTGAGCAGTTAAGTTAATGTTTTTTAACTCAGGGCTGGAGAAATAGATGCTGGAGAAATAGCTTCTTTTCCAGAGATTCTGAGTTCAATTCTTGACAACTACATGGTGGCTCACAAACATCTATAATGTGATAGGATGCCCTCTTCTGGCCTGCTGGTGTACATGCAGATAGAGCACTCATTTACATAAAATAAATCTTTAATGTTTCTTCTAACTTAAGTAACAAGAAATTAGTATTGGGGTATGTTTAAACATTTAAAAAGAAAATGCAAACCTGAATCCAAAGCCTTTTATCGATCTAAAATTCTAGTGACATTTTGGCAAGCTTCTAAATGCTTATTATTACCATCCGCATTGCAGTCTAATTGTTGAGTGAAAATCTTTGTTCCTGGATATAGGTCAGAATGGCTGAACTGTAGGGGCATGTGGCTTTCTTAGTGCTAAGATTGACCCCTTATTTTTCTTAGGTACTTTGGAAATCATATATTGACTTTGAGATTGAGCAGGAAGAAACAGAGAGAACAAGAAACCTTTACCGACAGTTGCTTCAGCGAACACAGCACGTCAAGGTACCCTGTATTTTTTTCAATAATCTCTCTGTATGTGTACAGAAGTTTGGATGTTTGTAGATAAACTATTTCAAATGACTTTCTTGTTCTTAGACTCTGCTGTTCTCAGAGGACTTAAGAATACTAAGCTTAGAGCGCGCTGTGGCGCAGCGGCTTGGGCATCCACCTCTAGAGGTTGGGCGCGTGCCTTCCCGTGCCAGTTCGAATCCCGTCAGACTCTGTTGCAGAGTCTGATGGGAAAAAAAAAGAAAAACCAAAAACCAAAAAAAAAAAAAAAAAAAAAAAAAAATACTAAGCTTATACCTACCAGATCATTGTTTATGCTGTACCTGAGTCTCTTGGGCATCACAGGTTTAAAGAAGTTAAATTTTTTTCCAGAATTTGAAAACTATGTCAGACACCTAAAGCAGAAGACTGCTTCCATCCTGACACTGAAGCTTATGTTCAGTGTATCAGTCTGTAGTACATTATCAGTGGATACATCGTGAACTGGAGAAACTACCTTTCTGATCACTATGTTTCTGTCTTCTGGGTGACATGGTTAATTTTGTTCTGTTGATTTTTTTTTTTTTAAGGTATGGATTAGTTTTGCTCAGTTTGAGTTATCTTCTGGGAAAGAAGGAAGTGTGGCTAAATGCAGACAGATTTATGAAGAAGCTAACAAGACCATGAGAAATTGTGAGGAAAAAGAAGAGAGGCTTATGTTGCTGGAATCCTGGCGAAATTTTGAAGATGAATTTGGAACAGTATCAGACAAGGAGAGAGTAGACAAACTCATGCCAGAAAAGGTCAAGAAGAGAAGAAAGGTCCAGGCCGACGATGGGGTAAGGGCTCAGTACTGGGGTTTGTTCCTCCCATGTCAAAGGAGTAGAAACACATCTGACTTTGAAATCTGTGCTTTGAAGTAGTATTTGAACATTCTTAAAAACAGATGTGGACAACCTGGATAAGAAGCTCCTTGTAGTCTACATACTAGGAAAACAGCCAGGATTGGAAAATGGGAGGGACAGGGACTGGGCCAACTTCTGAGTGAAGGTGAGGGTGGGGTGGGATGGGGCGGGGCGGGGCAGCTTCACTTTTTAGAGAGGAACCAGTCCTGAGGGTTTGTAGGGTAGAGCAGGTTTGGTGGGAATCATTGAAGACCTTTACACATGACTAGGGTGCTATTATCTCATACAGGTGGACTTGAGAGACTTAGGTTTAAGATGATCTATGTTTTTAAAAGCCTGGCAGTGAGGGGTAGGTAGTAGGAGATGAGGAGAGCCTCCATTTTAGGGCAATATTTAGAAGTCATAGCCATGCTCAATTGTAACTAAGAAGAACCAGGAGTCCAAATACTACACAGCTATGTGGTCTTTGCTACTAAATAGTAAGTAAAAAAAGTGTTTTGCATGCATGGGTATATGTGTACCACATGCATGCCTGGTGCCCTTGGAGACCAGAAAGTGATATTAGATCCCCTAGCGCAGAAGCTACTGGATAGTTGTGAGCCACCATGCAGGTGCTAGAAACCTAACCTGGGTCCTCTGGAAGAGCAATAAGTGCTCTCAATGGCTGAGCTACCTCTCTAGCCCCTAAAACACTTTTTTTTTTTTTGGTATTGTAAATGTACGACTTCAAGGTGGGTTGCAGTGCTGAATGTCTGCTTGCCTGTGGAGCCACTGCGCTTAGATGTTTAGCTCTCTTCCACTTGGTCCTTCATTCTCAGTGAGCTGGTGTAGTGCTGCAGTAACATCATCTGAGCAGTGGCTTTAGTCCCTCATTTAGGCTCGGCCCTTTGTTCCTTCTACAGCGGGATGTGATGTTACTTTGTATAGTAACAGTAGTTGAATTTGGACTCCAGGTTTCCTAGACACATTCTTCATTCTGCCTTCTGAATGAAGCATGTTGCAGCTATGTGTCTGCTCACCTTTTAATTGTTTATTTCTGCAGTCTGATGCCGGATGGGAAGAGTACTATGACTACATCTTTCCAGAGGATGCTGCCAACCAGCCTAACCTCAAGCTTCTGGCGATGGCCAAGCTTTGGAAGAAACAACAACAGGAAAGAGAAGCTTCGGAACAGGATCCAGATAAGGACATTGATGAGAGTGAATCATCTTTTTAAATGTTGTAACTGCTTTTTACAAATCCACAGTTTAGAACTTTGACTTCTGGATGTTTTTATATATTTACCCAGTAAGGGGTTGTATGACATCTTTGAATTATTTTTTAAAATGCTCCTGGGTTAACTCTGGGTGGAAAACTGCAAGTAAAGGAATTTTTTGTAACAGTTTTGTTACTTGAGTCCAAGCGTTTCTATCATTTGCTCCTTTTGTCTTTAGTAGATGGAATTCATGTGCTTAGCACATACATTAGGTGGAACTGCAGACTTAACTCAGTGTTCAAGGTCCATTCTCCAGGAATAGGCACACTTATCATGATGGTGCACATACATCTGAAATTTTTGCTTTCATTTGTCTCTTTACAACTATAAAACTTAAGTTCAGTCCAGTTCTAACACTTCCATGTGGTGGCTGTACATGTAGTCGATCTTCAGTTTTCTCAAACAAGCAGTAGTATGTGGCACCGCATTTTGATGATTCCATTAGAAAAGGAATATGCTGATATCATATTGTTCCAACGGCACACCTGTTCCTGCCGCCTTTTTTAGCATCATGTGTGTACTTCTCAGAATTAAATGGACTTGCGCTAGTATAATCTCTAAATATCTGAATTGATTTGTAGTGACTGTATTTTTTTTTTTTTTTGACCCCAAGTCTTTATTTGTGAGGAACATTTTAGTTTGGCTTTTTTTCTCAAACTAGTTTAGAAAACAATGGCCTGCGGATGCTGAGGCAGTATTCTAAGTTCAGTTTGGGAAATCTTGGGTTTATTATGTTAATGTCTTTGTTAAGTATGATTCACCATAGCACTACTGCCAGTCCCAAGCTCTGAATTGTGCAGTTATAGCTGCCTAGAGACTATGCATCTCTCAGCATGCCTTAGAATGTGTGAACTCTAACAACTGATGTAACAGCTGTCATTAAACAGCAGGAGTCCAGTGACTGCTCAGTGATGGCACTGAAGTAGCACAGGAACTTGTTAGTACGCTGCTCACATGGTAAAATAGCAATTGCCTACTCATGGAGGCACTGTTTTACTTATCGTGCAATTCACAGCCAGTTTTTCTTTTGTTCACCACTCAATGCCTAGAACTGTTTTTTTCAAGACTGGTTTCCACCTATTAAACAACTGATTTCTAAATGTAAGTCTATCCATCTAAGGGAATAAAAGCTGTTAATAATATTACTAAATTGGGTCTTGAAAGTAAGATAATTTTGTACAAGTTACAAGAAAACAGTACTACTAGGTAAGCAGATCTTTTCAGCCACCACACCAGCACTAGGCTCAAGCGTTAGCCTGAGTCTGCATTGAATACTAAGGGTGCTAGTCAGGAAGAATCTGTCACTGCATGTCCTTTGAGTTAGTACAGATTCAGGATGGAGGTGAAAGCAGTTCAGAATGCTAGTAATATAACTAAGCCGTCTTCCTAGCGCTTCTCTGTATGTTGCTCATACACATGAAGATAAGAATTAGTGACTTTGCTTTAAGAGTCCACTCATAACAAGCACGGGCAGGTGCTACAGAGCTGAAGGAAACCTTATTCCTCCGTGAGAGAACAAAGAATTCATTCTCTCCAACCTTAATATCTCAAAATAAGACTTTTCTAAAGTAAAGGATTTTAAATCAAGTGCTATATGTTTGTAGTCCCAACTACCACTGACGGCCATAGAGGATTACTGGGAGCTGAGTTCAAGGCCAGCCTAGGAATGTAGCAAGATCTTATCTCAAAGAAAAAAATGAATGCCAACAAACATACATTTTAATGGTCATTTTATGTGGGCCTGTTTGGATTACTTCTTTTACTGCCCGATAATCTTTAACCTTTATATGATTTTTGGGAGTTAGATTTTGTTTCCCCTTAAAGTCTCACATTCAAGATTTGAGCAGTGTTAACAAAGAAAATGTGCAACCAACAGTGAGAACCCTGTTACTTGGGAGGATTTCACACAGTAAGTGTGTGTCAGACAGGGATGATTTCAGATGTGCATGTAAAAATGTTTTGTATGTAAAAATGTCAAAACAAGAGAAGCACCATATCCTAAACAATCCCTCCGTAATTCTGATTAAAAGACAACAGACTCCAGAAAACATTCATAGTCAACAATGTGTTTTACTATACATCTCAGATTTATACATTTCATATATGCTTTTAAAGCTTCAATTAACAGATCAATACAAAATAAAATATATATATATTTATATATGTGCAGCAGTGGTTCTCAGGCACAGGATTTAGGAGGAAGGAGGGAGTCTTTCCTTGGCATGTACTGTCAACCATGATAGTGGAACGTGTCCTTCTGACTTAGCTGCCTTGATTGAATTTTACTATGGCAAACAGTTCGAACATGTATGCTCTTGCTCATTGGAAGGATGAGATCTGAAGTTTATAGCCTGCATTTTTTGAAGTCTTTAAGACTTAAATGCTTACTTTCCTCCTAATAGAGCTCCAAGATCATCCTATGAAAATAATATGTCCACAAACTGTCTGGAACACCTGCCTAAGAACCACTGCCTATGGTTATTCAATGTCCTCGGGCCTCACAGGATGAGGTAATGGTATGATGGATTTCTTCTCGGTGTCCCTAGAAAGTGCTTTCCTCATATCTGTTAAGAAGCAAAGATTAATGTAAGCAACCAATACCAAACTTTTTAAATCAAACTGAGTGTATGGGTTAAGTTCCCATCAGGTTTTGTGACCTCCCTGCAATCCTAAGTGGTATGTATGTACTTATAAGACTTCCACAGTAATTATGCCAGTTGCTAACCAAATCCCACCTAGAAGCCAACTAATATAAATGTTCTTTCTTAGTAAAAGAACACATCTATACCAAGAAATGATAATTTATAGAAATTAACTACTGGCTAGTTAGTCTACATTGACTATTCCTAAATGTAATTCTTTTGAATTTATTAAAATGAATATTTAGGTTTGTAGGGGGAAATAACTATTTTGACTTTCCCTTGGAGTTCCTGCCACAGCAGGAAGCTTACCATAGGCATCCTCATCAGGCTCCCCGTTGCTGGCTGAGTAGTACTCTATGACTGTCCTGTAGACACTGTAGCCCAACTGCTTGTACATGTTGACGGCAACTTGATTGGATACTCTTACGAAGAGATCAACAAAAAATCCACCTTTTCTTTAAAAAAAAAAAAAGAAAAGAAAAGAAAAAAGGGGGGGGAAAAGGAAATGTTAAAACTGTAAGAACTCTAGGGCATCTGGTATGCATCTTTAAAAATACTAGTGCCATGCATAGTATGGCACTACTGTGGATTACATGCCTGTAACCCCAGGACTTGGGACTGAAGGGGGAGAACTGTGGATTCAAGGTTGGCCTGGGTTACAAACATAATGGGCTCAAGGCCAGCCTTGGCTACAAAATGGCATAAAAAAGAATCCTTGGTTTTTGACTATGTGGGGATGGTAGTAACAACTTTGCAGTAGACATCTTTTATAACCATCTTACTATTTAGAGTAACTATTTCATCATACAGAAAAAGGACCCAAGTGTAGCTGCTGTAGGATACTGGTGATTACCATGCTTTCTTTTGGTCAGTAATACCTCCCCACCTTTGAAAGGTCTTCACATCCTGATTTTGTGTCTAGGCTATTAACTCCTTGTTTACTGTGTATTAAGATTTCATTTTTGGTTGTGAGCTTTATTTATATAAGCATAATCAGTTTGGGGGATTGCTTTGTGAGTGACCTCAGTCAGTACTGAGCCTATTCTTTTCACTTTCTTTAGCCTTTCATTGTATGAATATACAATTTGCTCATGGTTCTCTGGAAACATTTCCAGTTCTATTGTAGAGGATGTTACTATGGATACTTTTGTTGAGCATCTCATGATACAGTATCTAACTAGGGATCCCACTGCTGTGTCATGGGTATGTATATGCATACTGTCAGCTTGATTAAATTCTAACCTGTTTATTCCAAGTCCACTCCTAGTGCATATGGTATCTTGGTGTGACGTTAATATACATTTCTAATTACTAATGAGAGGTCTGTGTCTGACCGTTTAGATGTCTCCTTCTGAATGGCTCTTAATGACCTTTCAGTTTTCCCCTGTGGCTACTATGTGTGTACACTATGTGTACTATTCTTCAATGTTTGAGTTTTCTGTGAGCACCCATCATGTTACTTTAGGTTGGTTATCTCTGGGTGAGCAAAGCTACGCCACTTTTACTTAGCTGACCAATGAGCCCTCCCTGTATGGTTAGCACTGTTTACAGCCTGAGGACCTGCGAGACTTTCCATATTATACTCTGTTGCTTTTCCATGCCCATGTTTTAAATGAATCTGGAGTCTGTATGTAGTAAAGTAGTAACCAGGGAAACATTTTGCCCATCCACTTGTCCCACCGTCTTTACTGAAACCTCTACTTCCCCACCCTGCTATCCAGTGCAGCCTCAGGTACACCGAGACCCTTAGACACACTCCTCATTTCCAATCTACTCTCACTCTACCACCAATAGTTTGTGCTGCACATTGGACCCGAGAGGGCAGAGCTGCCTATTGTTGAAGAATATTTTGTCATTTTTGTTGCTGGTTCTTCTTCCCTTGTATTCTATATTAACAATACCCTCAAAAACCTGAGTAGGATTTTTACTACTTGATTACACTTGCTCTAAGGTCAGTCACAAAGCTTACAGTATTTTCCATCTGTCAGTCACTTTAATGTCTTCTAATAAAGTTTTATAAACATTAAGAGTACTGTTGGGGGGCTAGAGAGATGGATGGCTCAGCGGTTAGGAGCACTGGCTGCTCTTCCAGAGGTCCTGAGTTCAATTCCCAGCAACCACATGGTGGCTCACAACCATCTGTAACAAGTTCCGATGACCTCTTCTACTGTGTCTGAAGCATACTCATGTATGTAAAATAAATAATTAAAAAAAAAAAGAGTACTCTTGGGAGGTTTTGCTTAGACTTATTCTCAAGCATATAATGCCTTTGATGCCAATTTCAATACTTTTTTCTGATTTTATTGTTTAGTTCTAGGGACTTGTGCATGCTTGTTTTCTATCTGTGACAGCAGTCTGCGGCCTCCCAATCCTCTTCTCTTGTTTCTTACATGCCTTTCCAGAACATTTTGAAACACTCTACAGGGCTTTGCTGCTTCCCTCACTTCTGTTCTCTAGACTGCTACAAAATACATTGCATCTAATGAGTAACAGTTGTTGTTCACTCAAACATCCTGGCTCCAGGTGTATCATAAGTCTTTTGACTCACCAAAGCTATTTACCAACAGTTTTTCTGCAACTAGTGTCCTCTTCCTTCCTCACATCATCAAGGATGCCTCAGCCTAAAGGCTATAAAACTGACCTTACTTCTTACCGTGGATAGCCCAGACTGGCCTCGGATCCACAACAATCCTCCTGAATGCTAGGATTTGCAGGAGTGAGCCGCCACACTTGGATTGGAAGTCTGACATAACTCTTATGTCAGGAGATTTTTTTAGTAAAGACAGTGGGACAAGTGGATGGGCAAAATGTTTCCCTGGTTGCTACTTTACTACTAAGGCAGGGTAGACTTACAGACTTTCTTTTTGCATCACCCTTATGCCAAGAATGTTTTTTAAACCTATGCAACGAATTCTGTGTGGTTGCAAAATACTTACTCTCTGCCCTGGAAAGGCTTTGCTGACTTCTGTTCTGTACCCTAGTTGATTTCTACCCGAAGGTTCTTACAAAGCAGCATGTTCAGCTCTAGTTAACAATTTGTCTAGTTTCCAGGGTATTTAACATTGTTACATCTTGAATGATTCAGTTTTTAAAATCTCTTTGTGAATGTGCATGTCTGTGTGGCATGCTGTGGTGCATGTGTAGAGGTCAAAGGACAACTGTGGGTCTTTAACTTCCTGCCTTGTTTGTTCTCCACTATGAAGATCCAGCTATCTGGCTTCTAGGGATTGTCTCTGTCCTCCATCTTGCCTTAACAACTGAGCCAAGAGGTGTGTTGCCACATCCAGCTTTTTACACGAGTTCTGAGGATCTGAACTAGGCCCCCCTTGCTTGCATCGAGCCATCTTCCTACCCAAGTCATTTTATCAGTATGCAGTGGCCCTTACGATGGTAGTAAGTATCCAACTATAATGTATTATCAATGTGAGCAATCAAGTTCCTTTTTGGCTATAATTTGCAAAATATTTTATTTTTAATCTTTATAACCTTACATAGCTCCTATAAACAAAATAAGCATCTATTTTTCTTTATGGCACTACTAGGGCTAGAACCCAGGGTTTTGTACTTGACTACTGAGCTATATCCTTAGCCCACGTCTGTCTTTTCATTGTAGTCATTATTCATTTATAGCTAGTTTTCTCCTTATTTTTTACTCCTGTAAAAATTATATTCTTGCTTTAGTATACATCTAAACAAGACATGAATATAATGTATATCTGTGTACCCACACAAAACAATTAAACCTCAGAAACTGGAGAGGAAGAGAGGTTAGTAATTACCTAAATAGACAGAATACTAATTATAGCCAAGGTTATAGCTTGTTAGAACCCATTTCCTGTTTGCCTGTCTGTCACAAAATGTTATTAATAAATGTGTATACATTCTGCCTTCTCAAACTTAATTCCCTTCTTATATTCAGTCCAGGGAAGACAAATAAATAGGTTTGGGGATGTGTGGGTTTCTTTTTTCTTTTTCTTTTTCTTTTTCTTTTTCTTTTCTTTTTTTTTTTTTTTTTTTTTTTTTTTTTTTTTTTTTTTTTTTGAGACAAGAGTTTCTATATATATAGCCCTGGCTGTCTGTAGACCAGGCTGCCCTCAAACTCAAAAATCTGCTTGCTTCTGCCTCCTAAGTGCTAAATTAAAGGCATGTGCCACAGCCAGGTTTCAAAAAGAACTTTAAAAACCTCCCAAGGACTTTTTTGTTAAAACGACTTCCTTGGCTGGTGGTGGCACACATCTTTGATCTCAGCACTCAGGATGCAGAGGCAGCCAGGTCTCGTTGAGTTTGAGGCCAGCCTGGTCTACAGAGAGAGATCCAGGACAGCCAAAGCTGTTAACACAGAAAACCCTGTCTCTAAAAAACCTTATAAAAAAAGGTTTTTGTTTGTTTTTGAATGGGCTGGTGTGTGTGAATTAACTCTAGTCAAGCATTTGTGACTAGTTACTTCTTTATTAAAGTCCAATGATCCTGTGGAAACAAAGCCTCTAGGTCTGTAACTATCCCCTTTCAGACCATTTTTTTTAGGCAGCAACTTGACAAAGCCATACACAGGCATTTTGTGTCCCTTCTAGGAAATGGGGCAAGCTTTCTCTTATTTAACTGTTGCTTTTTTCTTTTCTTTTCTAAAATCTTTCACTGTGAGTGAGGTGTAACAGGTCTCTTTAAAAGCCATATTACTGGCAGTTTCTAAGTGCCTCAAGGAGCAGCATCAGATGTTTAATTTTGTTTTAAAAACAAGATATCCTTTGTAGTCACAGCTGACCTGGGATCACTATGTAGACCAGTCTGGCTTCAGACTCAAGAGATCTGTCTGCCTCTGTCTCTTGCCTGTGTAGGAATGGGATTAAAGGCATGCACCACCATGCTTAGCCCTGGCCACAGGCTATTTTATATATTCAGGAAAAACATCAAAACTCTTTTGATGACAGGCTTGTTTTATGAAATGGGCTTCTTCCACTTGCTATGATTAACTAGTACTTACATGCAAACCAATGGAAATGGGTTATGTTCCATTTGTTCCAGGGTTTAAAAAGCTGTTCAGTGCTCACAGTGTACTTATCCTTTAGTGGTAGATGGCACATTTTATTTGTTTTTCTATAGATGGCTACTAGCTGTTAGAATAGAAACAAACTTCAAACTGAACTACTTTGGACCTAGAAACATCTGCCATAGTGCTAACACCACCAAAGATCTTCCTTGAAAGGTTGATCTTTTGAGTCCAGCTAGTTAGCTCAGCTGTGTATGGCTGGACGCAAACACTGCATGAATTTTCCTCAATAGCAAAGGAGTAGCAATGGTACTACTATGAATTGGGCAAAATTGTAGGCACTACTGCAAGCTGAAAATGAAATTCCTGTAACTCTAAAGCCATGACAGTTTTTCACACTCATAAGAAGAAAACCCTTCAGATATTCAACAGCCAAGAAGAAACTGAATTCATAAATCATGTGTATTTGAAAAATAGGTTCTCACCTTTCTGAAATTTCCTCCAGTAACTCCATAAGTTTAGCAGCCAAGCCAAGACGGCGGAATTCAGGGGCGACAGACAGAGCTGTGACATGTCCATGCCATTCTTCCCTAGCTACTGAGCCTTCTGCTTTGCCCATAACTGCCAACAGAAAATCGCATCAGTAATTAAAATACTAATTTGCACAAAAATTCATAGTCTGCCATTCGTTTCTTTTAAAATAAAAGTGTGCCAAAGTTTTAAAGTACTATCATCAAGCTAATGATTAACACTTTGATTTAAAACTCCATTTGTAAATGATATTCTATATCTACTTCTAAAGTCAGACTTAAAGATTATTGAATGATAAACTAAAAACCAAGAACAAAGACTAGGATACTTTTTGTTCAAATAAGATACATTTGAAATAAATTTAGTTTCTTTTTCAAATAGCTACATTTAAAATTACATTTAAAATGTATGTATGATTGTAGCAATTCATAGCTCAAGATTTTGCTAGCAATTGGTTAAATGGATATGCCTTAATCACTACCTTATATACAAAGTAACCATACAGAAATCTAACAGGGAATGATCCACAAAGACTACAATCATTTCTGTTATGTTCACTGTTGTCTCACTTGGCCTAGTTCAAGGCTGGACACAGAAGAGATGTGGTAAACAGTTAGTAATTGATCTGAAAATAAAATTCCATCTTTCATGATTTACATCAAATTCTAGAGTAAAACAGACTGAAACCTGTATTAAAATCTTTACTCACCCAAAAAAGTACTAGTGGTACTGTACTTACTATAACCCATTAGTTCTCCGCCAGGTGCCTCAGCAACGATGAAATACTCTGGCCAGTGCGCAAGGTACTGTAAGTAAAAAGGAATCCCATACTGGAGCTGTTAAGGAATGAGAAGTAATAAAGAGCAAAAGCAGGTTCGATGGTACACGCCTTTAATCTCAGCACAGAGGAGGCAGAGGGAGGCACAGTTTGAGGCCAGCATGGCCTGCATAGTGAGTTCTAGAACAGCCAGGGCCATGTAGAGAGACAAAACAAAAACTACCATCAGGCTAGAGAGGTGGCATGGTGGATAAAGTGCTGTCAGCTGAGGACTGGAGCTCAGATACCTATTCTCCACATAAATGCTGGATGGGCTTGGCTGCCTGCTTGTAATCCCTGCACTTGGGGGAAGCTGTGTAAAGTGGAGAGTGATTAGGAAAGACAGCTGAGTCAACCTCTAGCCTCTCCATCCACCCTTCACACCCACATGAAAAACCACTGTCACTTATCCTCCACTTAGTACACTAGTTTCCCTAATACTCTGAAATGGAATATTTACATCAGCCCTAGAATGCATACGGTGCCATCTAGTAGAAAGCAGAACCTCGTACAGTCTGCCCCCATACTGATCAGACTGTACTTATGGTTATGTGTGCCATTTATCATCTGAGATTACTTCCTGTTCATGGATCATCTACCCTGCCACTGGAAATTCAGATTCTCTCTCAAATTTATTCTATCAACTGCTTGGCACCAAAACATTTGTATTTCCTGAATTACACTGGAAAATTCAATGGCTAGTTTCTACTTTGACTACAGCTATGCAACTATTAAATTTAAGGAATCAATTATGCTCAGAGGAATTGCCTGCCTGGCATGTGCCTGTAACCCAGCATTCCATCAGAAGCATCTGTAGTTCAAGCCAGACTAGGACACAAGGCGAGACCCTCTTACTTGAAAAGAATAAATGAATGGTTACTCTTCAACAATGGGATGTTCATACTGCTCTGACTCACTACCACGTTTCACCTTATGTCAGCTTTCTGGTGCAATTACATAAAAAGACACTATTAATACACTACTAAAAAGTTCCCAGGAAACCCTCTCAGCACTGTTAGCTTTGAAACTTCTCTGAAGGACAGCCACTTCTTCCAGAACTCAGTGCGGCAGGCCAGCTGGTCTTCCTGCTGTCCAGCAACTGACACTACTACCATGAGCTCCCCTTGATATCCCCACTCCCTACATAAACACTAGGTCTTATATAGTCAAGGTGTAGGTTAACTTGTAATCTACTATTTTCCCAAAGGGAAAATTTCAGCTCCTGAACAGTGAGAGAGAAGAGCTGTGTGGTGCTTCCCAAAGCAATCACCATCACCTCCCCTCTATGACTGCACTCCCAGAAACACATATAAAGACATCTTCTGGAAGCCATCTATGCCAGAAAGACTCAGGCTCTCTTGTGCAGGGAGGGCTGCTGGAGACGCCATGGAGCCACTTAGCCCCTCTAGATTTGGTTCCCAGCAAAGGGAGACAGGCCCCAACTACCTGTGCTGTTGCTGCTGTCTGTGTACAGCCAGGATTACTGTGGGAAGGTGAGCAGTAGAGCTGCATGTAACTGAGTCATATAGTCATTACCTTAACAGTCTGTGGGAAGCCTAAGGCCGCACCCACTCTGTTTTGTAATTGTAATGTTCTTGTGCTGTTCAAAACCTATTCCTTACAACATTTTTCAGAACTCATCTTTTTCTTCTGTTACTCCAATTTTCTTCATAAATAATCCTTAGTTTTACTTTTTCTCAAAAAGGATACAGTTTCTGTAAGTGGATCCAAGTTACTGAAAGAAACAAGAAATGGCAAGAGTAAGAATTCTTGAGCCCAACTTAAAATATTGTATTAATTAAAACAAAATATGGGCTGGGCATAATGGTTCACACCTTTAATCCCAGCACTCAGGAGGCTGAGGAAAGCCAACCCTGTCTACAATAGCAAGTTCCAGGGCAGCCAGGACTACACAGAGAAACCCTGTCTCAAAAATTGACCAAACAAGACAACAAAACATGCTTCTTCTACAACTCTGAAACCAACCTGAAAGCCAAAGAAGATGGTTTAAATGACCCAGGGCCACATGTGCACCAATAAAGAGATCTGTACTTTTTCACTGAACTGCCTTTTTATAAGCAGAATTATAGCTTACTCCATCAGACTTGCAGACATGAGGACCAGTTAGGTGTGTATCTCATATGTACAGCCAGTCCAACTAACCTGCTCCCATTCCATCATCCCTGTTTGGCTCTGGGCCTTCCTCTACAATTTCCCCTTCTTAAAGTGGATGGGAGTACTCCCCTGCCTCCACAGTACAAATCCTCACAGACCTCATGTACTTTCAAATGAAGTTCACTTACTTCCACACTGCTCCCTCCTATCAACTAAGCCCTGGTGCTGTGGGGAACTACCCAACATGTCCCATCACACAAGCCCAAATTCAGCATTCTTGAAAACCATCTTAAACCATCTCTCCCAATCACTTTCCTAGTCAGTCTTTTCCCAGGCTCCAAACCAGCTATTTTTAACTGTTTCCCTTTCTTGTCAATCTCTGAGACTGAAGAATGTCGGGTAGTCATACTACAATCCTCTAATATAGTAGTTCTCAACCCTTTAGGTTTTAAAACCTGTGATGATGTGTCATGGAAATACCCCTTATATCCTCAAAGACTGGAACTTTTGTTGGCCCTCACAACTAGAGTTGCTAATGCACCCTGAAATCACTTAAGACTGTAGCCTACTGTATCCTCAGCCTGTGTGTTTATTAACCCGCCTTTATGAGAACATTGTAACAATCAGCTTACTTGCCTTGGCTTTCCATGTAATCAACTTTTAGAACCTAATACATAGCTGTAACCTTAAGTTATATATTCTTTCATCCTCCTGACCCAGAACAATGCATGTGTATCACTTACAGAAAGCAGCAAAGACAGAGGTTGAAAGCAATCTTCTAAGATGAATATCCTTCATAAACACTGAAAACAGTGTTTGGATATTGGTTAATAAACAGTGATGTGTGTGATGCTATTTGTTGTCTTGATCAGTTGGGGATCAGTTGGAGCCAGAGACTGAATCCCTTGTAAAACTGTTACAGATTTCTGTAAAGTATCCCTTCTTTCCTCCATGTGATGCTTTCTATGCTGCTCAACAAACAAAGTCCAACCCTTTGTGAGGGACAGAAACTAAACACAAATGCAGGGACAAATTCACAAGACAGCCTTTGAGCAGGCAGAAATGAAGACTCATGTACCAGTCAGAGGGAACATGAAGGAGAGAATTCAGTTCTGGACTTGCTTTTGCTAAAATGACAGCAAGGGGAAGTGCTTTTCTTTCTTTCCTTAATGTGACACCAATACATTATTGGTAACTGAGAGTTTTGTGTTTAATCCATGCAGAAACCCACTGTACACTTAAGACCAAGCTATTGTATTTACTTACTGTGTCTTGGTTGGTTTTGGTCAACATAAACCCAGACATCTGGGAAGAGGCAATCTTGATTAAGGAAGAGCCTCCATAAGACTGGCCTATAGGCAATAGGAGGCATTTTCTTCATCAATGGATGGTTGATGTAGGCCACTGTGAGTGGTGCCACCCCTGGGCAGGTAGGCCTTGGGTGTATAAGAAAGCAGACTGAGCAACCCAGGGGAGGAAGCCATTAACAGCACTCCTCCCCTGTGTTCTGTTTCACTTCCTGCCTCCATGTTCCTGACTTGGCTTCCCTCAGCAGACTCTGACCCAGGTATTCTGACCAGTGTTTTATCATAGCAATAAGAACCTTAAGGTCTACAGGCCATATAAATATTTTCAATTTTAAGTTACTCATTTAAAAATAATTGGGCAGGCAGTGGTGGCACACGCCTTTAATCCCAGCACTTGGGAGGCGGAGGCAGGCGGATTTCTGAGTTCAAGGCCAGCCTGGTCTACAGAGTGAGTTCCAGGACAGCCAAGGCTATACAGAGAAACCCTGTCTCAAAAAACAAAAAACAAAACAAAACAAAACAAAACAAAACAAAACTAAAAATAATTGCATGGGGCTGGAGAGATGGCTCAGGGGTTAAGAGCGCTGACTGCTCTTCCAGAGGTCCTGAGTTCAAATCCCAGCAACCACATGGTGGCTCCCAACCATCTGTAATGAGATCTGATGCCCCCTTCTGGTGTGTCTGAAGACAGCTACAGTGTACTTATATATAATAATTGTTTGAAAAAAATAATTACATGTTAACATGAATAAGTTTACCAAGAAAAATTAAAAAAAAAAAAAAAAAAAAAACTAATGACAGTGGCAAATTTAAATGAAAACCATTGACTTCTCTAGTGTTTGTGATATTTACTATTTAGAGACTGCACACCTGCAAAACATAGTAGGCAAAACAACTGGTCTTGGCGCTGTGAGAACAGATGTTCTCACATGATGTCATGAACCGATCCTGAGGGCCTCTGGTCTGGGTGCTGTGGCCCTGCCCTGTAGAGACCCCAACCCTCTTCTTTACATGTTTGGCTCACCTCAACTGTCCAACTCTCTCTGCCCTTCCTCTATCTCCTTACACACATGAAAATGCAACAACAACAACAAAAAAAAGTAAGAAGAAAACACCCAACGGCCTTTAGCTGACTTCGCCCACCCAAAAGCCTCTGCACCCAGACACTGCTTGCTCTTTGCCATTATAAGGCTAGCAGACCCCTCCCTCTTCTCACCACTGAGGACACTTCTCTACAATTCTCTCTCCTGCATTTGTACTTTCCACTTCTGCCTCTCCTGAAGGGAGCGTACAAATGCAGCACACACTTAGCCAGCACCACTCATGCCCTCCTCCTGCTTGGAGTCAGTCCTCTTGTATGCTAGCTTCTGGGTCCCAGCCGTTTTCCTCCCACCTCACTTTGGCCTTTCAGTTTCATTTACTCTAATACCTAACCTGTGACTCACTGTTTCCTAAGATGGCCTAACATGAGAAAGTGGACCCCTTTACTGGGGTTAACAAGAGGAGGCGTTACCAAGCCAGGTGAGCTGAGACCTAATGCTTAGTAAGTATTCATGTGTATTTTCCTTCTATTTTATTTCCATATTAAACCACTCTTCCTCATGCTTCATATGCATGACTTACCTGTCTATTTCTTAACTTCAGATACTGTATCATATACACAGCACCTCCCATTATCATTCTAGGTCACTGTCAAGGCCGCCTCAATGGCTTACCTACTTTATTGCCTCTAATCAGTCACCTAGTACTCATTAGATCAGAATTCAGATTGAGGAATTTTTAGACACCATGTGCCTGTACCTTTACAGAACCCTCTCCCCCCTCTCCATTATTATTATTATTGTGTTATCCCTAATACAATAGTATTGGAAGTACTTATAAAACATGTACATTGTACTATATAAGTAATCTACTGATTTACAGCACATGAAGTTCTTGGGTTATTTGCATACCATACCACTGTAATAAGGGGGTTGCACATCACTGAATTTTGGTATATCCTAGAATTAATCTCCTGGATACCAAAGGACCTCAGACTTGTGATCCTCAAACCTCAGCCTGAGTGCCAGGATCAACTTTTTTTTTCATTCATTTAATGAGTATGAGTTTTTTATATGTCTGTACACCACATGCATACCTGGTATTCACTGAAGCCAGAAAAGGACATCAGCTTCTCTGGAACTGGTATCACAGTCAAGTGTGAGCCTCCATGTGTAGTAAACCCCTATCCTCTGGAAGAGTAGCCAGTGTTTTTAACAACTGAACCATCTCTGTCCAGCTCCATGGGACCAATTTTTTAACAACCACAAGGGCCAGTCTCCACCTACTCTACATCAGGGTTCTGTGTGTGCACCCAGAAACTGAGGACATCAGCACATGACAGAATTTTTGAAGATTAAAGGGCTTATTATAACATGAATGCCAGCCACAAGTATTTAATGGGGAGAGGATTCAACACAAGCTGGACCTAACAAATTGCCCAGGATCGGATCTGAACCGATTAACATGGTAATTAAACCTGGCTTCACCTGAAGCAAGGCCTACCCTTGCTTCACACTGCCGCAGCCTTCCCCCGAATTTCCTCATCAAATTTCCTTCATCAAGGTTCATCCCCTCTTTGAAATGTCCATAGGTATCTCATCCCAGTTTCTTCCCTTCTGCTATCTGAACCATCCGGTCTGTACTATGTTACGTCAAGCAAATAATCGAGGTTATGTGTCCACAGGAGTTCACGGTGAAATGCTTAGCTTTTTAAAATTTTTTCATAAATTTCCAAACTAAATTTTTTTTTCTTTTCAAAAGCGAGAAGAGGAGAACGGCAAATCACGGGCCTTTTAAACTTGGACTGAAAAGAAACCACACAGCACCGGGGAATCCTGAGTACTGTGGATCCCAAACCCCCCCCCCCCCCCCCCCCCCCCCCCCCAAAAATGTAGTCTAGCTGGGTGTGGTGAGGCATGCCTTTAATCTCAGCACTAGGAAGACGTATCTGTGAGTTTTAGGCCAGCCCGGTCTACATAGTGAGTTCCTGGAACCTAGGGATACAAAGTAAAACCCTGTCTCTTTTTTTTTCTTAATAAGAAAAAAAAAAGGCAGTCTACTTTGGGCGCTCCGCTACTGTAACTACCAAGCACAAACCACAACTTGCTGAGAGGGCCCGGAGCATCGCAAGGTTACTTCACTGGGATACAATTTAACCAGGACCGCGCTCCTTCCGGCCCACCCTCCGCAGTGAGTCCGCCTCAGGGAGCGGGCGTAGGGTGTCCAGCCCAGCCCCGCATCACCCCAGCACACCCGGAGCGCCGCGCCTCGGCCAAGGTCACCGGCCAGGGCACCACGCAGCGTCCACCCGGCCCACGGCCCCGCGAGGCTGACCCCGTCCCGCGCTGCGAAGACAGAGGCTGGCAGTGCCTCACTCACATGTTGTTGAAGCGGAACAGGTCGTCGCAGGTGAAGGCCCGGAGCGTGGTCATTGCGCCGCCGCCAGCCTCCAACCCGCTCAGCGCGACCCCGCGCCCGCACTACCGGAAGTACTCGAGGCCGCGGCCGCCTTGGGGTGGGACAAAGAACTACTTCCGGACCAGAGGTTGCTGGGCAACAAGAGTAGCGTCGCAGCTCTCTCTGGCGGCGGAAATCAGCAATTGCCTTGATGCTCAGCGCCTGCAGACCCTTTCCAGAAAGTAGACAGAGTAACAAAGAGGAAGAAGCTGGGGTCAGAAAGCCAAATCATAAAAGCGAGCTTCAAAACTACAAAGAGGCTTCACAGGGTGAGTCAAGAAGTGATCCCTAAAAGGATGGCTCAGGGCCTCTTCTCTCAACCACTGGCAAGAACCAGAGATGTGATCTTAAATAGCATATTAAAATTATTTAGAAAAAGGAAGAGGAAGGACAGAGAGAGGGAGAGAGAGAGAGAGTGAGAGAGAGAACCCAGTCTACCTAAAATATCAATTTTATCGTATTATCTGTACAAAAATATTTGAATAACTTATCTTATTTTGGTAATAAGACTTTGAAATCTGGTGTGTATATTTGCAGTATATTTTAATATGAGAGAAAAATGATCCATAACTATTTGTTTTCGATACTGATTTTGTTAAAATGTATGATTAAAGAATAGATCAAGCAAGGAATGGTGCTTTATACCTGTAATCCCAGCAGTAGGGAGACAGAGACAAGTAGATTCTTAGTGAGCCTCGAAAACCCTGGTCAATATAGTGAATTCCAGGACAGCCAAGGGCACATAGTGTGGCCCTGTCTCAAATAAATAAATAGAAAGATGATTGAGTCACCAAAGTAATCCAGACATGTTTCCAAATAACCAAATGAAACATTATCTTCATGCCTAGGTTCAAAATTAAACATTAGGAATTATATTCTTTGATCTGGACTGCTGCATTTTAAGCACCAGACATCTTCATGGGTAGTTGGCTACCGCAGCAGACAGCATAGACCCAGTGACTGAGAAGATCATATACTATCAGGTTGAGAAGCTACATTCCTCTTTTCTCCTTAACAGCTGTTGGGGTGGTCTTGGAAAACATGCTGCTGAGCTCAAACCGTCTCATCAAGATGCCTAAATTCTAGAGGACTCACATCCCTAACTCCTTTGGGAGTCAATTGATCCACGGGTGTCTTGGGAATTCCTTGGCCAAGCCTGAATGCCATATGTGACAGGGAAGAAAGCAAATAGTTGAAAGAGCAGGTAGTCCCAATGTCTCAGCTGCACACTTTGTTTCTAAGCCTGATGAAGTAAATTATACAATAAGTAAATGTGGGTTTAACAGGCACAGGCAGTTTCAAGTGTATTACTGCCACTATGGTAGAAAGTTTGGTAGAGTTTGACAACATGAGTTCAGCTTCTATCCTCCATCCACTTACTTTGGCAAAATATGCCATGAAATGAATGATAAAATGTGTTTTTGAGGAAAGTTGAGTTTATAATGCTTATACAAATGGAAAAATGGACAAAGTCAGAAGGAGTCCAAACTAACTAGTAAGAGCGATATGGTAGTCTACTCAAGGAAAATTTAAAATGCATGTGGTTAAAACGAAGACAAAATTGAGAGTGGGGTGGATGTGGAGGAATATGAATTTGAAGGGAGGATATGGGTGTATATCTCATATTTCATTGTATGTGTGTATGAAATTCTCAAGAATAAAAATGTTTTAAGCCAGTGAACTTAAGTAAAGTTGCTTTTTTTCATGAATAGATATATCATTATACAAAGAAAAATATAAGTAAAATGCTCATAGCCCCCAGGCATATTCAAACATGATACCAGGACTTAGAGAGATAAAGGAGAATCTTGGCTTTCAGACCAGCCTGTGCTACATAGCAAGACCTGTATCAAACAATAATAAAAACGGAGTAAATAAATGGCCAAGGTACTCAAAACTGCTGGTCAACATCCACAGAGCAGTGATCCCTTACTTCTCCACTGGACAGAACATGATACATTCATGTTCTTATAGGTCAAGAATCTTTCATCAGTATCAATTTTCTATATCTTACAGATTTATACAAACAGATGGAAGATAATAAAAATGAAAATCAGAAGAGTTTACTACTTAGGGTGTCCAGTAGTCCTTTTTCTCTTCATTGGCCATTTTAAAATATTTTGCAACTTTTTTCTGACATGATCCAATGCTAATTTGAATTAGCTGGTTGTTAAGTTTAGATGGTATTCATAATTTTCTTCTGGTTCTGCTTTATAATCATAAGGTTTCTAAGTATTTTAAGTATAATAAAATTTGAGTTTAGTTTAGTTTTTAAAGCAGTGTGGGACTAATACAGAGGCAGCACTTGACCCATGCTTAGATATGGTGGGCTACTAATTTGCGACCCATGAGACAGGAGCATAGTGGCTGGCACATGAAATCCAGCTCTTGGAATATTAAGGCAGAAGGACTGCAAGCTGGAGGGTAGGGGGGGAGAGAGAGAAAGAGAGAGAGAGAGAGAGAGAGAGAGAGAGAGAGAGAGAGAGAAAGGGAGAGACAGAGACAGAGAGAGTCTGATTTTGAGTCACAAGCACTGCTCAGTAGCTAGCTATACAGTAATAGCAACACATAGCAGGCCACAGTAACACAGAGAAAAGCACAGAAAATACACAGACCTCCCTTTTCTCCCTATGACTCTACTTACCTTAAAGTTGTTACCACTCTTGTTGCTCAGCACCTTTGATCTGTTAGCATCTGAAGGGGCCCAGTACAAGGCTAGCCAATGCCAGTTGAAAAGTCATCTACAGATTACAGGGAACCTACTGTCATCTTATGCAAGAGAATATTTACATTACAGAATAAGTTATCTCTTCGCCTCCATCTCTGCACCCCTGGAAGGTACTCCACCATAGTATCATCCGCTTGTGGGGTTGTTCAGAGGACTCATGCTTGTAGAACAGTACCTGCCCTTACGCCTTTCCAATGCCATAGAAGTGTTTGTAAAGAAAAACCAAGGAAATGAAATTGAAATACTTTGCATACTTAAGAATTGAAATGGTGAACAAAGAATGTAAGAGAGGGAAAAAAAAAAAAAACCCTCAACAACAGGCACCTTAACAAAGTTACTGCAGGGGCTTGACATATCTCTACTCTTCCCTCTGTGATCAGCCTAAAGCAGAAGGCAGCCTTCAAGCCACTCCCTTCTCACTGCATTCCACAGAAAAGCCTACTTCTTTGTCTTATGGGTTTGTAAGATACATCTGAGGTCTATTTAAATTTTAAAGCCTGTCTTATTTTAATAAAAGGGATTACGTGCACATTAACATATTATAGACTTGTGGAAACGTACAAACAAGAAAGTAACAAGGACTCAAAATTCTGCCATTCAGAAATGAGTCACATCTGGATGACTAGATACTTCTCTGCCTATTTTAGGGGAAGAAAGACTTATGTAAAAGGTAACTCAGATTATTACCATAGATTATATATGTTAATATTAAGTAAAATTTATTACTTTAACAGTTCTTAAATTTAACATAAGGAAAAAATAAGAACTGAATTAAAACTGAAGGAAAGTTAAGGGTGGTAGTAAACACCTGCAGTCCCAGTGCTTGGGAGGTGGCAGCAGGACAGGCCCTTCGAGGTCCCTCTGTTACATAAGTAGTTTGAGGCCATCCTGGGTTATGCAAGACTGTATCTCAAAAAACAAATCCAACAGGCGTGGTAGTCCACACCTTTAATTCCAGCATTCCGGAGGTAGAGGTAGGTGGAGCTCAGTGAGTTCCAGGCCAGCTAGGACTACATAGTCAGACCGGGTCTCAAACAAAGAAAGAAACAAAAATACACTTAAAAGGAAGTAAAACTGACAAGCTTCCCAAACTCACAGAAATCTGAGTCCCTAAAAAATGCCTCTGAAGTTTAAGAAGTGTGCCACCATTTAAATGAATTTACTTAAACACATAAAGTACATTAAAGTCCCTGAGCGCCCCGCAGTCGTTTGCAGTTCTAGGACATGCTTTATTGATTTCCATCTCAGTGCATTAGATTTTATTTTTAACACTCAGGAAAACAATGTCTATCCCAGCTACACACTTTCCTTGCCTTCGCAATGCCTCAGAGAACTTTTGATTTATCACTGTACAGTGAGTAATTCCTCTTGCTGCTTAGTTGGAAAAAGCTACAAGCTTTTTGACCACATTTAATTACAAAACATTTTCCTCCTCATTGAAACAAAACACCATGTGGTCTCTGTAAACAGTGATGACCTAGATTCCCATCCATCCTACAACAGTCCACATTTAAAACAAGCCAATGTCCTGATGATCCATCTGTTACAGCCCCGCTTCTGTTTCTCCACGTTCTGTGGAATCACAAAGTACATAGTAAACATAGGTACTGATACATCGTAGGCAACAAACTTGACAATCACACGACCTGCATGGGTAGGTATCTTTGCTTAAAATCTTCCATTTTATCAAATAATAACTGAAGAGGATGGAAGCATTGACCCTGGCTGTCAATATAACTATTTCTTTTCAGTTTTATTAACTAGAATGTATAAAGGCATTTGCTACTGAAATTAAAGCTGACTACGGCTTTCAATTAAACAGGAAGGCTGGATATATCTGTTCCCTACTATTTCACACTAAAATCAAAATAAAACAGGGCCTAAAACCACTGGGAGATGTAACTCAGTGGTAAAGAGGCTGCATCTATAAAGTCCTAGGTTCAATCCCTGAAAGTGGCAAAAAATCAAAAAATGCTAAGTGGTTTGTCTAGTAAAGCTGATAACCTCCCAGCCCGACTGCCCAAGGGTTGATCCCTGGGACCAAACACAGGAGAGAGAACCAATTCCTACACGTTTCCCTCTAAAATTCACTCACTTTTTGTTTGAGATGGGGTCTCTCTATTATGTAGTTCTTGGAACTTCCTATACAGATCAAGCTGGCCTCTCCCTCACAGATCTACCAGCTCCTGCCTGCTACTGAGTACTGGGGTCAAAATCCTCTCTCTCTCTCTCTCTCTCTCTCTCTCTCTCTCTCTCTCTCTCTC
>JANHMN010000002.1:207738974-207773262 GCA_030674055.1 Rhabdomys pumilio | reverse complement strand
CTCTCTCTCTCTCTCTCTCTCTCTCTCTCTCTCTCTCTCTCTCTCTCTCTCTCTCTCTCTCTCTCTCCCCCTCCCTCCCTCTCTCCCTCCCTCCCTCCCCCTCCCCATTCCCTTCCCCCTCTCCTTCTCCCTCTCCCTCTCCCTCTCCCTCTCTCTCTCTGTCTCTCCCTTTGCTTGAATCCCCTTTCTCTTTCTCTTTCTCTTTCTCTCCCCCTTCCCCCACTTCTCTCTCCCCTCGGTGACTTCCCTGGACCTTGGGGACAGTGAACTTGCCCTAGAGCAGCTTCCCAATAAACCTGCATTTAATCTAATCTAATCTGGATTGGATTGGTTTATTTTACTGTCAGAGAAATAGCTTATCAGAATGGAAATTGAAAGATTCTAGCCCCTTTGGACTAGAAGCTAAGAGCCAATGAAAAACTGACAAAATTTTGGATTCCAGAAAACTTATCAGACAGGAGAAAGCAGTGGTTCAGAGCAGAAGAAAAAGCCAACAAGAAAAAAAAAAAGCTGTGCATTTCCTGTGCAGAATCTGGAGGTCCTGGGAATAAGCACAGCAGGTGTAAGTGCAGGGAGAAAGTGAGACCCTTATTCCCTAGAGAGACAGAGAGGATGTGCCCAAGTCATCAGGAAGAATGGGAAGACAAGAAAAGATAGAAGGAGATTGAAATGAAAAGGAGCTTTCTCGTCTTGGAGTCTGATTGAAGTCTCTCACTAGCCTGGAGTTAAAGTGTCCAGCGTGATTAACAGGTTGTAAAAGCCGATTAGGTAAAGATAGTACTTTTGTACAGAGACACTTAGATAAGAATGTTAAAATAGCAGTGAACTTGTTTTGTTTTGTTTCTGTTTATTGAAACAAAGTTTCTCTGTGTGGCTCTGGATGTCCAGGAACTCATTCTGTACACAGGCTGCCCTCGAAACTCAGAGATCTGCCTGCCTCTGCCTCCCAAGTGCTCTGAAAAATGTGTAGCCCTGTCTGACCTCAAACTTGTGATCTTCCTGCCTCTACATCCTTCAGCAAATCCCATCTCAACAGGCACGAACCATTCTTACGACCTAAGCATAGATGAGCAAGTACGGCATTTCTCTCCCCGAGTGTAAATGTACACTTTTCCAGCAATCTCACAAGCAAGATTATAAACTTCATTTACGGTAAAAGATGTCATAATCCCCTTGTGCAACCTTTATGACTCATGGTTTTATTGTATCAGATTGCAATCTTATCCAAGGCAATGAGGAACACCTATAATTTCATAAAAGAGAGGGGAAGGGGGAAATAATGTCCCTTAAAAAATGCTTTGATGTATAACTTAAGAGGCTGCCAAAATAGTAAATGTGGCTACTCCCATGACACTTAGAATTGACTCTCTTGGAGCCCCTGGCCTATACCTATGCTTGGATGCGTACTACTCTTTCTCTGAGTGCCTGTCTCTTTATTAAACTCAGTGCTTAAACCTATGTCAAAACCCCTCTCCTCCCGCTCATTTTTTTATTTTACATTTTGCCTGCATGTGTATATGTGGCCCACATCCATGCAGTGTCCTCCCTCAGAAGCCATAAAGGTGTCAGATACTTTGGGACTGAATTTATAAATGGCTGTGTGTCACTGTGTAGGCGCTAAGAATTGAACCTACATTCTCTAGAAGAGCAGCCAGAGCTTTTAACCACTGAGACATGAAGCTGCTGCCCTCCCCCCTTGAAAAACTTTTTCTTTTACTTATTTATGTGTATATATGTGAGCCTGCATAAGTGTATGTGTCACATGCATACAGGTGCCTGAATAGGTCAGAGGAGGGCATTGCACTCTCTAGAACTGGAGCAACAGGAGGTAAGCCACCATATTGGAACTGGGAATGGAACCTGGATCCTCTGTAAAAGCAGTAAGGACTCTTAACTGCCAAGCTAGCCCCTCAGCCCTTAAAACCTGTTTGTTGGGGGATGTTTTTGTGCATTGTGTATTCATACTTTGATTTTCTATGTTGAGTCATCTGACTGTAGTCCAAGGATGGCTAGGTCAAGAGGCTCCAGCCTCAATGTTATGTAAAAATTGTTTTCCATCACCTCAGATTGGCTAATAAAAGAGCTCATCTGCCAATTACTTGGGCAGAAGAGAAAGGGTGGGACTTCTGATCCCAGTCAGGGGGTCCCAAAGGAGACAGGAGAGAAGGATCCGGAGAAGATGTAGAGAAAACACATGGAGAGACCAAGAGGATTGGTCATGAGATCTCAATAAGAGAACAACCACGAGGAGACACATGGTCTAGAGCAAGGCAGGGCAAGGCTCAGATTCAGGTAAAGGACCATGTGGCTGGGTAGTAGCAGCCTAGTTGGGTTAGACTTAGATCAGAGTCTGCCCAGCAACTTGTTAATAAGAATACCAGGTCTCTGTGTCTTTATTCAGAAGCTAAAATGGGCTAGAGCAGGTGTAGAAACACCCTGCAGTTATTTGTGAGCAAAGAGGGTGAAGAAAATCCCCCCCAAAGAATTATATTTACACCTGCTAATAAACTCCAGCCCTCCTTCACAATGGCTTGTCCTCAGATTCCTTTCTATGGTACATGAGTAGGGTTTCTGAAAATAACTTCTCAGGCTGCTGCAGATGGAAGTGTGGAGCTGTGTCCTGACCCAATCCGGCCACTGTGACACTCAGTGTGCATTCTAGGATGGACAAAGAGGCACCAGCCCTCCACTGGAAGTGAGGCATCTGAAAGATGGAAACCCTCTGAATCCCAGGAAGTTGACAGCTACACTGATCCTACTTCCCACTCCCAGCAGGTTACAGGCAAATTTTGCTGGGCAGGGTAGTGGAATAACCTGACTCAAGAGGAAAGTCTCACAAGTAGTCACACCCTAGAGTCCTCAATAAAATGACTTGTGCAACACATGGAGAAGACATCATTAAAGAGGTGGTCACAACTCTACCATCCATAATGGAACAAAACACTAATGTTAGCTAGAGCCTAACTCATGGTAGAGGCTTGACTAGTATGCATAAGCCTTGGGTTTTATCCTCAGGATCTTCCTCCCCAAAATTACAGTGAAAGAAAGTCTAAATTGCAATGTAATCATGTTTTTTTTTTTTTAAACTGAAGCTAACTTAGGAGAAGGAGCTAAAGGAGGATTGGGGGAAGAGGCATTGGAAATGAATTTGAGTGGAGAGCAGGGAAATGTCACTGTCACTTCTTATCAAAACCTTCTAATGTTTGAGTTAACAAATAATGTATTGTTTTTATTTTTTTTAAATCCCTCCCTCAGAATAGGAGGTAAACCTCATGAATGAAAAATATCATTGGCAGCTGAGTAGTGGTGGTATACACCTTTAATCCTAGCACTTGGGAGGCAGAGGCAGGTGTGGAGAGCTCTTGGGACTGCTTCTAGAAATTTGGCAAGAATTTGGCACTAGGCCAGCCCAAGGAAGTAGGCTCAGGCAGGAACTTGACATTGGGCTAGGACAAGGAAGCAGGCTCAAGGTCTTGATGATCGTGATAAGTCCCTGATTACCACATGACTTTGTTTATTGCCCTGCTTGTTCCCTGACCTTGACCGTAGTCTTTGTATGTACCTAGAATGATACAAAAGCAGACTGGAAAAAAATATACCAGCTTCAGAACTGGCTGGGGCCATGTGATAATGTCTTTTTTCTTTTAATCTTTGCTCCCTCTCTTGAGACCCTGTTGACTGATTGAGCTGGCTTAGTCAGGCAAATGAGTATGAGTTAGAGGCCAGCCTGGTCTACAGCAAGTTCCTGGACATCCAGGGCTACCTCTTCTCTGGAGAAGTGGAGGCAGCACCTTTCACTGCTTGCTTTCCCAAAGATGTTCCTGTAATTCATTCTTTGTCTAGCAAGTACATTTGATTGTAAGATATCGTATTCATTCTTCAAAACCAGTGAGTAAGGCAATCCCATCATTGATAGATCTTTGGTTGGGCAAACTGCCTTTAAGAAGAAGTTGTCTCCTAAGAAAACCAAAAGGCTCATAAACTTCTCTCATCACATGTAGACAGTATGACTAGTTAACTAGATGAACTATGTGATTGTAACACACACACACACACACACACACACACACACACACACACTACACACATATCTATAAGCATCTAGCCCAGACACAGGTCCTCCTGACAACAGCCTCCAGTAAAGTCATTGTTTCCATTGTCACCTTGTCATTTTTAGAATCGTTGCCCCAGGTCCAGAGGACCCTTTTGCCTAAAAAGCAAGAATATGATTACTAACCATGAGGTAAACACTTGCTTTTGACACACACATTTTTATCCTTTTGTAGGAGATACAGGTGATTTTAAGCAAGATTGTATGCCCTATTTCTAGTAGGCATCACAATCTGTCTCTCCTCTCACTGAGGGGTAGGATAGCACACCACCATATTTGTTTATGACCAACTCCTATGTCCCAAATATGCTTTGCAGTGTTTTGCAGTCAAGCCATATTGTATTGAACATAAAGCCATGGGAGGAATTTTGTTAACATGCAGAAATACAAATTCTCAATCTCTTTGTTCCCATTTTTCTCCCCTCCCTGTTTATGCAGTGCTGGGAATTGGCTCCAGGACCTTGTTTGTATATGAGAGAAAATGCTATATACTGTTTCCAAAAGTACGTTCTAATTCATCAAGTCCAAGAGCAGCTTGAAATTCTAATAGACTTCTGGTGGGCAGGAGGTTTGACCTGTGGGCTGTTAGGACAGAAAAGCCTCCTGCCTAGATGCTCGTTGACGGATGTATTTACTTCCGGTTGGTTAAAGTGCTGTCAGCAGCTTAACATTGTAACATTTGTTTTTCTTTCTTTCAGTTCATAGTGAACTGCAAACACCTGCACATCTGTCAAATAAGCCTGCTTTCCCACAGCTACAGCAAATGTGAAGTCTGGATAAAAGAGGTAGCACGGACGAGCCACATCGTGTACTGTGTGATTTTCTTTCTTTTTTTGTGAGTAAGTTATATTTTTATTTTTCACAAATAAAAATGACAAATGTCGTGTGAAGGCCATGACAGTAATATGATAGCAACAGAGTAATAGACCAGCTATCTCATAAAGACAGAAGCCCACAAAAAAAATGTACTGATTTCTAAGAAAGACTATTAAATAAATCTAGGAATAATATATTTTAACTAAATCAACAAATCAAAGTTGAGCTCACGTTAAAACATCATCTAGAACCCATAAAGTGATACTAAAGGAAAATCTGGGATTCCACATACAGGGTTCTTGGTTGAAATCAGGGAGGCTCAAACCTGTTCCTCTTTTTAAACACTTATGGATACAACTGTGTTTTTCTAAACGTTTCATTAGCAATGCTGAGTCTTGTAAGTCTGATTCCATAGTAGTCTATAATGCAATGACTTCCATCTGAAGGGGCAGCAATCTGCGCTGAAATAAGAACAAAATCAATCAGGCTCCTAATTCCACAAAATCCTATGGTGCAAAACTCTAACAAGCCTAGGACAGGATACCCAAGGTAAAATCGATCTGCTCCCAGCCATCCCCCCAAAAGAAATAATGCACTGCCACTCTGTGCGAATAGCCATTTACATTTCGGCAAGATATGGACTTGAGAAAACCAACTTCATTTCCAGTAAAATGTGTTTCATTTCCACTCAAATCCTTACAAGTTATGCGGGGTGCTGGAAAATGTTGAACAGGAGCTGTATATATAGTTCGTACAATTTACTGGTTCTTGCATCGTTTATTTTTGGTTCTTTATAAATATATTGTCCCACTCTGAGGTCCTCACACTTGGGCCTCTCCTGGCTCCCGATGGCGTCAGAGGCAGCAGCTCCACAATGTCCCGCAGTGACCCGCAAAAGCCACAGAGTGCAGAGGATGTCCGGAGGTCCCACAGCTGGGAAAGCCGGACCCATGGGCCAAGTGGCTGCCATGTTGAGCACCCCGCATCCTCCCTAGTGGCTGCCATGTTGAGCACCGCGCATCCTCCCTAGTGGCTGCCATGTTGAGCACCGCGCACCCTCCCTATGTTTGCTTGTTTGCTTGTTTTCAAAGTGTAGCCCTGATGAATGTCTTTAAATGTATATGTTAATATCTAAGTAAATAAGTGAATATAATAAATTAATGAAATTAAAAGAAGGGGAGTTGTTGGATAACCCTGATTACAGTAGTATTTTTTAGCTCATTATTAATTCCGTTTTGGGAGTACTATTTCAGATTGCTGCGGGGGTGGAGATGGCTCATCTCAGGATTGCATTTTGGCCATGAATGCAAGATCAGCAAGACCAGCAAGACTTGTCGTCTTTGCATCCTCTTTCCTCCATTTTCAATCCCTTTCCGGCAAAAAGTTCTAACTATAGCTCCTGATGGTATGCTGCTTAGCTAATAGGAAATGAGCCCTCTCTCTCTCTCTCTCTCTCTCTCTCTCTCACACACACACACACACACACACACACACTTAAAATCATTTCTGCTAATACCTTATGAGTTCATTATCCAGTTTGGTGGGCACAAGGCACAGGGGCTAGAGATCATTTGAGATGAGGTCCTTGTAGAATTAGATGTGCTGTTGAGTATGAAATAAACATACGATTTTGAAGACTTAATATTTAAAAAAGAATGTAAAATACCTATTTAAATGTTTTAGATTATTGAAATATAATATTTGGAATCTCGTGGGTTAAATAACATCTATAACTAAAATTAATTTGAACTGCTAGTCTTTTTGTCCTTTTTAAAATGTGGCTTCTAGAAAAACTGTAATTGGCTTTATGTTTATGTTGGACAAAACGGCATAAGAGATTAAAGTACTTGAGCAAAATTAGGAATGTGTACTATTCAAATGTTAGTGGCCAAGTGAGAAGCTACATGCCCAGGGTGCTGTCACTTTAAAAATTGTGCCTGGTGGTTCTTGTTGGGAGCATCCTGAGGTGTTAATCACCTGGACATTTGGGTCCCACTTGAAAGACCACTGATGGTCTAGGCAGTCCCAGGTGATTTCAAGATGTAGCCTAGAGCTAGGTACCAGAACTCAGGGGTATAGTGCTTGCCTAGAGAACTCAAGGACCTGGATACCATCCCAACACGACTGAAAAGCAAAATTACTTAAAATTGCACACTTAAAACTGCAGCAGTGGACTTGGAGTCTTTGTGACAGACAGGGTAGGTGGCTGATGGTTCATTCACAATGAATTCTCTAGCTGGAGCTGGAAAAGCAAGCAATAAGGCAAGTCAGAGCCTGTGTTTTGGCAGGAGACCTTGGAGTGGAGTACAAGCATTTTAAGATTTGCAGTGAGAGAGAAACGCTCTACACTTCCCAGGTGGGAGTGGGGGTAGGGCATGAAAAGAGATAGAGAGATGGTTGCCATGAAGGAAAGAGGAAGAGCTAGTGACTACACCTTCTATTGTGTGAGTGACTTGTGTCCTAGAAACCTAAGTGCTGCTTACAGAGGGGCAAGCAAGGGGTATTCAGAATGTCTTTCCTGGCCATCTAGACTCATCCCTAGCAAGCTGTGAAAGATTCAGCTACATTGATTCAAATATATTCTGTCAAAGGAAATACCCAGAGACAGTCATAGAATGTTCTTCTAAGCGCTTTCAATATAGAGAATAAGGATTTTGGAAAGTTCTACTTTAAGATTCAAGTTTTTATTAGAATCAAGAAAAGAACCAGCCCCTTACCAATGCCACTCCTTGGGAGATTTTTTTTCATCCAGAATCCTTAGGACAAACCTGGGTTATCCCTCTGCTAAGAGTACTGGCCCATTAGTTGGGCTCTGTGTCAAATACATGTAATCCCAGCACTCAGGATCAGGAGTTCAAGGTCATACTTGGCTTTACGGGGACCTTGAGACCATGCTGGACTATGTGAGACCCTATCTCAAAACAACAACGAAAGAGTATTGGCCCAGGACTGGGGTCTGGCTCAATAGTAAAGCTCTTATCTAGTCTGGGTTCAATCTCCTAGTCTGAAAGAAAACAAAAACAAACAAACAAACAAACAAAAAAATCTCTGACTCAGGAGTCAGAGACAGGAGGACCAAGGCAAGGTTATGGCCAGTTTTAAGCTACGTGGTAAAACTTGTCTTAAACCAAACAACATCAACAAAATGTAAAATGAAGAGTCCTGATACCCTTCAGATTTCTGTGAGTGAGCTCATGGCAGGGGTGATGGTCGTGGTGGTGGTGGGGTACAGGTGGGAGTGAGGAGTGGTGGGTAGGTGTGCGTGTGCCATAGCAAGCACAGGACCAAGAGTATCCTACACAAGCATTGTATTACCTAACTCGAATGTGCTTTTCTTCTTTTCTCTTTTTTCTTTCTTTCTTTCTTTCTTTCTTTCTTTCTTTCTTTCTTCCTTCCTTCCTTTCTTTCAAATTCCCCATGGTTCCTTTCCTAGCAAAGTCAATATTCATGTGGAAGTTTGGGCCAGCTGCTACTCACTCTTTATGCTAAAACATAGACCCTTTTCAGAATGGAACGTGTTTCCTGAAACAAATGCCAGTTCTTTCCTCCCTCTCCTTTCCCGTCATCTGCTTGTGATTCAGCACTGTAATATGATTTGGGGAGAAGGTCATTTTTCCCAATTTGACTAAGGATCACCAAATGGCAAACAACAGTTGGGTCTCAAATTTACCCATACTCGCTCAAATGGTCTGAAAACAGAGACTCGCCATTTTGTTCCCAGACACTGCTGGGTAATTACAACATGTGTCCCATGTAGACAGATTCCCCACCTGTGTCCGTTTTCCCCAACATCTGAGGGTAGAGCCAGGCTCTTAAACACCACAGGCCCCTTTTATTTCATATTTCTTGCAGAAGAGGAAGGCCAGAGCTGCTAGGGAGGTGAGACCACTTTTGTGAATGGAAGCAGTCAGGCCCAGTTTCCTTTCTTTTGCATTTGCTTGTAGATTTAAAGTAACTTCCACATGATACAAACAACTTTAACAATTTCCATCCCTCCCCTTCCCCTCCGTCCCTAAGGGGGTCATAGTTGGCAGTATGTCCAACATCAAAAACAAAATTCCTTCCTTTGGCTGCCATTCAAGATATTTTTAGGTTTGGAAGTGCACCCTCCTCTCCCTCCGCCCAGCATGTATATTTTTACTCTGCTCGTACGCTATCCAAACTCCACCAGGGTCTGTTTCCTGACAAACTGAGAAGTGAGAAATGCCTGCGTGGGGGGAAAACTGGAGACACATGTGTTGAAACTCTGCCAGCAAAGCATTGCCCAATGACAAACCAGGGCGAGTCTTGTGATGTTTTCCTCTGCTCATTCTAGCTGTTCTTCCCCCGCTCTCACAGGGCCTGCTCAAACTGCCTAATTCAGATGTCGTGACCCGATTTTAATCTAAGAGGAGTACCTCAGCCTAAGGACCGACAGCATTGCCTAAATGTGCAGAGTTGGGAGGGCAGCTGAACAGATGTAGACGGCAGCGCCTCTTCACTCCAAACGTCGAAAGCAAGCTTCTTCAGCCTTCCTTCTGGTCTCTTAAGTAGCTATCTTATGGATGTCTCAGAAACTCTTCGGACTTCCTCCTTTCTCCCTATCAACAGGGATGCAATTGCATTTAGCAGACGCATGGCTGCACTCCTCAGAACACACTCAGCAGAGGATCAGGCCTGTGATGCCGATTTTGCGATTTTGCAATCGTCTGAACTCTCACAGCCAGGATACAGCAGAGGTTGCCTAAGGACAGGGAGGAGCTGTCTGCAGGACCCTGCCTGCCTCTGAGTTCAGATTAGTTGTGATTTGCTCTGGAGCCATCTAAGCCAAGTACTGTGCTGGATAGCCCTGCAAACACTTGCAGGCCACGGGCCATCTGTTCTCTTTGGTTTTTAATTTCTGTTCTATTGGTCCATAAGCTTCTGAGCAATGTCCTATTTGCTCTTCACAACTACCAGATCAAGGTGAAGTTTATGTACTGTGTGCATGTGAGCATGCATGTGTGCATTCGAACGTGCATGTGTGCGTTCACGCAGAGATCAGTGAGCCTCTCCCTCCCAGGTGCTATGGTAAAAGGCACAGGCCACCAAGCCCAGCCACTGAAATGTATATTTACACAACATCTTTGGGTACCTGATTATATTCTGACTCTAAAATTAATCACTGCCGCCACCAACAACGAAAAAGACAACTGAAGAATATTGCAAAACTTATTTTACACAGGATTATTGTACAGTATTACAATGTATTATGTGCAAAATTCCATTGAAAATCATTTACAAAAGGAAGTACAACATAGCATGTGCTGAGGGTTCTTGTACAACAAAAGCCAGGGGTACAAGGTACAGGCACCCCCAAATCAGATGCCTGCACATCTTTACACAAGATAGTAACATGGTTTTTTGTTTTTGTTTTGCAGTGACCTGGATTACACTGATATATGACCCTTCTGGAATATATGTGTCCATAAATCATTTTATATAACATCAATCTAACTTCACCATACATCCATGTTTTCTACTTGCTTTGCTCGTATTTGTCATGTTGAGGTTGGAACCCAGCATGCTAGTTTGTGTCTGTCAGCTCTACCACTGAGCCACGCCCCCAAACATTGTCCATTCTTATAATAAAGAGGGACTTTTTTTTTTTTTTTGGTTTGTTTTTGGTGCATTCTCTTCCCGTCAACATCTCATCAAACTCAACAAAACCCATATTATACATTAATTACTTGGTCTCTGCCTCCAAATAAATGGGTGTCTCTAGTGTCGGCTTACAAAATGGGTCATAGGGATCGTTATCCTTGATTGACTTTTCCTTATAGGGATTTTAAAAATTGTTTCCCAAAGCAGACAGCATATGGAAGAGATCAAAGCTCACTGCAGCCCATATTTTACAGTACTGACTCCAATGTCCTCCGAAGAGCCTGAACCTGCAGACTTCATTCCTCAGCCCCTCCTTAGAGTCTGTGTTTCTCTCTCCACCTCTCTCTACATTCATTTCTCTCCTAATTCCCAGCATTGATTGCTTCAAAACAAACAGACAACAAATGGTACCCCAGCACTGAAAGCGAACAATGTAACAATGCACTGGATTTTTCAAAGGCAGCCTGTGGCCAGCGTCAGGGATTTCTTTAAGACAAGCAGAAGTAGAAGTCTCTCTCCACAAATTTGCCGAAACATCCAGTTACAGAAGAGAGACATCTAAGAGGTGTCTAAGAATACGGTACTCTCAAATCCAGCAAGAGATTTATCTTCAAATATTAAATGTTAACTCACATGCATACTTATAGAATATTTTAAAAGTTACAAAAATATTTTAAAAACCAATCCTGACAGTTTACCTGCAACTGCTATAAATTTTTCTATGAAATATATAAAAACACAGAGGCTCTTTGTAAAAAAAAAAAAAAAAAGTATAAGATGAAGGATGAACGAAAGAAGGGAAAGAGGGAAAGATGGAGCCACCCACAGAGCTGAGAGGGACCTGACACACTGCATCGGGCAGTCTTGTCAACACCTGCTATCAAATCCAAGGGAAGAGTTTGTACCTTAAGTGTTTCTTCAGCACATACACACACGTGTAAGTCAACCCTGAAGCTGGCTAAGGCACCTAGTTAACCAGCCAGTGATCTCAGGACACCTGAACCATTAAATGCAATTCACCATTTCTGGAGGAGTGTCTTACTATTTCCCAAATCTCGGCTACCTCATCTGGGCAATGTATCTAAAGGTTGCCCTTGGCCAAGTCAGCCTATGGATGGCTTAGTCACTGAACTGAGGGGTCCTTGAGGAGGTGGCTGTCTTCTAAGCTCAAACACGTGGCAGCCAGAAAGCTAGACTCTCAGCTCCCTTTTGGATGTATCAACGGGATGTACCCCATGTGTCCCCTATGAGGGAGTGAGGTCATCTCCATTCTGGAAAATCACACCGTAAGGATCACTCTTGATTCGCTTGTAGACAAAGTGGAAGATGTGAGGCTGAGGCCGGCTGTGCAGCTCAGCCTTGATCTTCTGAGGATAAGTGTCCTCTGCCAATTGCTGCCATGTCTCATCAACAAAGAGAAACAGGCTGTACTCTTCAGGGTCCTCCACCTTAAACTTCTCAGCACAGAGCTGACACACATCCTCTGTGGTGATGTACGGTCTCACAAGGAGGGTCTTCCCAGTGCATCCGCTGTTGACCTCTTGGAAGGCAACTCGGAGGTAATTCTGCAAGTGGAAACAGAGAGCAGGAGTCAGGAGCAGGCGCAGAAAAGCAAGCAGACGCCGTTCAGAGGTAAGTGCAAGGCCGAACTGGCAAGCTGCTCAAGGCTCAGGTTTGTCCTGGTGTTTAGTCAGACCAGCTCTTGCCAGGAAAGACTATGGTCTGTACTTGAACAGTGGCAGAGACTATAGCGTGGACTGAGCTGCCACATGTTAACTCATTGCAAAGGGAAACAACAGGAGGTCCTGCCAGTCCTGGTTTCCCATTGTAAACCCAGCTGCTGAAGAGATCCTAAGAGTGTGAACCATATCCAAAGTTGGGATTTTTTTCCCCAGCTTGAAAAATAACCCAAACAGTGGGAGAGTCTGGGGCAGCAGTTAGCAGGAAGGGATTTAAAACATCTAGACATACCAGATCCCATGATGCTCAATTTCTGCCATTCTAGGAAGCCTACCCAAAGACAATAATGCTTGGTCAAACTGCTGAGGTCTGACCATTCTGCCCAAATGGTGATCTCATGCGGCACAACCTTACATAAGGCTCCCAGTGGCTCGGGATGAAATGTGGGAAGAATCAGGGAAGGGATGTTGATTCCGCAAGAAGGCTTTGGAGACAGAGCTGACTAAGCATAACGTGATGCTGCAGGAAGTAAAAGGAGCCCGGTTGCAGGCTTGGCATTAAGAATGATGTAGGTGTCCTGCGAGGCAGTGAGCTTCTCAGGACCCCCTCTCCTTGCATACCCTATATGGCAGTAGCCCAATGTCTGCACGAGCTAAACAACTCACCATGTAGGTGGTCTTGAACAACCTAAGCATGTGTGTGTGTGTGTGTGTGTGTGTGTGTGTGTGTGTGTGTGTGTGTGTTGGGGGAAGGCGGTGCACAGCATGTGTTGTTCTTTTGTAGTTTGTGTGTCTGAAAAAAATTTCTGAGAAAATTGCAATCTTGGAGAAGAACATGCTGACCTTGCTTTTCAAGCACAGGCTTGACTTTGAACCAAGGATTGTTTTCAGTGCATGGAGAAGCGGGAGAGAAAAGGCAAGGGAGGTGAATCTGGACAGGAAGGCAGATTCATCTTGCTGTTGCAGGTTCCTGCTAAGGGAACTTGCTGTGCAGCACTTGGAAATAAAACACAGCCGCATTTTCGGCTTTCACAGAAGCCTTCAGATGATTATCCAAAGAGAGCTGCAGACTGGATCATCATTGCACAGACAGGAGTAAATCTAGGGTTGCTGGGCCAGGCTGGGCCACGCAAAAGCTTTGCAGTGCTAGTCTGCCTCCAGGAAGTTAACTCATTGGGAACCATACAGCCGCTTATGAGAGGAGGAGCCGGCTGCAGTATTCACTAGCAAACTGACCTGCTGCCCTAAAAGCTGGGCTGAGATTCCAGGGGATTCAGTTTAGAATTTGAAGGAGAAAAGGGGGGGGGGGGTGAGGAGCGGTGGAAAGATACTTTGTTGCGTGTTCCCCACTTCCCAAAGGGCAATGGGGTTGGAGGATGGGGGTGGGGTTGCTGCAGGGTAAACGCTGCTATTTCCTGAGGAAACTGGATATCCTTTGTCTTTGCCTGGGTTTTCTCTTTTGGACATTTTTGTTGCGTGATTTTGTTGTTCTAACAGCAGCCAACTGTGAGCCAAACTTGTGTGTATATTTTATGTGGTGATAATTATATTTATCTTTATGTTGGTGCTAAAGTGAGTCATCTACCGAGTAGAAACTATATCTTGACTTTCTTTCTTTCTCTCTTTCTTTTTCTTTTCTTTTTTTTCCTGTAAGTGCTAGGAATGGAACCCAGGGCATTGCACATGTGGTCTACCACTGAACTATCCTAACAGCCAGGTTCTGAATCTGTACCTCCCTCTCCCAGGCTGGCTACACTGGTTACCACCCTAATGATGCTGGACAGCAGTGATGAACTGGCCCTGCCAAACAGCTATAATGCGACACAACGAATCTTCCCCACAGTGGCCCACTGTTTTCCTACAATATGATATTGAATGGGTTAGATACAGTCAATGCGTTTTTCTCTTCTAGTGTAGCCAGTGAGGACACAGTCCATTCATTGAAAGCCGAGGTGCATCTGTGTGCACCTCTAAAGACACAAGAGTAACACAGCGAGGCCAGAGGATGGCTTAATTATTCCTTTTCCACAAGGTGATTCTGCCTGAGCCAGGGCCTCAAGCCCTGAGGCCACGTGCTGCCAGAGACAGGCTCAACTTTCCGGGAAGACAGGGAAGCGGGGTTTGGATTTGGGTGTGTACCTGAAAGTCATCAACGGAGGGGATAGTCCTGTTGGTGGTTCTCCGCTTGTGCCACTGCCTCAGGGTGTCCCTGGCTTCTGAGCTAAGCAGTCTTGCAGCCTGTTCTTCTTGGAAATTCTTTATTAGAGATAGAGCCCCATAGGCACTTGTCAAGTAATAGCCTCCTGGAAGGGCAGAGAGAATGAATGAGTCCTTAAGAGTGTCACACTGGTGATGGCAGTGGAGATGCACAAGTGTTAATGTCATGTTGTATACAGTTGTCTTTGTGTCTCCTCAGGACAGAGTCTAGGGTCTGACCCCTGAATACTATGTATGCTTAACTCTTCATTAAAACAGTCACAACATTTGCATATAATCTACATAATCCTCCCACAAATCTTACATCGTCACTAGATGACTTATAACAACCCGTAGAATAGAAATGCTACATAAAGAGTTTAGGGGAACAGGACAATAAAAAAGTTTGTATGTGTTCATTTCAATTTTTCCTAAATATTTACAGCTCGTGGTTGGTTGAATTCTCAGGCTCAGAGCCTTTCACACGTGGAAGTAGATGGTGATTTCTCCATCGCCTCCACAAAGGCACACATCCAACAGCGTATCACTTATCTTTCTACTCAGGCATTCATCTCACACACATTTATGGAGTGACCCAAGCCTGTGCCAGGGGCAGGGAACACCAGAGAGCTGACAGCATCTCTGTTTCCATACTTAATGAAAGAGATTCACATTTTAAATACAGTGGTGTCCCTCTGAGAGTACCATTAAAATTAATCTCTCCTGTCTGTGAGGAGTGCTGACAGACAAGAGACATTTTAAGACATCTATGTATTTTTCTAGGTTTGTCTTAAAAATAAATCAGTTGCTTGCGGAAGAATTTGTAAATATGCTTGAGCGCCACTAGGGGGCGTTTTGAGGGTGTAGTAAGAATTCCTTGCAGGGTACGTAGTTTGTATTTAAAGATATAGTCCTCCCATAGAGACATAACTGTATTGTTGCTAGATGGCTTAAAAACACCATGTAGAATAGAAACACTACATAAAGAGTTTAGGGGAAACAGGACAAAATACTCATTAGAGTTCTACTATGTGTTCAAGACAGAGTTGGGGAGCGGGAGATCATAGGAACTTGTTCCCCAGAACAGACACACACATTAAAGAGAACAGTCATGACAACGACAATTGATTCATTCATAGAACAGAAGTTCATTGCAGTTAAGTGAGAAAGAAGTATCACTTTCATGGCCAAAGCCTTTAATTGCTCACAGGGAGCCTTGCAGAACTCTCTCTGACCCGTGTGCAGGATTGAAATGGTTTCACCTCTCAGGAGCATGGGTAGTGAGCCTGTGAACCAGCACTGAAGTTGAACTTGGCAAAGCAGCCTTGTTGTTGGCAGTCATCGATGGAGATTTTTTTCCCCTTTTTCTTTCTTTTCAGTGCTTTGGGGTGCATGCTAGCCAAGGGCTCTATCATTTCACCAGACCCGCAAGCCAAGGCAGGCCACATCAGGTTTTTTGTTTAGAGTTTTCCAGACCCCACTATCCACGATTTAAGACCTCTACAGCAACCTCTGCTATAAATTATTAATTCTTAGTTAGTATTTGCCCCAGGAATAGGTCACACATGACTCAGTGTAAAATGCTACATCAAGTGTGTGAAAGCCACACAGGGGAGTTTGGGGCAATTTACATGGGCTAGTAGAATCAAACAGACTGTAATCTGGTGTCAGCATTTAACTGTGGCCCCAGGAGCAACAATCCCTGTGGGGTGGTGAGGGGTTCCTTGGACTTTGAATTTGACTCCACAGTCCTGATGTGCTCAGCCCACTAAGGAGAAAACCTCACATGCCGGAAACACAGAATTGACCATACTTTGAAACATGTGGATACAATTAGAGGAAGGTTTTCAATTTCAGCAGAACTATAACCCACCATAAGCAAGAGCTCTGAGCTTGCAAGGGAATCTAAGGTGCCGGGCCTGTAAATGGCCTGCTTACACAGCAGAAAAGGCATGTGACTGTTGTAAAGACAAACCAATAAACAGGCCACAGAAAGTACGGGTCTGTGACACACAGGACTACGGTTCTTCTAGATCCAGATAGGAAGAGCTGCAGTTCAATACCCCACAGCTTAGTCTGGAACTGCAGGCAGCCTGCCTGGGCCATGCTCTCCCAAGAAAGAAAAGGCAAGCAGAGTGTCTGACACGACTCCTGCAGAGGAGCCCACAGGCTGTTTACACAGTGTATCCTCACAGGGATTCCTCCAGCTGAAGACCATCCTGCCTATCCGTCACAACACAATGCTTATTTCCTTCTCCTTTAAGAAGACAAGCTTGAAACCCGAGGCCTCACTCGGAGGCACTGCCAGGAAAGGGGGCAGGAAACGGTGGTCTCTGTCCTCAGACCACAAGACGTAGTAAGCATCTAAGTACACACTGTCTATAACAGAAGGGTGATTTTCTAAGGGAGACTGAGACGCTCTTTCCCCCAAAGCCTCAAGGGGTCTTTTTGCTACTAGAAACCACCAAAATAAGCCCCAAACCGCAATAATCACATGGTGGGAAAAGGGGTGGCTCCACATAGGAGCTTACAAATGTCTATCTCAGTGCCTGAACAAAGCCACACTCATTTTCTCTCCTGCCCAATCCCAGGAAGGGGAAAAGACACCCTGGGACTCATGGGCTGATAATGGAGTATCTGGGTCCCTGGCTGAAAGTTCGTGGAGAGGATATGGCTGGGCAAGACATAGAGGCCCGAAGAGCTCACTCATATCTGCCTCTGCTTGTGGACAGAATGGAGGGTACTTATCCCAAGTTGCCAATGGCCAATAAAGAATGGAGTGGGGATGTCTTAGGGACCAGGGAGAGCAAACAGGTCTTTGATAGGTAAAGCAACCCTGCAGATTCAGAAGAGGCCTGAGGACATTGAAGGGCATTCTGGAGATGACAATGTATTTAACACCCTCTGTGGGAGATTCCTAGTTGATGCAAACCCATGGCATCCCAAGGGCAGGCAGACCTTTGTGCTCAAGCCCAGACAGAAACTCAACAGGAACAAAGAAAACATAGTTGCCCCCTCAGTTTCTGTCTGGGTGCCCAAGGGACTCCTGAAAATATTTAAGAGATGGGCACATGGGCCTGGATTTGTCTCCTTCCAGAATGACCAGCTCACAGGAAAGTCCCAGTTCTTGCTGCCTTTCAAGGTTGTGAGCTACACAGTCGAGCATCTGAAGGCTCTTCGTGATACAGCCTCTAACTGATGCAGGAGAAAGGATTTCCTCTTTACAAAACATGCAGGGTAAGACTGAGAAACTGAACACAAAGGGAAATGGAAAGCAAACAAATGTTTAGATGTTTAAAACAACAATCCTCTCTCTTTCTTTAAAGGCCAGCTTTTCATTGGTTTTAGTGACAACAACAGCAGGCTATTTTTCTATCAGTATAACTATTCTTTAATAAAAAGTAGGCAACTTTATAAATAAAAGAATCCGTATCTTTTTAAAAATGATATTGTAAGGGCAAGGGCTGCGGTTCAGTGATTGGCTACTTGCTCAGTACATGAGGCCCTAGGTTCAATCCCTAGTATTGAAACAAACAACAAACAAACACATACATACCAAAAAAGGGGAAAATATATTCTATTGAATGTTTAATTCTACTAAGTTAAATTTTTATCGTCAGGCTTGGTTGCATTTTCTCCTTTTTTAATTTCAATTTTTCTATAATGAATTACTATTACTACTGTAATTAAAAAAAAAAAGTTAGTATAGTGTTTGAGGGAATTTGTTTGGGGGAACAGGGTGTCATGTTGTCCAGGCTGGCCTCACGCTCACTATTTAGTCAAGGATAACCTTGAATTTCTGATTCTCTCCAAGTGCTAGGATTAGAGGCATGTACCAAAACACCCAGGCTAGTACATAGTTTTAAATTAAGAAAACAAAAACAAAAACAAAAAAAAAAACCCAATTAGTCCTGCAGTTAACCAGGGAGATGTCAAGCACCCCAGAAACTGGGTTCCTAGCCACAGGATTAGGGATCATAAAGATGCTTTGGAGTTAGACAGAGATGGTATTGGACAGCACTCTGTGTGTACTCCCAGTCACACATGTGCGTGGTGTGTGTGTGTGTGTGTGTACACGCATGCTTGAATAAAGGTAGACACCAGAGGACAACCTTTGGTATTATTATTATTTGAGACTGGATCTCTCATTGGCATGGAGCTCACTGACCTGGCCCAGCTGGCTGGCCAGTGTGTTTCCACCTCCCTGGGGTTGGGATTGCAATTTATGCCATCATGTGAGCTTTGTGATGTGCATGCCGGGGCCTGAACGCAGACCCGAAAGCATTTCACTGGCTGAGCTATTTCCCTCACCGTGCTTTTTAAGACAGGTTTTTGCTGCATAGCTCAGGCTGGTCTGGACTCCTAAGTGTGATGCTTCAACCTCCCAAATGCCAAGGTGACAGTTGTAGACCACTGGGCCAGCTTCAAAATGGCTAATTTTACATTCCATGAGTTTCATCTCAAATTTAAAATGTATAACCCCACCACAAACTACCCTGCCTCTCCCCAAAAACCTCACTGCCTAGTTCCAATGACACATTCAGGAATACATTACCTTCTCCATGCAGCAGTGATGGGTCTAGAAGCTCCATCATGTACTCGATTTCAGTGTCCAATTCAAGCATGTCACACTGAGCTATGACATAGGTCAGGACTGGCAAGAAGTCATCCGCACCATACATCCTCCCTAGGATCAGGAAGAGAGGGCAAGGTGGGATATTTTTATCAATGTTTCTTTCTTTCACATCCTATTTGCTGCTTTTATTAGCTACCAGGGAGTCATGCTGGGGAAATGTGCTACTTATAAACAGGCGTGGGAGGGAGTTCCTGGAATCCTACCTACATGGCCCTTGACTCTACTCACTGCTTTCTGTGACCAGCCCTGGCTCACAATCTCATAATAACTGTCTCGGAGACAGCTCAGATTTTCTTCCCATTTTTAAGATTTGTGTACTAGAACAGAGTGCTTTGAAGTGTTTTTAAGCAGTTATCAAGGCATGATATAAACCCTGAATGAAATATTTCCTTAGGCTAATTCTTTCTGGCTCACTGTCTTCTGTGCACATGTATCACAAATGTAATGATAGACCAAACTTACACCAAGAAAAACATTTGCTCTCTGCTCAACATTCATTTTATTTGTTTGATTTATTTAAATCTGTGTTGATAATAGCAATTCAGTCCATTGATGATAGCACCTGATTGGCAGTAATATAGAGGGAAGAGGGGGAAGAAGAGGAGGAAGAGGAGGAAGAGGAGGAAGAGGGGGAAGAGGGAGAAGAGGAAGGGGAAGGGGAAGAAGAAGAAGAGGAAGAGGAAGAGGAAGAGGAGGAAGAAGAGGAGGAGGAGAAAAAGGAGGAGGAAGAGGAAGAAGAGGAAGAAGAGGAGGAAGAAGTAGAAGTAGTAGTCCTTGTCTCTTAAGTTGTTTGCTTGCAATGGTGTTTTTTAAATGGGGTGATTTTGCCAACCGAGAGCACACTTGACACTATCTGAAAACGGTTTTCATGATTACAGCTGGAGGGTGAGGGTGCAGATGGTATCCGGGATGCCGCTAAGCTTCTCCACAGGAAGTGGGTCAGCCCCCACAATGACGATGGTCATGTCTGAAACATCACCAGTGTACAGATGGAGAGACAATGCTATCAGAACAATGAAATCCTGAGCAGGTATTTATTTTGGAGATGTTTATACATGATCTCATGAGCTACAGAGATATGTGCTTTCATATCAAATTTCAGAGGCCTTGTCCACAGGCTGGCAATAGCTCAAGGGCTGTGTGTGTGTGTGTGTGTGTGTGTGTGTGTGTGTATACTCACATAGAAGCCAGGGGTTGACATTAGGTGTTGTTATCAATTGTTCTCTTTTGTATTTACTGAGGCAGAGTCTCTCACTTGGAGCTCACCTATGTGGCTATTCTAGCGAGTCAGATTACCCTGGGGATCCCCTTTCTCTGCTTCACAAGTGTGGGATTGTGGGTAAGCTGCCATACACATCCACCCAGCATCTATGTGGATGCTGGAGATCTGAACTCTGGTCCTGAGGCTCGCCTGACAAGTGCTTTGCTGGCTGAACCACCTCCCTGGTCTCAAGAGCTCAGAGGTTAAAATCCGTCTGCAATGTGTGTGCACATGCATTTCTATCCACTCCAGCACTAGGTAACAGAGCCTGTGTTTTCCCTCTATGGCTTTTCTACTACGGCAATTTCTGTCAAGAAAAAGGTTGGTCATTGCCCATGCTCTGAAGGCCTGGAACAGGATGGGCTCAGTCACTACCCATGACTCATGGGTACTTCTGCATCTTTAGGAAAGAGCCAGGGGAATTCTGAGGACTTATTTCCTACTTTGTAATTCTTTGATGAGTTCCAATTTCTTTGCTTCAGCCTCATTCTTCCCAAGCACTCCAGATTTCTCATACGCGTGCTGGAGATTATTAGCACAAACACACATGGGCCAGCGTGTGGCAAAGGTTCTCACTAATGTTCCCATTGCACTTGGAGCTCAGAATGAGTTGCCTTACCTCATTTTCACATTATGGAGGAGAGGGTCATATGTAACAACAGATGTGCAATTTCCCAATTGAAGGGTTGAAGAGTAAGGTGGTCAAAATAACTCAGGAAAGAAACTCATTTGCATAGGGAAGGTAACAAATTCATAAGCATGACACTGCACTAACTCTTTTTATTTAAGTCAGCATTATAGACAACTCTTACTTTGTCCTTATCCATGTTCACTGACTGAGCTACTATATTGCTCAGTTGCATGAAACTCATTTGACAAATTCCATCAGTTGCATTTGTATTTCTATAGACTGCTAGGTGAAATCTAGAGACTGATGGGAGGGCATACTGGGGCTCAATGTGAAATCCGGACCCAGTGACAGGCTGCCTCACCTGAGTTGTTCTCCATGACAGTGTAGATGAGCTTACAGACCCGTAGCAAAAGCATGACTTTCTTTTCTGGCGAATACGTCTTCTGCATGGTCATGAATTTAAACTTGATTTTCTCCAACTCCATCAAGTCAGGGGTTGGGGCAAAGACCCCCAGCTCCTGAGGGTTCCTCTGCCGCACGAGTTGTAGGTTTTCCTTGAGTTGTTTCCATGAGCCGTCAGCCGTGTGGAAGTCTTTCAGCATGGCCTCCACATGGCCCTTGAGGGGCTTCAAGATGCATTTGTGCATGGCCTTCTCCAACACCACATCTGCCAAAGAAAAAGAAGCTACTGTGACCACAGTCTGAAGAAAGGATGATTACAACCGCTGCTTTCTCGGGATACAGATCTGTGACTCTACACAGCCTTCAGAGGAGAGGACAAACACATTATCAGGACGTTTAACACCCGACAGAACCACCATGACTCACACAGCAGGTAAGGTGAGTTTGCCTTGATAACACTGTCTTTGCATACACTTAATAAAATAAGCAGGTTTATGTTAATCTCCCTACATTTGAGAAAATATTTCAGAAAACCTTCTGATCTAGGTGTTCTACTGTCCTTTCCCATTGATATGGTATCTGGTAGGATTTTCTTCCCTTAAAAAAAAACAACAACAACACGTGTGTGCCTTCATGTATGTGTGTAAGAGTGGGCACATGCTGGCAGAAACAGGGAGGTCAGAGGACAAGCTCGGGTGTCCACCCTCATCTCCTATCTTATTTGAGGCACGGTCTCTTCTTTGTTGTCCACTGATATCATGCCAGGCTAGCTGGTCTGCAAGCTAAGGGGTTTTCTAATGGTGAGGGAGGGATTTTGGATCAGATTCTAAACCAAAACCCTCCTTTCATTTGCAACAGAGGACATCAGTGAAGCATCAGGTGGGATCTGAATACAGCCTGTAGCTTTGGTAACTGAAGGGACCCACACACAGCGGGGTGCTCCCTCCCAGAACCCCCCAAATTAGGTACAAACTATACCCAAACACCTATTTTCACAGAGAGATTCTTTAAAGCTGGCAAGAGAAGTAAAGTGGATGTTTCCTGGCAGAAGGCAGCAGCAAATGACCTTGCAAGTGTGATTTTTTTTTTTTTTTAAAGAGGAAAAAAGGGGAGGTCTATGTTAGAATGGGCCAGGATGTGGTGGTATGTTTTGATTAGCATGTTAGGTGAACCAAAGGGGGCTTTGATTGCTGGACTTGAAGGCTTTGATAGCTAGACCTTGGTGATCAGCCTTAGGAATGAGTCTGGCATAAGAAAGTGTCCAAATAAGGGAACAGACCTTGGTGACTGACTTTAAGGATGTAATCTATGGTTTACAAGGGAGAGGGAAGTGGGAAGGGCAAGGCCTGCTATGCTCTGGTCTGCTAGAGCCCTCCAGTAACTGTGTAAACACAGCTTTAATATCGTTTCCCCCCAAGTTTGATAACTATACTGAAGTTTGCAATTAGATAGCTTTGTTTTTAGGAAACAACAAAATATTGTGGTAAAGGGGACATAATGCCTGTGATGAAGTCTCTAATGGTTCAGAAACAGAGAAAGCACGGATGTGTGCATGTGAGATGTGCGGATAAACAAAAAGAAGAACAAAATGACAGTGGCAAAGGGTTAGCACTGGGGACTTTGGGTGGAGGCCAGACAGTTCTTTGTATTATTTGTGCAGTTTTCCTGTAAGTCTGACCCTATTTCAAAATGAAAAGTTTAAACATTTAAATTTCTATGGAGTTAGGAAAACCTTTAGGTGTGGGTGGAGTTAATTTTCCCTCCTTCGCATGGTCACCCAATGGAATAGCTCCCATTGTTGATACACAGATGAACAGTAAACGCAAATCTGTGTCTCTGGGCTGAAGATAATTTGCACAATGATGAATTCTCTGCTTCTTCTGAGCCAACTATTTCACCTCACATGCTCTGAATCTCACCATTCCACCCGACTGCTACCGTGGTAACTGTCTGATATAGGACGACGATGTGGCTCCATTCCACAAGTGCACGGATCTAGTCACTTCTAAGATCGGAAAGAATTGGGTTCTTTCTCTGGCCTCTGAAATTCTTGATATTGGGCCAGTTCATACCGAATTCAGATTCCTATCTATCGTTAGAAGTCTGGGGGTGGGGTGGGGAATAATCTAAGCCAGGTGTGCGAATCACAGAGCAGCTTCACTGCGTCTCTGAAGTCAGCACTGAGTATAGAGGTTAATGCTGATCCTGTAGCAATCAGACTTCCTCAGCCTAGGTTTTCCTTTGTTCTTTCACTTCCAGGCTCTGTCTTTGTTTAAAGACAGAGCATCACACAATTAGAGACCAAATTAGCAGCACAAGGGGTTAAAAGTAAGAAGAAAAGCACTTCATGTGAGACCTTCAACAGGTTACTTCATTTGCATTGATTCTGTCAATGAACTTATCTGATGTCATAGCTTCTTTCACCTTACCTTGTATGATCATTCAAAAAAAAAATTAATAACAGCAATTGAGTGCTTAGATGAGCTAAGCCCTATCCAAATGCTTTATCTAATTATAACCCAATCCTTGCCACAGCTCCTTACTTTTGCATAACTCAGAACAAGCATTTAGGCAGCGTTTCAAGGTAATTCGTCGCTTTTTCTCTCTCTCCTTTTTTGGTGTGTTAGGGAGCAAGCTCAGGGCCTTGAGCATAATAAGCATGTGTTTTTCCACTGGAGCCGCACCTCCCCACAACCCCCAAGTAAGTGATCTCTTATTGTAAATTTCAAGTCACTTTGTAAGCACTGACCAGTTTGTCTACCTCTCTCAAGGGTTCTGAAAGTGGCATTCATAAAAACCCGTCACCGTCACCTGCACCTTGGCAGAACGGGTCACCAAGGAAGTAGGTGGGTCATGCCAATCATGAATTAAGAATGTACATAAATGTCCATAGCAGGGCTATTCATGATTGCTCCAGATTGGAAAGAACCTAAAGCCTGGTCCAGCAGAATGGCTGCATGGGAAGTATTCACACTGTGGTATTTTACAATAGGACTCAGACAATGGGAAACATTGAGTTAGTGAGGAAGCACACAGCTCCACAGACAGCATGGGTGAAACTCCCAGATACCAAACAGAGTGTGAAAGAGGCATATTAGGCAAACCTCCCACAGCCTTTCACCTCTATCAAGTCTAATGCATGGCTAGCCAATGGTTCAGAAGTCAAGTTGGCAGTTGCCCTTGGGTAGGAACCAACTGAGGTGCCATGGGGCCACTTTGGTATATGTGAGGAAGATAGAGAAGCTTTTTCTATTTGAGTGTCCATATATAAGACCCAATGCTGAAGACTAGTATACTTTATGTATCTGAATACACATGTGGACAAAAGACAACTGAAGACCAGCATAGGGTTTTTACCTGGGACTCTCAGAGCAACATGTAACTTCAGAATGAGCCTGGTCACCTCTGTGAATGAGTGTTGTACAAACTATCTCCAAATGGCTCTGGGCTGTTCTTGGAGGTTGAGGACAATGGAGGGTTCATTTCCAGCAAACTGATCAGGCTCCCTCTCCCATTTAAGCCATGTGGTCAGGGACCAGTGCTGTGCATAGTGTAGTGCAGCTATGGGAATTTGTTAGGAGTAGCTCATTTCCTTAAAACCCAAAAGTAAAATAATAATAATAATAATAATAATAATAATAATAATAATAATAAAAATTATTATTATTATTATTATTATTATTTCTGGTATTGAAATGGATAGGAAACCTGAATCCACCCTCTGATTTCACTTGATTCTAGCGAATAGCCCAGGCTGTCCTGGGAGTTGTTACTATGTAGACCAAGCTAGCTTCAACCTCACAGCAATCTTCCTCTCTTAGCTCCTGTGGTTGGCTGACTCTTCACTGATTTTAGAAGTCACTCAAGGGGTGGAAAGCTTATAAGAGCTAGAGGACCAGGATGTCTGCCTAGAGATAGTGTCTTCTTTAAAAAGAGAGAAGAAGAAGAAGAAGAAGAAGAAGAAGAAGAAGAAGAAGAAGAAGAAGAAGAAGAAGAAGAAAGAGGAGGAAGAGGAGGAGGAGGAGGAGAAGGAGAAGGAGAAGGAGAAGGAGAAGGAGAAGGAGAAGAAGAAGAAGAAGAAGAAGAAGAAGAAGAAGAAGAAGAAGAAGAAGAAGAAGAAGAAGAAGAAGAAGAAACAACAGTAGAGGTTGTGAGTAGGGAAGAAAGGGTAGATCTTGACTTGAAGGAAATTCTTAAAGGATTAACAATAATAATATATTTAAAAAGAAGTCACTCAGCTATTCAGGAAAGAAATAAGCCTCTATTAGCTTCGCCATAGATAACATGACCGAAATGTGGTCACTATGGTGCAACTATTTACTTTGTTTTCAGGAATCTGAATTTGTCTAGGAATTTCTCCGAAATGCGTCTAGCTCAAACCAGTTGAAACCAGTGACTCACTGCCTGAGCATGCCAGGTGTTTGATGGGTGACCCTTTGCTACAAAGGGTCGAATACTCCACTCCCAGAATAGCTGCTCTTTCTGAGCAGGAGGCCAACTGCTTCCTTTTCCTTGTCTGTAAACACCTCTCTCCACACCTTCGAGAACCTTCTCCGTAAACACCCACACACACTTTCTATCCTCAAGAAGGTGGATTTAAGACTTGGGACTTTCCATCTCCTCATATCTGGCAACCCTGTGAACAAACTCTTTTGCCAAACACAGTGGCTTCAGACATATGTGACGGTCAGTGACAGTATTAGGCATTTCTCTAAAGTCGCTTTTATTTGTTTGTTTGTTCGTTCGTTCTTTTTAAAGACGACACTTTCAAACTAAGACTGATCTCTTCACTTTCTTTTTAGGACTGTGCTCTTACCTTCTACCCCTACCAAACCCTTAATAAGAGTGTAGAGGGTTTGAAATAAAAGGAAGGACCAGCGACCCCACCGAGTGAACCCACTGCTTCTCTCCAGCAAGAAACCAAAGTTTCTGCTTTTAAGCAAGCAAGAAAAATCATTTGAGGAATATTAGAAACAAGACCTCTCAGAATGAGGCCTAGCCCAGACAAAAGCCAAACCAAAACAGTGGCGGTGCTCACAGCTCTCACAGATCACCAACTTGTCCCTTTCTGCTGTTTTCCGTCGTCTCTGGGTGCTTTAATTTCAACAGGAGAATCTCAGATCTTTCCTACTAAAGAACAGCAACACCATTCTAGACACTGTTTGTTCACAGACTCCTCAAATCAAACAAACTCTGTCTGAGGACTAAGACAGAATCACTTCACAGAGGAAGAAATCATGTCACCAGCAAGCAAGAGGGAGAGCCAGGATTGCAACCCGGAATACCTGCTTCAAGGGTTCTCAATGGTAATTTGGCTGCAGCTGCGCTCCATCAACAGAAAGCATGTGTAACCGAAGAGTACAAACATTAATGAAAAAGGAATAGCCAACTACCCTTTGATGCTCAGTTTTTCTACTTTTCTGGTAATAAGAAAACACTAGGACAGCTGGGCTTGGTGGTACATGCCTTTACAATCCCAGCACTTGGGAAGCAAAGACTGGTCGTTCTCTGTGACTTTGAAGCCAATCGGCCCTACATAGAGAGTTCCAGGACAGCCAGGGCTAGAGAAATCCTGTTGAAAAGAAAGGATGAACTAAAGAATGGTCTGAACTGTAATATTTCGGATCTTAGAAACTACATATTAGCTGCACCCTCGGAATGACACAAACTGGAAACAAGGTTTGTGAAAACCGGGTCTTATCAGCTGGTCCCATAGATTATCCCTAAGTGGGAAGGAGCAAAGACTATGTTGGTTCTCCTTGCCTCATTGTTACTTAATGTAGTAATTGATTAAAAAAATGTTCTATGTGTTGGCCTCTAGGCAACAATTGAGTCACTCTTCTATGAAGAAACAGAGACAGGATACTTGGGAGAAAAGAGCAGGAGGATCAGAATTTCAAGGCCAGCCTCAGCTATGTAGCAATCTAATGGCCAACCTGGGCTCCATGAGACTGTGTTTCAAAACAAACAATTAGAGGGGAAAAAAGAGTCTTCCCCTTTTCCATCTGTGTGAGCTACAGGATATATTCAGAGGGTAGAGACAGCAGAAGAAACACCATCTGCTCCTAAAACACACTGGCTTTGCTTGTGAGCTTTCTGCTTCCCCACTGCTGGCCAGGCAGCCATGAGAACCCCAGAGGAAAGGGTAAAATCCAATGAAGGCTGCCTTAGAAGGAGCACTGGAGGCCATTACACCCAGCAGTCAGTCCAGCTCCATCTTCTTGAGAGGCCATGACCAATTGACTTTACTTTTTTACAGTTACCATCCAGACTCTCTTCAGAATGTTCAGAATGGTTCATGCAATGTCATACAGGAACCATTAGACTGAGCCTGACTGAGCTGGAGACTATTTAAATGATACAAAATGGCGATTGATATCCTTCAAGGGATTCTAACAGTAATCCCATTAAACAAACACCAAGGGTCGGGAGTTCTTAGTTACTTTTCTGGCCACAGTAACAGAATACCTGACAGAAAAAAAAAATCCTCAGGGAGGAAGGGTTTATTTGGTTCGCAGTTTGAGGGCACATAGTCCACCATGGTGAATGAGTTGGTTCTATCTCTGTTGGTGGGAACTCAGTGTCTACTTGCTTATTATCTGGGCAGACCAAGAAGCAGAGAGAATAGGAGCAGAAGTAGGGTTAGACTATAACCCTTAAAGGCCTTTTTCTCAGTAATAAAATACTAAGAAAGCTATTTGACAAAGATAGTAGGAAATTAGCTTGTACAGCTTCTTAGTTGACTCTCAGCCTAGCATTCTGGTTATTTAAAAACAATCTAAGTGTCAGAACTAGGAACTAACACTTGATAGCAATACAAGGTGCTTTTGAAGGAATGTTGAGTTGTTGAATTTAAACATTCACAGTTCTAACATACAATTGGCCATTGTTTACGTAGTTCCTGTTTTAAGATTACCCGTGAACCCTCAATGTTAGCCCTGTCAAGCAAGAACTAGGTTATTCTCAGGTGGGGCCTGAAGTTTAGAAGCTAAATGACTGTCCAAGAAAGGGGTTGGGGGGGGGGCGGGGTAAGGCATAAAGTATGCTACTCCTTCCTCAGGATCTGGACAGATGCATCATGGACCTTCCAGTGTGCAAAAAGTTGGCAGTGAGTTGACATGTCTTTTTCTCATGCACTAACACACATTGCTTTGCTGGGACTGTTAGAGAGAGAACTGGAGCCTGAGTGAAGGCTAGGGTGGTTTGAGCATTCGTGTGGCTTTCAACAGCCCAGACCAAAATGGGCACAGAATCCCTGGCTGGTTTAGCTTAAGGTCTCCCAGAAGCTGAACCTGAGACAAGGGTTTGAGTATGGTTGGCCAGCATAGGAGATGGTCCCAGAAAGGAAAGAAGAACAGCCAATAGGAGGCTCTGTAACAACTGAGGGCAGCTAGAACTTGGCCTAGTTGGTGATTCTAAGATACTGTGCTGACCGTGCCTTGGAAGTGCTGCTAGCCCCTGTACCTAGAGGGTAGAGTGGGAGTTCATTTCTCAGTCATCTCCACCAACCTGGAAAAACACTGTAGTGGGATGTGAAAGTCTGAAGCCAGATGTCTCGGGTGCTGGTCACTGGACGTCACACTGGCAACTGTCAAGAGGCAGGGTACAGCAATGTACACCACACCTTGTTACATGGAAAGAAAGGGCAGCAAGCAGGTGCTGTGACCAGAACATGAGCATGCAGGTGATCAGCCACCAAGCAGAGACTTCCAACCCAGGAGTCTGGCCTCAGCTTTTCCAGTGACCCAGCCTGCACTCCTGCCTTTCAGCAGAGAAGTTTCTCTCAGCAGAATGTGTAGCCAAGGGAATCAGAAGGCTGTTTACTGAGGTTGCCTTACTTAGGCATAAAGTATACATGCCCACTTTTTAAATTGTGACTTTGAGGGAGGATGGCCTACCTCTGGTTCAGTTCTCTCATTTGCTATCGGGCTTCTCCCAGCTTCACAATGGAACTGCTGAGAGGACTTGGTGAGGTCCCACACCATGAGTACCCACTCTGCATTGGATACCTACTGAGGATGCTAAACTCACTGCTTCCTTTGGAACAGGTGACACCTCTGAAGAGACTCCAGGTCTATAGATTCAGGTCAGGGTTTTTATTTTGCATTTTAATATTAACTGTGGTTAGATTAAGAACCCTCTGCTTTCCTGGTTACCACCTTCCCTTGCTCAGGTACTCATACCCGTTAGCTCCTCCCCTCTGCTAAAAAAATGGAGGGTCTGAGGCTCTCTAGCTTTTCTGTGCTTCAGTTCGTCTAGTGTTTAATCACAGCCTCATTCTATGCCTAACAGCGTGGAAAGCAAAGAGAGTTGAATAACTTAGGTGGTCATGTATCCATCCCAGCTGGGGAAGTAGTAAGAGGAAAAGAATCCCACCCCACTTGAGATGAGGAAACATGGCACAGGGCAGAGGCTAGAAGGATACCCAAGCCTTCCACTGAGTGTGGGTCAAAGGGAGGGGTCAACCCACCATTAGTGCAGGTTTGGGTCAGGTGACTGGAGAAGCCCAGATGACATTGCTGTGCCTACTCCATTCTGTCTACTCTAGGACCCGACAGGACCCCTCTCTGATTCTGTACCTTCTCACAAGCTCCTCCTGGGTCTGCTCTAGTTTTTCACAGCATGGATTCCAATGATGCTTTCCATTTGCCGACTCTCTCATTGCTTCCCCTGCAACAACCTCACCCCTCAGTGTTCTTTGTGGCTGCTGCCAAGACATTGGGAAAGTTAGATATTTCTCCTTGATAGGAACTCTTCTGAAGATCTCACCTGGGGGAAATATCACTGGAACTGACTCAGCACAGATCTTCCAGGTAATATATATCTCAAGCCTGAAACAGAAAATCCTTCCTTTGGGTACCGACATGAAGATGATGTGTTTCCTTACTCCTGAAGATCACCAATACCTACTGGTGATAACATCATTGCCAGGTGTGGGACAGTCTCCCTTGCAGCTCTGCTGGGATGTCTTGGAACATAAGGTTGCCATAGGCACATCATCCACACACACTTCTACTCATCAACAATAATGCTTTATACCAGCCCAGCAAAGAAGGTATCAATATACAGAGGGCAAGTACTGACACTGTGATTCACTTAGATTTTTTAATTTTAATTCCATGTATGCATGTGTATCTGTGTATGGGTATATGCACATAAGTGCAGGTACCCAGGAGGCCAGCAGAGGGCATCAGATCTCTAACAGGAGGTGGTCAACTACCCGAGATGAGTTCTGGGAACTGAACTTGAAGGAGTAGAGGATGCAATTAGTCACTTTCCCAAGCCTTTCACTTTAGGTTTTGCCCATTTGGTAAGTTTCAGTGAAGGCCACCATGAAAACAAATGGGCTTGATATAAGTAGCATTTCACATAAGAAATGTCTAGGGCTGATTTTAGTGCCTTCAGATCAGTAAAAACCAAGGCTTAGAAGAAGGGGAAGTGAGTCTGTCCTCTGCTCAGACACTGAGCTTGTGAAGCTGGGCTGGAGATCAGACCTGCAGACCACTAAAGCCTCAGCCTGTGCACTACCCACTTTGCTGACATGGCCAATTGAAATTATTCTTTTTGTGAGTAGTGTAGTGGGAAAGCAAACTATAATTCTTCTAGTCAATCAGTGTGGCAACTTAGGGCCCCTGACTCACACTCCTCAGTTCTGGCACAAACTCCTCTTTTCCCTGGGGTTTCTTGCCCAAGAAGCAGAACTGTCTAGCACAGCAGTCTAGCACAGACACGCCTTGCTCTGTAATGCAATCCAAACTTTGAACCTCTGAGCGGGGGCTTTGGGAATGGCAGAGTTGGAGGCTCCTTGGGTGGAATATTATGGAGTGGGTGACTCATGCTCAGAGATTCTTCTCAGCTACAGGGTGGTGAGTCTTCTTGTGGCCGCTGTAACACAACAGACCAAATTTTGATGTTCTAAAGTAAGAATGAGGCTGGACTTGGTAGTGCATGCCTATAATCCAGCTACTTGGGAGGCTGAGACAAGAAGGTCACAAGTCAGGGCCATTCGAGGCTGCAGAGTAAATTCAAGGCCAGTCTAGGCAACTTATTAAGACCCTGTCTCAAAATAAAAAAAGAAAAATGAGGACTTATGTTTGCCTACTATGTGCCAGGCTCTAAATTCAATCCTCAGTACTGAGGCAGCGTATAACAATTATTTAGCATTTAAATTAATTTTCAATAATAATATAGGTATTCTTCAAATTCTAGAAGTGGCTATTCTTTCTCCCATTACTGTACTAATTCTTTTTTTTTTTTTAGATTTATTTATTTTATTTTTATATGAGTACACTGTCACTGTCTTCAGACACTCCAGAAAAGGGCACTGAATCCCATTACAGATGGTTGTAAGTCACCATGTGGTTGCTGGACATTGAACTCAGGACCAGTCAGTGCTCTTAATCGCTGAGCCATCTCTCCAGTCCTACTGAACTAATTCTTAACTCTAAGACACTTGATCTGTTCAGGTGACGGAGTCACAAGTACTAGATTAACAGTCAGAAGATACAACGTTTTAATCTTAGTTTGGCACTAGCGTCTCTCTGGCCACATGACTCAGAATGGCTTTTTAAAAAGCAAATGATTTAAGGTCTTAAATCACATTGTGAATTTACGATAATTACGTTAGACACTGGAACTTGTGCTTGACTTGAACACTTATTAAAAATAGCACCAAATCTGCAGGACTTGAGAGGCAGAAGCAGAGGCTGAGGCGAAAGCTACAAGTTTAAAACCATCCTGGTCTATACAGTGAGTTCTAGCCTGGTCTACCTAGTGAGCTCCAGACTGTATATAGTGAGTTCCAGCCTAGTCTACATAGCAAATTCCAAGCCAATGGAGACTCCCCCCAACAAAGCCAAAACAAAAATGAAACCCCTAAATAAAACAAAACAAACACACTAAAAACAAAACAAAACACAATGGCTTCACTCAAAACAACAAACAACTCAAAACGATACAAAATCAAAGCAAAAACCTTTACCACAATCTGAACCAAAGCAGCAGTGGTTGCTTAACTTGGAAAAATGACATGTGACCTCCCCCTTTTAGAGGTGGGGTTTCTCACTAGGTTGCCCAGATCAGCATCTGACCCCTGGGCTAAAGTAATCCTCCTGCTTCAACCTCTTGATCAGTTGGGGCCATAGGCGTGCACCCCTGCATCAGGCTCTCAATGTTCTTTCTTTATGAGTTCTTCATTCTGCGGTGTTCAACCACATGTCAGTACTGTTTCTCCAGGGAAACCAACAAACAACAACAAAGATTAAAAACCAAAACCAAAACCAAACCCCCTTGAATACACAAATCAATGTGCTCTTTGACAAATGTGGGAATTGAGTTTAAGGATGTTTCTTCAAAGAATTAAAATACACTTTGAAAAATAATACTGCCCGTGTTTAAGGAAGGAAGGAAGGAAGCTTTGAGCTTTCCTGGTCATACTCTCTTCAGGCTCCAATGGAGACCATGAAGGAGATCACTAGGGGTCTCAGAGCAATAATAGTTTAATGTAGCCCTCTGTTCTACCCAATAAAGCTCTGAAGTTCACTGCCAAAAAAAAAAAAAAAGCACATTTTGGTTTATAGCAATTAAAGAAAACATGATATTGTCTTGTTTTTCAGTACTAATTGTTAGGAATGTGGAGAGTTGGATGTTTTGCCAGAATTAGTCATCTATGGTGAACATTTTCTATGAAATAGAAACTCTGAGGGCTACTAACATTTTCAGAGTAAGACAAATTTTGCTTTTCTTGAAACAAAACTTAAAGACAGGAGGAGGCCCCAGGGCTGATATCAAGGCAAAAGGGAAAAACTGTTCTACTAAAATTAAAATAGCCAATATTGCTACAAGTTTGCCAAATAGAGTTTTTTTTTTTTTCAAAACAAAATAATATGGATTCTCTGTCTCATGGGCTGTCAGAGACCAAAGCAAGACTGTTGGGGTAAATGTATGGTCACCGTCGTCCATGGTGGTCCTTCATCCATAGGATACCGGTTATGAGTCTAAATCCCTCTGCCAGCTAAGAACTGACTTCAGAGCTTTGGGTGAAGCCTTGAAGTGTGTCCTGTTCTTGTTAAGACACTGGCTTGTTCTTCCCTCTCCCACCTCGTGGTGGGAGGTGAGAAACTGAGTGACAGCTGTCCAGAAGGGAAGCCCATTGGTGGGCTTGGAATGAAGGGAGAGAAGTTCACATGGAAATTGGCCCACGTCACACCATCATTAACTTCGTTGTTCAACAGATTCACCAAGCTGATGCCAGGCAACTATATATATTCAAAACCCTCTAAAAGACAAGGCTTTGAGGCAGTCTCAATAGAATAAAAATTCCCCATTTTAGGACATGGCCACAGACATTGGCAATGTTTTATTTTGACACTGACTCACTACATAAAACTGACACTTGAGTAGAAAGCACTCGAATGGAGAGGGGTCAGCACTTGAGCAAAGTGAAAGCGGATGAGACCTCATCTCCCACCCGACCCAGCTCCTAAAGAACCATCCTCAAAGGGCAGTATCAGCACCATCTGCCCATCTGCATACACCGAAAAGATCCTTGTGCACAGAATACATGAGGTCATTTTACCTGTGAATGACAGCTCTGATTCTCAAGGGGTTAACCCACGAAATACCTCCTCCCACTTCTTTGGCTTCAGAATGAACGTTCTGTAAGTCTGGGATTAAATTAGAATTCCTGTCTCCTATATTTGGTGCCCCAGAAGTTATGAGAAAGGAAGACAGGATGAAATTCTTTTAAAGCAGAGAAACCCAGATGACATTCTTGAAAAGCTTTCTCCGCACTCACAGACACCTGTTCAGAACAAATTTGAGGCTCGGGATTCTGCAGATAGCTCACAGCGAAGATTCTTGTATTCCTTCCAGGAAGTGAGACCTCTCTCTCTCTCTCTCTCTCTCTCTCTCTCTCTCTCTCTCTCTCTCTCTC
>JANHMN010000002.1:207705175-207734660 GCA_030674055.1 Rhabdomys pumilio | reverse complement strand
CACACACACACACACACACACACACACACACACACACACACACACACACACACACTGTGGGGGCAACAGAGGCTTAATTTGGGGTCTGCTTTTTCCTTTGATCCTCCTCCCCTCCCTCCTTTCATGTGTTCCCTTACTGGAAAGAGCAGAAAGGCAGCTATGGGTTCACAGACTCCAGGGGCCTCTCACCTTCAAAGCCTTTGAGAAAGGTTGGCTGAACCAACAGACAGCTCCAGCCCAGCCCTTCACACAGGTAAGAAGGGCAAAGAAAACTGGAATGGATCCAGGATAAGCTCGTAAAGGGCACAGAACTACTGAGCTTGCTTTTCAAAATCCCACTTAGCCCAGAGAGCAACGCCACCCTTTCCAATCAACTTCTCCCGGGGTACCCTCCAAGGAAGCGGCTGCCAGCCAAGGAATCCATCTGGCCTCCAAGTTCCCCTTTATGAGGTAGGACCAGCAGCTGGGCCTAGGGCATATTACACAATCTACTTGAGGTTTTACACATTCAGCACTAAAACTCAACAAAGAGGAAAACTGCATTCAAGGGTCTGATCCCTACAGGGGGTGGCATGGGGGTGCGGTGTGTGTGTGTGTGTGTGTGTGTGTGTGTGTGTGTGTGTAAGAGAGAGAGACAGAGACAGAGACAGAGAAAGAGAAAGAGAGAGAGATTGTTTTAGGTTCTAGACATCATTCAAACACTGTAGTCTTGATTGTCAACCTATCCAAAAACCAAAGCCCTAAAATCTTAAAAGAATTCTCTTTCCATCTAGGAGGAAAATATTTAACTAATCTTAAACCCATACTGATTCTGCCAGAGCACTGGGATTAAGTCAAACCAGGTGAACTATGTGTATTGGTCTATTGTCAGCCACAGTCCGATAGAATCGTGGTGGGGGTGGGGAGGGAAAGAGATTAGCAGAGGCAAACTTCAGAAGTCCCAGCTGCCAGAGTAAGGCCCATTGGCAGGATGAGGGACATGGCCCACAGCAGCAGGGTGGGAGCTGATTAAGAGGGGAAGAGAGACAGGTGTCATTAAGAGGTCTTCATCATTACTCTCTTCACAGGACCAGAGTGCCACAGGTGTCTGTGTGCCACTGAAGAGAAAAGTGGTGTAAAGTGAACGTGTGATGCCCCACACTGCACCTCTCTTTCTGGTGCTGGCTTTCCTCAGAAAGAGAAGTCTCACAGGTCGTACAGGCATATGCTGGGCTCTCTACTTCTGGGAAGCCTTACTCGTTAGATGGGAGGAGATTTGGGGTGACCCAGGCACACTCAGCTCCAGTATTTGAGAGTTAGATGGACATTGGGGTAATGAATCCCAGAAAGTGTGACTCAGGGACCTCACGGTTATGAGCTGCATTTTGCCACAGAAGTGGGATTCTTACAAGTATTTTTGATGTAGTGATGGGGCCACGAGCAATCTCGCAGGGATTCATTTTAAGAGAGACCTATGCATGGGCATCCACTTACTTAGTCCCAGCTGGGCTAGTTCTTCAAGCTGAGACTCCGTCTTGGCTGTTGAAATGGCATAAGGTAGCTTCAAAGTGAATGGCAGAACATCCCTGTTATAAGCAGAAAAAGAAGGAGAGAATGCTTATAATTACATGGCTGGTGACTCTTACATCCTTTTTTCACTCTGGAAATGTTTCATCTTAAACTGTTGAAAACATCTCAGGTTGACACCATAACCACAGCCAACCAGACTTTCTCTCTTTTGGCGATTCTCATCTGAATTACCCCACTGTGAGACACAAGGCTGCTTGATTGAATCTGGGCCAATGATCAAGTGTCCCTGCTGGGTATCATTAGGTGTGTAGAGTTCAATATCAGAATGTTTTTGCTGGTAGACCCATCACTCCTGTAATGTATGCTAGATGTCAGTCTTCATGTTGAATGCTTACTCTTTAGACAGGGATGTTCAACTATCAATCCCCATTACCCTACAGGCAGCAGGCTCTCAGCAAGTATCTGCTGCTTACCTCAAATGCAGTTTCATTGTGCCACATTCCAACTGGAGATCACTCATGTGACCTCTATGTGCTGGAAACGAAAGCCTCTACTGTGTTTTACAGTGGATGTACTCTAACGTGGATGTACACATAGGTCCCTGGGGTGTGTGTCTCATTATATTATGCATTGCATACTTAGATTCAGGAGATCTGGGTGGGGCTCCTAGATCAGGAAGGCCATTTGCCATTGGATCAACCTTTGAAGGCAAGTTTCAGGTGCCTCGTGTCAACAACCATCAAAGAGGATGGCACCATGTGCTGATGTGCCATATAAAGAGGGGGCCAGAAAGCAACAAGCCTAAGAGGAAAACACCAAGCCAACATCAAAGTCCTGCCATGGTCAGGGATAAAGTCTTCAGGAGCAAATGTATGGACCATGGTATGTTTCTCAGAAAGGGGAGCGGCAGATGGAATAAATACACATTCATTTTCATCTGCAGGGCTGAGAACCAAGATCTAAGAACTCATAAGGTTGGCACAGGTGTCAGCATAAGCCCCTGACCAGGAGAAGGTTATATTCAAAGACAATAGTGACCCAAACAAAAAGTGTTATTTATTTATTGGTAGTGGTGTTAGACTTAGGAAAAAATTAATTTACTCCTTTACTCCACAAATGTTTATTAAAAGCTAAGACAAACAGACATTGTTCTGGGCCAGGAAGAAAACAGGAGTCCCTGCCAGAATAGAGAACCATGCCAATGACAACTACTAGGATATAAACAAGTAAGCTATGCATAGAATTTATGGGAAGGGTCACAAACCATGGGAAAACATGTGTGAAGCCAGGTGTTAGGAGGCACACTTGCAGCACTGTATACAACAGGGAGGCTTAAGCAGGGGCATCAGAAGTTCCAGGCCAGCTGGGATTTGCCCCACAGCAAATTCCAGAACAGCTTGCTTTCAAAAATAAAGTAAATAAAAATATAAGAGGGCCAGCCAGTGAGATGGCCCAGTGAATAAAGTTGGTTACTATGCCAACCTGGCCCCCTGAGCTTGATCCAAGGATCCCATGGAAAGATGAATGAAAAGAACTGAGTCCAAAAGTTGTGCTCTGGCATCTACACTCACAGTGTTGTACCAACTTCCCCAAGAATTATCCTCTGAGATCCACATACACACCGTGGCACCAGCACCCCAACCCCCACCAACTCACACATTAAATAAGAAATTAAGTTAAAAAAAAAAAAGAGGATTTGAAAGCAATTGGGGCTTAGGCCAAGATTCCTAAATAGTTATTCAGATTATATATAATATACATATTATATACATTACACACATACACACACACACACACAGTCTGGGGACTCAGGGAATGTCTCAGTAGTTAAAGCATTTGCTTTACAAGCTTGAGGACCGGAGTTTGGAACCTTCAAACCTATGTACATGTCGCCTGGGTAGGTGACCCCTGTAATACCAGCCTCATAAGGCAGAGGTAGGGAAATCCCAGAGCAAGCTGGCTAGTGAGAATAGCCATATTGCTGAGCTCTGGCTTTGGCTGAGAGATCCTGCCTCCGTGAGTAAGGTGGATATGCCATTGAGGATGATTCCTGACATGCACAAGCATATATATGAATGTGAACTCTGCCCACATGCACCCACACACATGCAAAACGCATACATACTACATACACAAATAGAAAGACATATCCAGTGAGTAAATCACATAGGGAAGACAATTCCAAGTAGTGAGAACAGTAGGTGAACAGGGCCTGGGATGGGGAGGGTCTGGCACAAGGAGAATAGCAGCAAGTAGGTTACTGTGGCAGGCATGGAGTTAGTGAGGGATAAAAATGGAAGCCTCTGCCTCTTAATTTGTCATCAAAAATGCCTTCAAAGTTTCTGTTGAAGAAAAATCATACACCAAATCATCCTGTTGTTTATGGTAAGATTAGGCAACACTGTGGAATGAACTGGATCAAATCTGGGCAGCTGGAAAATCTTGGAACCCTTAAAGCTGTTGACAGTCAATTACAAAGCTGCAGAGTCCATGAAAATAACAAAGCAAGGGTGTTCCGACACCCTATGGTGTCACTCAAACTCTACCACGCTCTCCTACGATGTCAGGAGGCTGCTTCTCCTGAGGGTGTCCATCCCTGGTCAACTCCTGCTTCTGTGAGGCCTTTTCACCTGACCTGAGATTGTGGACAGCTTCTTCAGCGTCCAGGCAGGGGCAGTGACCCTGACTCTAATCTGAAGTGGACACTAATGAGAACTAGAATTTTGAAACACTAAGGTATGTCACAAACACCTGTTTGTAAAACCTCAGTCAGTCGATTAGAATCTACTTTCTTTATACAATGTGGAGAAAAGTTACATGTAAAAAAACCAACCTATGTTTATTTTAAGCTTTTACCTAGCTCAGCATACTACATGGAGTCTAAACATCATCTGACTGGCTTGGGTTTTTTTAATGACACAGGACAGGAAGCTAAACCTGGCATTTGTTAATAGATGGTTATAGGTTTTGACTTAGACAATTAAATGTTGTACACAAGTCACCTTATACTGGAGTACCCAGCATCTTAACACACACATGACACATATGCATGACCACACACACACACACACACACACACACACACACACACACACCCTTCTTTCTTATTTCCATCTTATTTAGAAAACAAAGGAGCCCTGATGTTAAAGTTTGCACAGAACAAAACAGAGCAAACATCTTACATACAGAACTTTCTCCCAAGAGTTTCAGTACATGCATAATCTAGATTTATTTTATCTTTGCTCTGTATGTTTTGTTGCTGCGAAGCACCAGGCATTTGAACACCTGTGGGGCCTAGCAACCATGCTAGGAAGAAGCTATGTTATCCCTCACTCAGTGATCATCAGGATCATGCAACACACTGACTAGGGTAGCCCTTGATGCACTCCATAGAACCTGTGTGAGCAAAGCAGGGACTGGAACCATGTGTGTTGAAACGCAGGCATTCATAGTTGGCAGAATAGAGTAAGGAAATGTGGGTTTTGGCATCAAGGTAAAAGAAGATTCAAATTCTGTCTCTGTCTCTGTCTCTCTCTGTCTCTCTGTCTCTCTCTGTCTCTCTCTGTCTCTCTCTCTCTCTCTGTCTCTCTCTCTCTCTGTGTGTGTGTGTGTGCACATGTGTGAATGTGTGTGTGTGTAGTTTCTCAAGGTAGGGTCATTGATCTAACCCAGGCTGGCCTGAAACTCTCAATCTTCCTCCTTTAGCTTCTTGAGTGCTGGGATTATAGGTGCATTCTATATCTGCTAGTTTTGTTTCTTTTTTAGATTTACTTCTTTTCCTTATATGTATGAGTGTTTCGCCTGCATGTATATCTTGCCAAATGTATGCCTGGTGTCCTCGGAGGCCAGAAATGTATGTCTGATCCCCTGGGACTCCAGTGACAGCTGTGAGCCAAGAATCAAATGCCAGTCCTCTAGAAGACCAGCCATCGCTCTTACCACTGCCCCACCCCAGCAATTTCTACAAGCCCCTCAGAGCTGCTGGGTTTTGATTATATGACGGTAAGGAAGCACCTCCCTCCCATAGTTCTAATTCACGGCTGCCAGGAGGGCAAGGGATGATGTGCCCGTTGAACCTGGCACAAACATACAAGACTCCAGTTACTATTTCAATATTACAAGTATGGTCCAAGCCCAGCAGCAATATCAGCATCTCCTGGGGGCTTGCTGGACATGCAGAATGTGGCACAGCCCAGACCCTTTGAAATTACCTCTTAACAGAGTTACAGCTGGGGCACAACTGAGTGTGAAAGGCAGTTGTTTCTCTATACTGTGTCAGCATTGCCCCAGTTGCTGATGGAAGGCAATCACTACTTCTTTTCCCAACTGTGTATTCTTTTGTCCACGCACACGGGGTATGGTCTGTGTGGGAACCCACCATTGTCTCGATGATGAATTCTCTATCAGCAACCAGGTAGGAGACTTCAGAAATACTTTGGTAAGACTGGATCCTGTCAACCAGTGATGACCAAGCATGTCAGGAAGGAACATTAGAGGAGCAATGGAAGCAAAAGAGAAATGACTCTCAGGCCCCTTTACTTGCAAATATTGATGCTGGGATCCTCTGTAAGTACCTCAAGTGCACACTATGCTTACTCATTTGCCAACGGCCTTCATTTACTTTATGACTTTTAATCACCAGCCTGCCCAGCTACTCTAGCAGGTACTCTGACCTGCTTCTGAGTGTAAAGGACACAGATGGGATCTTCTCTCTGTGGCTGCCAAGTATTTGTGGGTGTAAGGCTCTTTCCCCAACAATAGCACAATTACCGGAAGGCAAAGTTGGAAGGAGAGTTGACAGCTAACCTCACCTCTGGCTGACATATCAGCACCAACATCCTCTCTAACCTGGGTGGCTTTAGACCAGACGGGGTGTGGTCTCCTGGAGTAGGGGTGGCTGAGGGAAGGGGTGGGTGCTGTTGGGGCCATGTCGTTGGGTAACACATTTCTTTTAAACCTTGTAGAGACGGGAATTGAAATCATCCTATCATCAGGGTTCTGTTGGTTTTAGTTACACAGCGCTTCAGGAAGCTAGAGAATTTCATTGCCTGAGATAGTACGCCTCACAATTGTTTAAGGGTTTTATTTGTTTGTTTGTTTGTTTGTTGCACAATTTTAATTTTAATATAATCCTGAATGGTCAGGATATAATTATATTTAAAAAAATCATACTTTGTTCTGAACTTTGCCCCCAAAGCTTTATATTTGCATAAAGCAGCCTTACTCTGTGGTTTGTGTGATACACAACACTGCCACTGCAACACTCTTCGTCCTGCATTTGGGTTATTGTATGTGTACATTAAATATGAATATGTTTAGTTCAATCTTAAAATGCCAAAGAAAAAGAAGTGTCATTGTATTCAGCTAGGCAATGCCTTCATTCTCTTAATTGAAAAAGACGTGTTATGAGCAGTTGTTCCTCAGATGTTTAGAAGCGAAGCACACAGGCTCCAGGGACCGTGATCCTACCCTGGAGCATCCCTTTGGGAGAGCTCATCAAGCAGGCACTGTCCATCCTGGGAGCTGCCCTCAATTTCTTCCTGCTAGTAAGCAGGGCTAGGGTCTCCTCTGGAGAAGCCTCCTCTTCCTCAGGCCATTCACTGGGCAGCTTCAGCTAGCCTGAGAGCTTAGTTGTTATGCCAGGCAGAGAAAATCAACAGGATGTTGAATGTCAAACAATCTAATCTTTAAGTTAAAATAAACTGAGCCAAACCAAAATGACTCTCCAGCCTTGGTGAGACGGCCATGTGAGTTGTGAGCTCTGAAAAGATATTTCCCTGCAGTCACTGCAGTGAGCAAACAGAACAGCTAAGGAAGCCAGACTGCGTTAAAATAGGCAAGGACCAGGCTGGAGAACTGGCTCAACCATCAAGAACACACTTACTAGAGGACCTGGGTTCTGTTCCTAGCACCCACGTGGCTCACGACCATCCATAACTCTAGTTCCAGGGATGCTGATGCCCTCTTCTGACCTCTGTGGGCACCAGGCGTGAATGTAGTATACAGACATGCGTTGTGGCAAATATCCATATGCATAAGATAAAATAAAAATTTAAAAAGAAGGAAGGAGGAAAGGAAAGAAGGAAGGAAGGAAGGAAAGAAGGAAGGAAGGAAGGAAGGAAGGAAGGAAGGAAGGAAGGAAGGAAGGAAGGAAGGGAAGTAGGCAAGGCCAACTTCTGCATGCAGCAAGAGTTTCTTTGCTTAATCATTGCAAGAGCACTGGCTTCATTTGGCTGTTTTTTTGTTTTGTTCTTTGGCATTGCTAGGGCTCAAACCCAGTGCCTCATGCTTGGTAAGCAAATGCTTTACCACTCAGCTACAAACTCTGGCATAAGAACACTGACTTTGAAAAGCTGTTATTTGTGTAAAGAAAAGAATCATAATAGAAACTTACAACTCACATCCTTTCAGCCCTGGAGAGGGTATGAGCACCCAGGTAGCCTGAAGAAGAACTGTGTGGGATTTATGGGTTGGTTTAAAGAATCCATATTTGAGAATGGGCTCTGATTCCTGTCGTTTTCAAAAACACTATTGGGGACCTTGACAAATTATAGGTTTATGTACTATGTACTGGTTCTCTCTCTCTCTCTCTCTCTCTCTCTCTCTCTCTCTCTCTCTCTTTCTCTCTCTCTCCTCCCCTGCTATGTTCTTATGGATGCATCTGTTTACACAGGTGGGTATATTGCTATGTGGGTATCTGTTTATGTATTGTGTAGGTATGTTTCCTGGTGAATGGGTCTAGCAATCAGGAGCCATGGGACCAGCTTGAATAACCATATTAGTGAGAATTTGCATCTGGAGGGCCAGGCAGTTGTTTCCATCTTAAGCTTAATACTGGAATGGGGTGAACATCTTAAGTAGCAAATCCTTCTCTGACATCCCATAGGTGACCAGCCTTCTCCAGACAAATGTCTAGATCGTATCACACAACAAGCGGGTCCTTCAAGTCATGAGCTGTTTAGAATCCTTACCTGCTGATGCAGTAGAAAGCAATGAGCCGGAATAAATCTGCAAAGCTGATTCCTGAGCCTTCCAGGGAAAAGGCTAGAAAAAAAAAAAGAGAGAGAGATAGATCCCAGAAGGTGGCTGAATCTTCCTGAGTGTGTCTGGGAGGGAAGGGCATCTAACACAGCATATGTAGGCCTGTCTCCACCCTCTCAGACTACTGTGCAGCTTATCCAAACCAGCTGTGAGGGGGTTGTCTGACAGCCAGACCTAGCTTTAAACAGCCAGGAGGCCGAGGGCGGTCTCCCTGACTCACTGTAAGCACACGTTCCATGCATGGTAAACACTCCCTTGCACAACAACCTTTCTGTTTATTTTGAAGTTCAGAGCACAGAGTTGGGCAGGGGCGAGGGCTCATCTGGCTGCACTGAGAAGCCACCAACACTCATCAGTAGTGGGTCAAAGGTTCCCCCACCCCAACCTTTCTTCTTAGATCATGGACCTTCGGTGCCATACTCCCTTTGACAAGTCAGGAGTCCTCTCATGTAGGCACAAGGCAGAGAGAGGAACGTGAACCTGGAGGTCAGTTTAAGGGCTCTAGAAATCAGTTCTGAGATACATTCTACATAAAGATTCGAAAGTCAGGTCCTCTCTGGCCGCATCACACAAGCTCCCAAATAAAAGATGCTTTCTGACAAGATGCTGTTGCCACATGTATGGCTCCCAAATGGTGGGGGCAGGGGTGGCTTGGTTCCTAATCCTTATCCCTTGGCCAACCACCTCCATCTCACCTGTGAAATAGACAGGAACAGTCCTTGCCAGCCAGAAGGATGACAGTAGAACAGAATTTGTTTTTAATGAAATATCTTACGTGAAAGAACTATACATGAATAATGGTGGTGTTCATTCCACCCTCCAGAAATAACGCTAAAATATTTGTCACTGTAGTAAGTCCTTCTCCCACCCCAATTTGTATAGAAGACAGGCTTGCTGGGTAGATATCATTATCTCGGGACTCAGGCCTGCAGTAAGCCCTTATGGATAGGATAATGCTTTGTACAAACTAGCTCTTTCAGTCACTTGGAAGATTAGAGGGAGATGACTGAAGTCTTAGAAACTAATGGAGGAAAAAAAAAAAAAACAACAGCAAAAACTTCTGGCTTCAGGAAACTCAATAAACAAGGGTGGGGGCAGGGCATGAGGCTCCCTGACAGTGAGTGTGCTTCAGAAGAAAGGAAGTGGTTTCCTTGTCATGGGGAACTTTGGAAATTGAGAGGAATTCAAAAGCTAGGAGACCTTGTTGCTGGTTAGGTCAGCAACCTTTCAAAAGCCAACTCAGAATAATGGGATCAATTTAACGTAAATTCACTATTTATTAACTTATTATACACTCACTGTCTTTAAAATGGCAGTGGGTCTAAAAGATGATGTTGGATCATCTCCCACCGTATTTAATTCTTCCCCAGGTTCAGCCTGCCTGGGGGTCCTGTTTCCCAGCCATGCTTGATTGTGTGAGTTCTGGGTTTACACTTGAACTAGAAGCAGCCTGGCGTTTCCTGTGCCAGGAATGTCACTTCCATGGATTCTATGTAAGGTCATTGGCTTAAGGAGACTGGACACAATTGTAAGGGAATCTCATGCCTGCCCGTCAGTTAGACTCAGTACCTTCAAATGCAGGGACCAAGACACGCTCCATCCTCAAGGCTCCCCAACTTTCCTGGCCTTCACCCCTCAGCTCGCTAACCTAGAATTTTCAGATCTCCCCACTCTGTTGTGCAGATCCATTTCCTGACCCTTTCTTGGAGACTGGCAGTACCTCAGAACTGTGTGTTCCCTCTTTTATTTAAAACTTGGCCTCTCGAAACTCCACATTTTCAATGACCAGAAAGTAGACAACAGAAGGAAACCAAACAGTGCTGAGAACCAACTCCCTGCAAATCTTCAGCTAGTCATCTGCTCATGGGGCCGGATTCATCTTGATTAACTGCCTTTCACAGAAGACTGAACAGTGACTACCTGGAGGGAACTCTATGCTCGAGGCTCATTTAGTCATGAAGATGTGTAGATACATGTTTTGGCATTAGACCTTTTAAGAGGGCTCTGTTGCTCTGTGATTTAGTCATCAGTAAACCTGAGCATCAAATCTATACTGTATCCAACAGAGGACAGGGCAAGAAAGACAGTCTACACTCAGCCCCTATCACGTCCCAAGCTTCAGGGTGCACACAGTATGCATGGGTTGTTTGTTAACTGGCCTATGAATTGCTCAGAAGTTAACATCGTCTCACTGTAGAGATGGGAAAGCCAAAGCTGAATTCCAGTACTAAACACATCTGTCTGAATCAAAGTTCAGGCTCCTTCCCATCAGCCCTGCCCTCACTATCCGGCACTTACTGTATGTACTTTCCTTTATAGTAAACTCTTTGACAGGTGACCCAAATTCACAGGGCAGGCGAAGGGAAAGGACTTTCTTCTGCATTTTGGAGGATTTACGAACCAAAAAGATCTAGGAGAAGGAAAAAAAGAAAACCTCATGTTAAGGAGATTGAAACCTGGGTACATAAATTTTTCTTATATTTGATGCCCCATGAATAAAGCACCCTTCCCAGCAGGAGTATGTAGCTCGGTGCAGAACACTCTACAGAGAAAGTTCAGGGCTAACTGAGGATTCTTCACTTTCAAAAGGGGCTTAGGAGCTGGAGAGATGGCTCAGTAGTCAAGAACACCGACTGGCTGCTCTTCCAGAAGACCTAGGTTCAATTCCTAGTGCCCACATGGCAGCTCATAACTGCCTGTAACTCCAGTTTCAGAGGAGTGGACACCTTCACACAAACATACATGCAGGCAAAACATCAATGCACAAGAAATAAAAATAACTTATTCAAAAGGGGCTCAGAAGAATTCTGCTTTCCCTCTGACCCAACCCTTGTCTGCAGAGGCACTGGCACTCTGGTAACTCTTTCACTGTGGTAGGTATAATGCCTTAGCCTATGTCTCAAATAGGTGTCTTGGTGGGTGAAACAAATTCTAAACGAAGTTCACATGGTCAAACCGTAGATGGTAAACTGTTGAGTTCACTGGCTAACGAGAGGAACTTGAATTTAAGAATGAAAAAGCAGTTATTTCATAGTTTTAGTTTTCACTTTTGACTAGGAATTTCTAGCTTCTTTAAAAAAAAAAAAAAAGAGATAGTACGTCAAGTCAGACAATGGCAAAAACCTTCAGAAGGAAAACAAATGGCTGCTGGCTTTGCGAGGTGGGTGGGGGTTCTCTGACGTTCACCCCAGCCAACACTGAGGCTGCTTCCTCTGGTCCCAACATTGTCTTCACCTCCATGTTTTAGACCAAAAGAATTTCCATTAATGACGGAAAGACTGCTGGGCCTGTCAGTGCAGAGGCAGGCCTGCCAGGTCCTGCTGTGTAGGTCGAGTCCTTCCAGCTTCAGGAAGCATCATCTACCTGGCCTATAAGTCAAATGAAGTGTGAAGTATGGTGGCCTTGGCTAATAAGTCTTGGTCCCCGTCTACAGCAAATGGCCCTTCCTTAAAGATCCTACACTGTCTTGTTCTTTGATTAGCTCTTTCCTCCGGATTCAAACCTTATACTCTCGGCTTCTCTATCTTGTTAGAGTATCTCACAGATGAGCCCCTCCCCCCACCACCACTGTGATCTTTGCCTTTTTTTTTATGTTACAGTACCCATGATGCTTATTGGGGGAAGGTGTGACCAGAAAATCTTTTGAGTTTTTTTCCCCCTATTAACAATGGAGCATCCATGGAACTAATCTGGTTCATATATCTGGGACAGATTAAAACTGACAGATTCCCCACAAATAGCATCTTCGGTGAATGTGTTTGAGGTAAGGGGCCCAAGCTCTGAGAAGCAGCTGTTGGCAGAGATGAAGCACAGTTCCCTTCTACGGGACAGCCAAGGCTACACAGAGCTCCAGGACAGCTAAGGCTACAGAGAGAAACCCTGTCTCAAAAAAAAAAAAAAAATTGGGGACCTCCCTGGGGACCAATTAGGGATCAGGGGATCAGGAGTACACCCTCCATGCTTTGCTTCCTAAAACACTGCAGTCACAGGGGCTAACAAAGTCAGGCTTGCAGAACACACCCATACAGAAATGACCCAGTTTCTGTGAGTAAATCTGTATTGAAGCAGAGTTGCTTATTCCCGCCACATATTATCTGTAGTTGCTTTTGCCTGACAAAAGCCTGTGCTGAGTAGGTATGAGAGAAAAACCAACTGTCTCTACACTCTGGCTCCTTACAGAGCTGTCTACAGACCTCTGTCTCTTGCTTAGGACCACGCTTCTAGCCACCTGCCTTTCCTTCATCCTCATTATCACTTCTGGTCCACATGGCGCCTGTCCTCAGCCTGCCCCATCTTGTCAGGAAAACTCTGTCAAGAGCTCAGGTAGGTGGATAGAGAGACTATTCTGCTAGCTTGCTCCTCATACAAGCCTCAGCAGGAATGGCTGTGCCCCACCCCAGGAGGGAAACAGAGCAGGGTGGGGAATTACAGGGTAATGTCCTGCTCCAGAACTTTTGGCAGAAGTGCACAAGCACAGACTTCAACAGGGAGGAAGCAGAGGCTCCCAGGAAGTCGTTTCTGACCGTATAGACCAAGCCTGGAGGCAGCAGCCCACTATGCTGCTAAGGGAATTCTCTCCAAAGATGACCAAATGTTGCCCCTCACAGCCCTGAGTGTTCTGATGGAATTTTCAGTCCTGTCTGTTTCTGTTTTCAGGAAGGAAGGAAGAAGCAAAGGCAGGCAGACTTACTTGTAAGGACAGACAGTGACAGAGGTAGGCCCTGGCAGCTGTAGAACTGTAAAGCTTAGTTTTGTATCTTGCTGCTATGACATTCCTCAGCTAGCTATTGATAGCATTTTCTCCACACTATCCATGTATGGCTTAGTTACTTGGTATCTATCATCTGCTTTAAGTCTTATTTTGTCTTCTGTTTGGAAGTAGATCTTGCACCAAGTGATGTTCTACAGTGATGGAAAGAGTCTCTGTCCTGAGCCATCTACCATGGCAGCCTCCTGTGGGTCCTGAGTACTGAAAATGTGGCTGGGGAAAATCCATAACTGAGTTGCTAATTTCATTCACTGTAGTGTGTTAGAACTTAAATAGCTACAATGGCAGGGAGACCTTAACATGGTGAACAACACAGGATACGCCAGCCACTGAATAATGTTTTGTTGTTGTTGTTGTAGTCTGTTTTAAAGAAATTGTTGTGGAGTTGTGAAGAGGTATTTATTTATTTAGACCAAAAGTTGATATCAGATATCTTTGTCAGTCACTCTATGCTATATTTACTGAGATTGCTCAACTGAATCCAGAGCTCACAGATAGGCTGGTGGATCCAAACTCTAGTTCTCATACTTTGTATGACCAGTGCCTTATCTACTGAGCTACTCCCCAGTGCCATATATGTCTGTCTGTCTCTCTGTGTGCATATATATATGCATATAGTCTATATTGTCTAGGCTGGTCTTAAACCTAGATCCTTCTGCCTCAGCCTCCCAAGTACCAGGATTGCAGATATGGGCTACCATATCTAGCTAGAGTGAGTGGCCAGGAAACAATGGTCCCAGATAGTTAGTAGCTGCTAACAGAATGAGATTCTGATTCACATGGCAAGCTACTGAAAAAGCAAGGAAAATACTGGTAGTCTGAGAGGACAAGTCTGTGGTGACAGACCTTTCTAACGTTGTATTCCCAGATGAATAGCTGAGTCCTACAGGGTCTCTTGATTCAGAATGAAAGAAGAGAATCAGGGGCTACCAAGGATCCAGAACTAAGCTCAGAAGGTCAGGCCCAGGCCTCTGGCCAGGGACTCCTCCTTCCTTTGATGCCCTGGCACCCTGCTGAGCCATACAGTCCCACAACTGAGCAAATAAAGACAGGAATATAGGCCTGGAAAGGTATCTACTCCTAGAAACTGTCTTATGGAGCCCAGAATTTTTCCTATATTGTATTTGACGTCTACACTGGAAGCCACATGACCCAGAAGCTGGAAAGAACTATCTGGCAACATCTCTAAGTGTTTCTCTGTCAGGCAGCAGCATGCCTGCCTCAACTTCTGAGTCTTGGCTCTTACCCCAGGAGGCTGGGCCTGCAGGACTTCTGCTGCCTCCTCCTCACTCAGACTGAGCTGCAGCCATATGGGATGGGTATGTAGGAGCCTGTCCAGAATGCTGAGCCTGTTGGAGAGGCTGTCATAGCCAGAGTCTCGGGGACATGTTTTCCCATCCTTGTCTTCAGAATAGCCACCATCCTTGTGTCTCACCATGCTAGAAAAAAGAAAAGAACAGGGCTCAATGACAGATGCTATCTCCTGGAACTCACTGGTCAGATATATCCCAGCATATGTACATCACGGGGTCACCGCCCTTCAGTCTAAAGGTATGGAGAAGAGACATGTTTCCTATTTCACTCTACCTGTATATTTTTTTCTTTTCTTTTTTTCCTCCATAAAATTAGAGTTTATTATGTTTCTTTCCTTTTAAAAATATACACAATTCAGTATATATAAATTTTTACTGTGAATAAAATACAGCATTATGAAGCCGGGTGGTGGTGGCACACGCCTTTAACCCCAGCACTTGGGAGGCAGAGGCAGGCGGATTTCTGAGTTCGAGGTCAGTCTGGTCTACAGAGTGAGTTCCAGGACAGCCAGGACTACACAGAGAAACCCTGTCTCAAAAAACCAAAACCAAAAAAAAAAAAAAAACCAAAAAAAAACAGCATTATGTTGAGGATTCACAGTCACATTAGCTATGGATTAACTGTAAATACATTATTATGTTAAAGAAATGAGTATATTAAATATAAAGCTATGATCTCTTTTTTTTATTGGATATTTTATTTATTTACAATACAGATGCCATCCACTTTCCCCATTTCCCCTCCCTAGAACCCCATCCCCCCTCCTCCTTTATGCTTTTATACCATTTTGATTACATGCATATATTAAGGTCAGTTCTAGGTTGAGGGTCTAACAATGCAATAGATGCAAATAGTCAAGGAACAAGCAAGACAACAAACACAAATAGTGAAAGAACAAGCAAGGCATTAAACCCAGTTACATGAACACTCCCATGATCACTGTTTCTTACCCGTATTTTCAAAAGGTCCTAAGCACCATAAACTCTGTTTGGTTTAGGGCTAAAGTATTTGTTACTCGGAGGACAGACCTTCAAACTGCTAAATTTCAGGCTTACTGATGCCTGAAGTCTAAATGCTTAAAAAAGCACTTGTCACGAACACAAGTTCTGTTGTGCTTTGCAGGCAAAACACACCAGAGGATATTCGTTCTCTATCTAAATGGTTGGTTTTCATTTCTTCTTACAAGCCTAAACATTCTTTAGCCCCAACATTATGGATAATAAAAATATCAGAATTCAATGGTGCTGCACGTGATGTTCATAAAATCACCTTGACATTATCCCTAAAAGCCAACACATATATGTCCTAAAAGCTTTTTACAGTTGGGTGTGCTGAGGTGGCACATGCCTTTAATCTCAGCAGCCAGGCAGTAGAGCTAAGGTAGATCTCTGTGAATTCAAGGTCAGTCAGGGGTACATAGTGAGACCCCTGCCTCAACAACAAGCAAGCAACCAAAACCCTACAAATAAACAACTAAAAAAAAAAAAAAGAAAACAGAAGAGCAACTCAAAATGCTACTACTGATAAAAGGCTAAGCTCTATTACTCAGCTACAAAGTGGAATGCTGCCACAAGATGCACTGGGAGAACACCACGCTAAATGAGAAGAGCCAGGTGTGTAAGTCCATCACCTGTTGTGGGGGTGGGGCAATGGGGCACTGCGCTAAGGTTACAGTATCATCTGACTCTATATTACACAAGTTCAGAACGGGAAAAGTCTTAGGGAGAGAAAGTAGGTTAGTGGTCGGCTGAGAATAAAGGAGAGGGAGATGAGCATCAACAACGACGAACAGGTACCAGGTGTCTCTGGGAGTTGTAGGAAATGTGGTGTGTGATAATGGCAAGGACTACACAATGTTATGAATTCACTAAAAACCCCCGGAATGACTCAAGTCCTCCAAATGGGGAGGTTTTATGATCTGTGAATCATATGAACAAACAAGCCTCCTTCAATGCCAACATTTAATTGTAGGCGAGGAATGAGCAAACTGAGGCCTGAGGATGTAACTCGGCAGGCACGCGATCACTTCCTTCTTGAAGCACTACACTACGAACTAGGATGCTGGTTTTAAAGAGGGTGCTGGTCTAGGCACACATGTGTACCAATGATGTGATTCTGGCACTTTGGAAATGGAGGAAGAAGAGCAAGAAATCCAAGGCAGTCAAACACAGGCCTTTAACCCCAGAAGTTTGGATGGCTTTGAGTTAGAGGCCAGCTTGATTTGCATAGTGAGTTCCAGGCCAGCCAAGGCTACAGGTGAGATCCTATTTCAAAAACAAAACAGAACACAGCACAAGAAAAGGATCAGAGGCCAGATCTTGATCAAGGGCATGTTCATGCTGAGGAGAAGAGTCCTGAAATTCTAGTCCAAGGTTGCTTAGCTCTGGGTACTCTCTCTGTCTCCTAGCACTGACACTTTTCCTGGTTCTGAGGAAACAAGTCTCCAGCACAGTCCTGAAACAGGCAGCAGGAACATGAGACTTGATCTTTGTGGCCAAAGACACAGGCTCCATGTGGGATACATTCAGCCATTAAACACATACCCAGGGTGTATACTGGATAAAGCCTCAAGACTGGAAAGAATGGGAGAGTGGAGGGCTGCAGAAAGGAGACATGAGATTGTTCATGTGGGCGATGCCAGTCCTCAGAAACAGCCAACCTGTGGTGACCACCTCTGTTGCTGAACGAGAGCACTGGGAAGACCAGGGACCATCCCACCCCTGGCTTCAGTGTCTTGGTTTTATACAGATCTAAACAGTCTCATCTTTCTTCTTCTAGATGCATAGCTAAAACACCATTTACACAAGAGCCAGAAGCAGAAGAATCGCTTGAACCAGGAGATCAAGCCAGTGAGATGCCAGCTGTCCTTTCTGCAAACTCCCTACAGTCCCTCTGGGGGTCCTAAGTGACTATTCATAGAGGTAAAAGAACAACCTCTTCCAAGGGAAGCTGGTGCTAAAATCCCTATTGCACAGGTGAGTTAACTGATGACCACTGCCTCTCCACCCTGGCCATCTACAAGGACCATCAGAAAAACTTACAGTGACAGTGCTCCCCAGGTCAAGTCAATGACACACTTTGAGGCAGGATGCGGGTATGAGAATACAGGGATCCCAACTGGAACCATTTAAAGACTCTATACTTTGCCAAAGTTTTGAGTGTGGGGATCCTTTGGGGACTGGTGAAGCCACAGACTCCTGGTTTTGACCCCTCACAATTCTGATTCTGTATGTCCTAGTGGACCAGAGGCATGGCAGTTCTCCCGGGCTCTGGGAAACATGGATCTTGTGCATGTGAGGACTCCGATGTATGTGTCACTTGGCTGGAGAGCTAAGCAGGAAATGTGCACTTTGGGTTCTGATCAGTTCACTATTTGGTTTTGTTAGGGGACTGGAGGAGGGGAGTGGTTACATGCCACTAAAGGAATGTTTGAAGTTCAAAATAAATATTTCAGAGCCAGGGACATATGGCAGTATAGTGCTTGCCTAGTATGTCCAAGACCCTCAGTAGGTTCCTCAGCACTTAACCAAACCAAACCAAACCAAACCAAACCAAACCAAACCAAACCAAACCAAACCAAACCAAACCAAACCAAACCAAGCCAAGCCAAAGTAACCCAAAAACCATAACCCAACAATTTCTACCATCATCACTTTACCAAACTTTAACAAGTCCAAATATGACAGTGTTTAACTGTGTGTGGGGTGCTCCTCCCACATGTGTCAAGCAAGTAAGAAGGTATTTTGTTTCTCCTTAGATGGTCACATCCCACAAATCTCACCCCCCCTTTTTTTTTTTAATGCTCTTTGCTTTGGTGATTGGCCTTAGCCTAAGCAGCCAGGGGCCAGACAGGAAGATGGTGAGTAAGATTCATGGAGCCTCATAAAGAAGAAACCATAAATTAGACCTTGCAATTAGTCTTTGGTATTGACCTGATCCAGCCAGCCACGTGAGGTTTATAGTGTATTATTATAGGACAAAGTGGCTTTTATCAGGGATAATCTTCAGAAAAGAGCTGATGGATGAAATACGGACTGTCAGGTGCATGCTCTCACCCCTTACAGAGTTCTCTTTCCAGGACAGGAGCCCACACTCTGCTTGTTTAGGACATTGGCTACCAACACCGTAGAGCTTCCTCATTCTCCTGGAAATGCCTGCGAAGTTGTACCTAGCCCAGTGGTTCTCAACCTTCCTAAGGCTATGACCTTTAATACAGTTCCTCATGTGGTGACCCCTAACCATAAAATTGTTTCATTGCTGCTTCAGAAATGTAGTTTTGCTACTGTTATGAATCATAATGCAATATCTGATGTTCAGGATATCTGATATGTAACGCCCCCCAAGGGGGCTGTGACCCACAGGTTGAGAACTGCTGTGCCCTCTCCCTGGGAAGCGACCATTGCTCATAACATACAGATGTGGCTAGAGAAGGGAGTGACCTTCTTGTCTCAAGATGGGACATCTCTGGAGTGAGATTTAGAGATTTTACTTTTTGTTTGTTTGTTTGTTTGTTTTGGCCTTGTTTCCCTTTCTATCCCCCTGCTCCCAAGTGCCTCCCTCCAGAAACCATCTGCACAAGAATCCCTCTGCTTCTAGGGAATCCCACCTAATACAGACCTATCTGAGAGTAACAAAAACCAGTGACTACTAAGACAGACAGGTGTCTCTATGTAAATGAATGCTGACAAAGGGTGTACAGCTCAGCAAGGTAGTAAGGCATCCCATGATACAATCCAGGCACATAATGACATAGTCACAGTGAGATGTCCCAAGGGCCAGCCTGAAGGGTGGGGGCCTGATGTCCCTCTCCTAGCTGGTCCAGACATGTGAGACTTTGACCAGCTCCCTTTCTGAGCATTATTGTTTTATTTGTAAATGGTACCTCCAACACCACGTGGTGACTCTGCCTTAAGGCTCACTTGCCTGAGAGCAAGCAAGGATTGTGAATGTATGCCAAGTCCAGTAGATAAAAGATCATTAGGAAAAGAGAAGGAGCCTGGTAGGACAAAGAGGAGTTCAATGCAGGGGGACCAGAAAGAGTAACAGAAGACTAGATATTGTATATTTTCTCTCATGTGAAGCATCTACATTTAATAATACACACATATGATATAAAAACAAAAGGGACCATTTGAGGAGAGGAGGAGGGTCAGCAAGAGAGTGGGAAGCAGGACAGGGGAGAGGACAGAGGGAGGAAAATAAATATCCACTGGGAAACTCAGCCTATATCTGTTGCCATGGAAACAACAGTCCAGCATCATGGCTCTGAGTTAGACAGCTGAGTATTCCAACAGAACTCTCAAGCACCTGTTGCCCCTAGGTCACACCTTGCTTATGGCTCTTTGGAGTGTGGGATGAGGGGCCCTTTCATTTTCTTCATTTCTGGGAACTGGGCATTCATAGTTGGAGGAGGTGGAGGGGTCGGTGAGAAAGAGAACTCTCAGCAAAACAGCCAGGGTGACGCTGGACTTAGTTTCATTAGAATCAGCAGGATTGGGCTCATCTCTGAGAAACTGTGGCTGAGCAGCAGAGTCAAGGAGAGACACTCTTTCACTTTCTGATCAGAGCCTGAAGTCAGAAGAGTCCACAGTGTAGCACTAGTTCTAGAGGCCATGATATATCCACTTGCCTTCTTGAACATCCCAGCACATTGCTTCCTCTTCCAGGCTCCATCCAAACACACCACAAGTCTTTATTTGGACTTTACAGTTTAGTTTTGTTTTTTAGCCAATGAAATGTGAAACAGTAACGTAAAAATATAAAAATTTGAGGTTAGGGTGTGTAGCATAGGATGGGCATGGTCTTGGGTTTGATTCCTGGCTCTGCCCAAAATAGATATATTAATGATTAATTAACTGATTTAGTTAATTAAAATTTATATGAAGTTGTTTCAGCTAGAAAAATATTGGCAGAGTAAATTCAGTCCATAATTTTCCAGATATAAGAATTCTAGTTCAGGTGTTATTAACAAAAAGGGAGGAGGGGTGGACAAAAAGCCAGATTCTTACTGCCAATCAAGAACAGTTCATATCTACCTGGCTATTGGGTCTCAGCACATGTGCAGTGCTCTGGATAGTCCAGTCTTCAGCCTTGGAGTGTAGGGACTGTCAAATAAAAATTATAGGACTCCATTGTTATAGACTAAATTCCTGCCCCAGGCCTCAATAGGCAGCCTGAAATCATGCTCAAAGTCAATCAAGTTGTTATCTTTCCTTCAGAGAATCCTAGAAACAAACAACCCCCAGAAAGAATAAACAGAGAGGTAACAGCCAGTTTCCCAGACAAGAAGGTTTCAGTTGACTTAACCACATTCCCTCTGCCTTAATCAAGTAAAAAGGTTACCTAAAGTAGCCCATGTTAACCAGTTTTCTTTCTTTTTATTCTCCTCCTCCTCCTCCTCCTCCTCCTCCTCCTCCTCCTCCTCCTCCTCCTCCTCCTCTTCTTCTTCCTCCTCTTCCCAAAATAGAATCTCTCAAAAGGCCAACAGCCATCTACCTTGAAGTACTCAGTACAGCAGCAAAAACAAGAGAACCCCCCCTAACTCAGCAAGACAAAAGGTAAGACTCCTAACAGTTGACCTCCACATGTGTCCACCATGGCACAAGCACTCCCATGCCCTGCCCCCAACACACCTACATGTGGACAAAATGAACTTAAAAAATTTGACTGACAACTCAATGGAATTAGTTAATTAATTAGTTAATTAAACCCACCTGGCCCCTTGCTCAACCTATGCTCTGTGTGAGAGCCTGTGTCTACTCGGCACAAATGCTCACACATGTGCCTTGGAATCGGCTATGTTCAAGGTCCACCTTCACTTGCAAAGACATCTTTATGCTTGATCAAGGTCTCTATTTTGCTTCTACTTAGGAGCTTACTGATGAGCCATGGAAATCTAGTCATTTGGAGACATTGGGAAGGTTTGAGTAAGTGAGACAGATGTGTGTGTGTGTGTGTGTGTGTGTGTGTGTGTGTGTGTGTGTGTTCGCGTGCGCGCGCATATGTGCTTACACACCTTTGGTACTTATAATTATGACAACTTAGTGAATGGTCTGGCTTTTATTTCCTGCTTTCCAACTCCTAACCTCTGACCCAGAACCCCCTCTTTTCTTCCCTTGGGCCCTACAAAGATGTGGAACCCTCACTTTTTGGAAGAGATGCCAATGCCTGTGTTTTCCAGGCCAGTGACTATGTTGGGTATAGGCTGCCTGAGGTCTGAGGTTTGAAGAACTTGGTGGTGGTGAAGAAATCTCAGGTCTCAGCCTAAACTTAAAAATTAACTTCTCCAGAGACACATTCCGGGAGGAGCACATTCCAAAAACATACATACCTTCCAGGAAAAGGGTCCAAGATAAGAGAGTTAAAAGATTATTTGGAAGCTGGGTCCTTAGAGCAATACACCTGGGTAAACAGGAGCTATGGTATAACACTCATTGTCATAAGATAATGTCAAGAAACCAGGCGTGGGAGCAGCTGTTTGAGGTCAGCCTTTGGGGTTAACATTGTCTAAAAGGTGATTGTAAAACTGCCTTTGTAAACCCTGTAAAAATGGTATAAAAACTGCTCTTAGCTGTACTCGGAGTTCCTCTAGCCTGCATGCAGGGGAACCCCAGTGCACTGGAATCAATAAACCTCTTGCTTTTGCACCGAACCCCCTGTCCGTGAGTGTTTCTGTGGGAGTGTGTTCCCCGGTTTGGATCTTAGGGTCCAACAGTGGGACCTTAGTAACTCTTGCTTTGCCACGCTTCCCCTGGATCTCCAGTCAAGTGTCCCTTGAATGTTCTCCCTTTGCTGTATTTGAATCTTGAAGGCCATTTCCTAAGGTTCCTAGTGGATTTTCTATACTTTATTTTTACTTACTTGTGTTTCAATGTTGGGGATAGAACCCAAGACCTTTTGCATGCTAGGAAAGAGCTCTACCATGAACCTGCACAGTAACCTTTGACTCTAGATGTAGCTTGAAGAAATCTGATGCCAGAGTGTTTGTCATTCTGACTCCAGCCCCGCTCCCAATCTTATAAAGGATTGATCAGATTTCGTTCACCCCATCTCCGCTTTATTAGTCTCTCTTTGTCAGTTTTTACAAATCTGATCTGCACATTGGAACGAGCCACTTTTTTTGTTTTATGGAATGCAATGTCCAACTGTAGAATAAAAACTAAAGCCGAGTCAGGTCTTTAAACTACAATGTCATAGTGTCCTTTACAACAGCATTTCCCAACCAGGGTAGAGAGCTGAAACTGACCTTTTTAAAGGAAAGTAAAAACATATAAAAGGAAAATTATCTTAAAGAACCCATGAGTTAATACTAAAGATGGGAGAGAAAGGAATAGGAAAGAGGATTGAAATATGAGGTACGACATCTTAGATTAGAAAACAAGAATCTTTTTCCTGTATTAATATTTACACATCTTTCTCTTGGATTCATAGAGAAGTCCAGCTTGTAAGAACCTTTGTTAGGTTCGGCCCACCTTGCTAAGTTTAAACTGCTCCAACTTTCTTAATTTCTCTGGTGGTGGGGATGGAACCCTGGATGCATGCTAACCACACACTCCCACAGGGCTAAGCTATTCTTGACCGTCCATTGCTCTAGCTGGCTTCCTCTGACCTGTCAAAACTGAGCTCAACTCCTAGCCTCCCCCACCAATCTCCTTCAGCTACAGGTTACCCATGGGTGGAATCTCCTCACTGCTGTCTGTACATCTCCAAAGCATTATCCCTTCACATGCTGATCTCACAGGAACCACGTTTAAGCTCAGCACGGAGCCGGCATGACCAGAGGCTTAAGTGGGAGGTAGGATGTGGATAGTCCTTGCTCCTGAGCAAGAGGAGATAGATGCTCATGCAGATTTGGTTTGAGCCTCATTCTGGGGCTCCTATGTTCAGCCTTAGATACCGGCCTTCTCTCAGCCAGATGCTTGGATAAGAAATCTCTGGCTGCTTAGTTCTAGCCTCAGGAGACAAAGTGTTCTTGTTTGTGTGTTTATCAGGAAATGGGTGACCAAAGTCACTGCAGCTACCAAGCCTTTGGCCATCTTGAGGCCTTGGGCCAGGAAGCAGCCTCATTCTTACAGAGTAACAAATCTGAGGTTTTAGCAGCTCCTTCCTCATTGCTCATGGAGTCCTCTTACAGACAGCCTTTCTAGCCCTGGGGTATAAAGCCAATGAGGATATTTACAAGGACAACGTAGGACACTGTTGACAAATACTCTGTCTAAAGTTGCCAAATACAGTGTGCTTATAGCAATACTGGGAGAAGGAGCTTGGTGCTCACAAGAGAAACCAGAAAATAGATAGCATTGGTGAGAACAACCCTTCAGTTAAAGCAGGTACCCTGATGGAGGCTTGGCGAAACAACACTAGACGATCACTGAACACAGACCAAAGTGGCTTTAGCATTCACCTGAGTTCTCTTTGATCTGAAGTCTACCTACCCATCCCTGGTACATATGAATGCCTTAATGAAGGGCCCAGGCTTCTTGCTTCAAGAGGTTAGTGATCAGGCCATCTTAAGAACTAAGGACCAGACAGAGGATAGAGTCTTGTGTCTATCATGATTTTGCTCATGTACTAGCAGATCCTTGATCCTGTAGCAAAATGCCTGGCAGTGGCCAATCAGACACCACATTTAGTGGGAGATGAATCCTGAGCTTTATAGGGCCTGGGGTGGCAGTGCTGATGGTGGTAGTGGTGGTGGTGGTGTGACAGATGGTAGAGCTAAGGGTCAAATGTTTTAGGCAAAATATAGGTTCCTTATGAAGAACAATAAAGAGCTCATAAAGAAAAAAATACTGCATCTGATAAAAATATTTCTGGCACAAATAGCAATTACTCACACATATGCCAAGCACACAAAACTTCCCAGAAACCTTTAATTTCAACAACACCTACTGGTTGGTTACTGTATGATGATTGCTTAACACCTTCAGGCATGGCAGCGATTCCTGACTCTCAAAGCTAAATTAAACCCCTCTTGGTTATATTAAGCCTGGAGATGAAAGGAGGCCCAGATCTATCCCCAATGACCCAAGACCCTAGTGTGCAAATTCGGCTTATAGCACAAAGGTTGGCAGATGACCTGAGAGGTCTTCTACCCACTAGCTAAGACAGGGAGAGTAATGGCCTAGGACTGGGGAGCCATGATTTTGTAAAGTCCCTGCATATTTAGCTGAGTTGGGAGAGGTAGTTGAGCCATCCAACTTAACTCTTTATTTGAGATGAAAATGATAAAAACAAAAGCAAAAATAAAAAACCCAAAACAACAACAATAACAAAAATCCCAAACCACCAACCAGAATCCACACAGGCCCACTTTTCTGAGTTGTGGCTGCCTTTCTGTTCATTTTGTGGCACTGGGGTCAAAGTCAGAGCCTTGCACACGCCACACAAGTGCATTATATTACATGACATTAGGGTCCACATTTCCAACTTCTGAAGTTTCCCGGCATCCTACAAGTTACCGCTTTAATTCCCTGAAGACCTCTTATCCTTTCAAACTCTAAAAGGAAAACGAAACCCTATTATATTTTGGGCACGGATTTGATTTCTGCTTGGCTGAGGGCTATTACTTCTTGCGGGAGGAAGCCGCAACTTCCTGAAAGTGATTTCTACTGTTGTACAGCAGGGAGATTTTTATGAGGAGGAAAAAAAACCCCACATTTTTCTTTAAAGGATTTCATTTGATTTTTAAAATTTCTACCTCCTGAGGCCCAGGAGGAAAGTACTGAGAAATGGGGACAAAACCTGATGGTTGTCACCTAGGGCGGGAGGCCATTTTCACACAAGAAAGACTGGGGGTGGGTGGGGTGGGGGTGGAACAGTGATGGGGGTAATTCCACTCAGGAGCTTCCTCTCCAGCTCCAGATGAAAAGGCCAGATATGGAGTCAGCCCTGGCAAAGGCTTTCATTTGTTCTTGTAAAAATAAGAAGTGGAAACAAAGAACCTGTTGTCTTGGTTGCCCTTGGAGCTGAGAGCAGGCTGGAGGAGGAGCCAGGCTGGCTCTGCCTTCTATCCTGCAGTTTCACAGGAAGGCAACATTCCCTACATGCGTGGTTTCTACTACTTAAGTGCTTCCGGTTGTGCCGATGCTATTGCTTAGCTGGACCAATTCGACTGCAGAATTCTAACTAAGCACACAGCTTGTGGCAGAGCGGAGTTAGCCAGGAGACAAAGCTGCCAAATAAAATAGGACAGGGCCTCAGCTTAGTGGTAGACACCTGCCTCTAGAGCAGGAGGCATGAGGCCATGGGCCTTAAGACTAGACAAAGAAAAAAAAAGTGTAAAATGAATCTAGCCCTAGAGTGTCGCCAGTGTTACACTTACGTGGCTGAAGTCTACTGTTAACAGAGATGTCAACCGTGACACAGAATGGTGCCATTGGTTAAAACAGGGACTCCAATGAGGGTCCTGGCACTGGCTTGTAGTCCTAGACACTAGGGAAGCTGAAGTAGGAGGATCTAAGAATAGACCAGCAACATAGAGAGACACTGATGGAACACAAGCAATGACAACACAAACGAGGAAAAACACCAACCCACACTAGCACCCCAAACCCAAAGTAGAACCAGAATATTAAAAGAAACAAAACAAAAACCATCCTTGTCAGCTGGCAAACATTCATTCATTATCTACTGTTTATATGTTTAGTAATGCAAAAACAAAAATGGAGGGCTACTCACTGCTGAGATAAAACAGCAAAGAGATAGAACAATGTCTGGTTCTGCCTCAGTAGGTGAACTCACGCTTGTTTGTTTGTGTTTTGTTTTCTGAGACAGAGCCTTCTGTAGTCCAGACTGACTACCAACTTACTCTGTAGCCAAGGATAATCTTGAACTTTGTGCTCCCCCTGCCTCCTAAGCTGTTTTTGTTTGTTGTTTTTGTTTTTCTGAGATAGATCTTTCTTTGTAGCACCAGTGGACCTCAGAGTCCCCATCCTCCTGCCTCAGCATCCCCAGGGATAGGTAGAACCTATGTACCATCATGCCCAGCTTTACCACACATCATCTTAATTTTCTGATATGTGTTTTCCTCACAATATACACACCATCTGTTAGTAATCAAGAGAAGAAAATATAATGCTCTTTGGAAAAAAAAAACAACTTTCCTAGATACCAAGAATTGAGGCACACTGAATGGCCCTCTGTGGTATTTGTAATCGAAAGCTGTTCTCACCTGTAATTGATTCTGTAATGAAGTGATGTCAGATCTCATTTTTTCTAAAACCACCACTGACCTGGAATTCTCCAACTCCCCTCCCCGCAAAGCCGGCACATTCCTGTATTCCTCTGTATTCATCCCATTATATGACACCCATTCGTTTACAATTCTCTCCTTTCTATAGTGTGTAAATCTCTAAGTTCCACTGGGAGAACCTTAACAAATGTATCCACTCAGTCAATAATCCCCTTGGGCTGGACACAATGGCTGTCATATTGGCAACAGTATGAGCAGAGGGTTGGCAAATCCTCACTGAACTCTTTGAAGCCATATTGAAAACACTCTTAGGGCTTTGAGGTAAGCCAGTTCAGGGGATGGTTGGAGAGAAATGGTCAGTCTAGCAAATGTATACTCACTCCAGGCAGGACAGAGCATCTTCCCCCAGAGTTAGTGCTTCACCTAACCCAGCTCCACAGGGTTCACTTTTGGCTGCCTTTCAATCATGAACCAATTTGAAAAGCTTCTCTTTCTGGTTTCCTTGAGAAAGAATGAGAATGCTTAAGACACAGGAGAAATATGTGTTTACTTCTTCAAACAGACAAAGTCTAAGAAGGGACTATAAACTGGTGAATATCAATCCCTCTCTTCAAAGAGCCTAAGATACTACAAAAGAAGCTTAGTATTCTGTAACACGTGGTTCCTACAAGTCTCATATTTTTGCAGAAACCAGGGTAGAAGTCATAATAGAGGAAGAAAACCACTTGCCTTTCCCGTCCTGTTTTCAGTGTTGGTAATGGTACCCAGAGCTTTGGAAATGCCAGTTGAAGGCTCTACCATAGAGTGGTAGCTCCCAGCTCTCAAGCCAAACCTTCTTTTAAAGATGAACTTGACTTTAGTTTCTAGGACTGGCTTCTCATGACTCTGTAGCAAGTGTCCCAAGTCTGGAGCAACAACAACCTATGGTTTAGACAGGTTTCCACATGTGATACGAGAGGAAACTATTTACTGGCTAGCATGGCACATGACACAGATAGTGCAAGGAGTCAAAAGACACAGTGACTTTTCATCCAGTGGCTTAACCTGGCTTCCCAAGGATATCATGAATGCACTCTCTAAAGTCTTCAGAAGAGCAACAGAGGATTCAGAGTCTCTTTGAAGAAAGATGGGGAGAGAATAAACTGAGGTGGCTTTGAATCCCATATTTGAAGTCACTAAAGGTGAGGATATAATCCTCTCTCTCTCTCTCTCTCTCTCTCTCTCTTTCTTTTCTTTTTTTTTTTTTTGTTTTTTTTGTTTTTTTTTTGAGACAGGGTTTAGCTGTGTAGCCCTGGCTGTCCTGGAACTCACTTTATAGACCAGGCTGACCTCGAACTCAGAAATCCGCCTGCCTCTGCCTCCCAAGTGCTGGGATTAAAGGTGTGCGCCATCACTGCCCAGCTTGGGTATAGTAATCTTAAAGGCAGAACTACAAAAATATCTGTATGGTATTTATAGTTATGATGCTGTTAGTGGCCTGAGTCAAATTAGTTCAGGAAATGCTGAACAGTTCTTCAGTCAAACGGACAGTGTGTATTGCAGCACACCTGTAATTCCATCAGTCAAGAGGCAGCAGCAAGCAGATCAAGAGTTCGAGGTCACTGTGCACAGTGGCCCGGGACTTTAATTCCAGCACTTGGGAGGCAGAGGCAGGAATCTCTCTGTGAGTTAGAGGCCAGCCTGGTCTACATAGCAAGTCCCAGGTCAGCCAGGGATACTTAATGAGATGCTCTCCTAGACCCCCAAAAGAGTTCAAGGTCATGTTCAACTACTCAGTGAACTGGAGTCCAGCCAAGGCTACATGAGACCCTGCTCAACAAACAAAAATGCAAAACAACAACAAAATCCAAGTCTGACCTGGAACCAAGTCAAATATCAATCAATTGCAGAATAGTTAAGAAGTTTCGGTGTGTCCACATGATTGGAATATTATTTTTTTTTAAAGTTGAACAAAAGAAGTCAGACTTTTAGAGGCAAATGCTGGTATAATTTTAGTTACATAAAGTTGGAAATCAGGCAAAGCTAGGATAGGTGGAGCACGTATACAATGAACTGGGCTCAATTCCCAGCATCAAAATAGAGACAAACAATGAACTCATCAATCAGAACAACCTAGATCACTGCCAGTCAGGACACTGGCTAGACTTGAAGTGGCTATGACCAGAGGAAACCCTCGGGGATGTTGGGAAGCTGTTTTCTGATCTGGCTCCTGGATGTGTGGTTTCTCTGTGAAAACTCACCTTAGCTACATACCCATGTACTTTTGCTGAATTTGGGTTGCTTTAAAAGTAGTACCCATGGGGGCAGAGTTCTTCATGAAGGGTACATATAGAGCAATGTATTGGACACAACTCTCTCACTAGAGACATGTTCTGATGGTTTTGATGTAACTGCCCTTTCATTGCTACCATGAAGCTCAAACCTCTAGATAGGCCAAAGGTGAAAGGCAACTGTTATATTCTAACGGTATTAACCAGAACTTTCTGACTGTGGGGCAGGGTGAGAAGAAAGGAGGGGTAGGATTACAGACATTACCCAGAGTTCCAAGTCTCCCTGCACCAGCAAGCTGGCAGCAAGGGCAATATCCCTCAATGACTGTGTCTAGGATGACTCTGTGTGTGTGTGTGTGTGTGTGTGTGTGTGTGTGTGTGTGTGTGTGT
>JANHMN010000002.1:207659810-207705165 GCA_030674055.1 Rhabdomys pumilio | reverse complement strand
TGTGTGTGTGTGTGTGTGTGTGTGTGTGTGTGTGTGTGTGTGTGTGTCTGTGTGTGTGTCTAGAATCCTCTGGAGTCCTGAAAACCCAGTGTGGACCAAGCGAATATTTATGAGTTTTTTTTTTAATCCCCCTTCTTCAACTGAGGACAGAGGAGTATGTAGGCTGTTGGCACAAAATGATAAGCCCAGGAAAGATGAGGGTGAAACATGGGACCCCTTCAGGCCTGGACAGTGTACCCCAACACAGGCACCTTTCACCCAGAGAGATGTGGAGCAAAAGGCTGTTATGTTCCCATACTTTCTAGCCTTTGGAAAGAGGGAGAGAGAGGGGGCAGACCACCAGGAATGGCCCTGCCATCTTCCTCCTGATTATCTAGCTTCTTTTTGGTAGTCGGGGAAGTAGCTTTAATTAGCTCTTAGCCTACAAGCCAAGGACCCCAACATCCCAGACCTCAGGACTAATAGAGGAAGCACAAATGGAGACAGAAGAGTGTGTGTGCATGTGCGTGTATGTGTCGCACGCTTTTGTGTTGGGCTTCTGATGAACTAATTAGAATCTTCACAGGGCTGCTATGGGCCTGTTGGCCACCTATTCTCCCACAGCTATGAATGATATACCATATGCTAGACACAACTCTTGGCCCCAAAATCTACTATAACAAGCCAAACTCCTGCTTTCATGGAATTTGGCCCTTCTTGGAGGTAGAAGATAACTGAGTAAGCAAATAGGTAGATAAATCCCTCAGTATTGGTTCAAAGACCCTGACATACCCAAATCTGTGGATAGTGAAGTCTCATATAAAATGGTATTATATTTAATAACCTAAAGACATCCTCTTATAAGGGAAGCACATTGATGCAGACCTATATTCTAAGTATTTGAGAGGCCAACACAGAAAAATTGTGGATTTCAGGTCAATTTAGGCTGTCAGAGAGACTGGCACAAACAAACAACAAACAAACAAACTCATTTCTGGAGTAGTTCTAATACTCAACACAGTGCAAAACAGTTAGGATTAGACTGACTTGTTGCTGCTTAGATGACAGCCCAGAAAAAATGGGAAAGCGTCGTGGCCAGGATACCAGATAGGATCACGGCAATGGAGCTGGTGAGGAGTCCTTTCATGAATTCACTCTAATGGGTGGAACTGCTAGGAGCTGAAGACGATGCAAGAGGAGTTATGAACATGAGGCTGCAAGAACGGCAGGAAGGTTCATGTGAGTAGGTTAGAAAGACTCGGGACAGAGTGGCTTGCAAGGAGACCCCAAGGGTTCAATCACAGTCTCTGTAACTTTAGTGCAAACCTCTCAAGTCATGAAGAGGATCAACCAGAGAGGACCTAAGTTGGAAATCACCAACATGTTGATGGCATCAAAGTCACAAGACCAGATGGGATTAACTTGAGGCTCTAGAGACTTTCTTTGTAAATATACACTGCATCTGCCAGGTGATACTGTGCTGAGTCCTTTACAGCCTTTGGCTCGTGTATTCTTCCTGAGGATGGTATAAAGTTGCTCTACTATTATTCCCATTTTACTGATGTGGGCATTGAGTAAAGAAGTCCTCAAATATCTTAGATAAGGTCAACTGGATGAAGAGCAAAGAAACAAACAGAAGAGGTCCAAGAGGTCTGGGTATTCCAGGGTTAAGGGGGTCAGGGGACAAGGGAGCAGAGGATAGTGGCCAGAGCAGCAACAGGGGAGGGGAGAGGAGTCTCCAGTGTGATGTCCACATACCAAACTTCTGGTCCTCTTGCCTCCACTTCCCAAATGCCACCATTATAGCATGTGCCACTCTATCCTGCTTAGAGACGATTTAACATGTACACAAGGATGTGTACAGGTGATAAGCAGTGCTAGAGATGGAATACAGCTGAGCCACGCCCCCAGCCTTCTTTTGTTTCACTTTGAAATGAACATACTGGCCAAAAAGGATGGCTCAGTGTAAAGTTTCTGATGTGCAAAGACAAGGACCCGAGTTTGGACATCTAAAACCCGTGTAAAAGCTGGACAAGGTAGCTAGTACCGGTTATCCTTAGTGCTAAGAGATGGAGAGGTACTGAAAGCTAAGTGGGCAGCTAGAAGAGAACTGCCTCAGAAAAAAAATAAGGTGGAAAAAAATAGAGGAAGAACACCTGAGCCAACTTTTGGCCTCCACAGGCACAAGTGCATCAGCTCATACATACATGGGGTGGTGATGAGAACATGTACCTCCTTCCTCCTGGAAGATGGGTAATGACAATACTAGAGTATCCCAGTGGCTGTGCCTTTGCTGCTAACAGAACCCAGCCACACCAGGGACAGAGCTCCCCTCTGCTCAGATGACAGCCATTGCTGGTCCCACTTGCATTAGTAAAGAACTGTCTCTGCTGTGAAATACTACATCTGTACAATGTTTTTCAAACATAGTTGCTTTTCCCATATCATCCCATCAGTTTGATTTAACACATTTAAAAATGTTATTCTGAAAAGGAGTCCAGGGCCCAAGAAAACATTAAGATTGCAAGAGCATTTCGGAGTTAACCATGGAGTAGTGAAACGCTAACCCAAGCAAGGGAACAGAGGTCCTTTACTGCCTAGGAAACTAGCTTGGTATTTAACCCCAGGTTCCATCAATTGAGGAAGTTCAGGCATTTTGCAATGGCTATTGGGAGAGATAGGAGAGACCCCATCAGATTCATACTCATGGAGAAGGAACTCAGAGGAAAGAGACAGGGGTACATTTGTTAAATCTGGTGCATTGGAAAAATAGCAGCAATTCTCTAGGAAGGATGGAACTGCTAGCTAGCTCCTTCCCTCCTTCCTTCCCTCCCTCCTGTCCCTCGATCCTTCCTTCTTTTCTTTCCTTTCCCTTCCATCCTTTCTTTCCCCCTTCTTCTATCCCTCTTCCCTTCTCTCCCTCCTTCCAGGTTTAACTTTCTATCCTCCTGCATCAGCCTCTGAAGTCTCAGGATCATGGGTTACATATGCTCATCCACTTCTCTCTACAGCAATAAGACAACTCCAGGGTTGAACTGTGGCCTTGTACCCATGGCTGTGTCTTAATTCTGGAAATAACTCAAAGTCTCCTTTTCCTACCTCCCTGTTTTCCTGGCTCTCCTGATATCTCTGTTGGAGATATGGACAAATTAAAAGCAGTCGCTGCTTCTAAAAATACTTAATGCCCAAGCATCATTGGTTTGGTGTTTTAGCCACATCATCAATTTCCACACGAGTAGAACAAGCTTAATAATGGAACTCTGCCTTTTAGGAAGATACAATGGGTTGGTAGCTACAAAACCCTGAGGCTGACACATCATAAGCACATGTATATGTGTGTGCATGCACACATGTGTGCATGTATGTGTGTGTGTGTGTGTGTGTGTGTGTGTGTGTGTATATATATATCACAAATATTTGCTACTACTATGTCTGGCAAGTAAGATACCTCTAAAAATGAGTAAATTCCACACGAATGAACACAGTATCATCCAAGGATATTAGTCTGAACAAATATGTTATGGTGGTGTACTTTTTTTGGCCATTCTTTTTGGGTTTTGTTTGCTCATTTGTTTGAGACTAAGTCTATCTATTATATAACTCTGGCTGACCTGGAACTCACTATGTAGATCAGGTTAGCCTCAAACTCAGAGATTACCTGCTTCTGCCTATGCTGGGACTAAAAGCATGTACTACCATGACCAGTCATGTCCTGCACTTTTGATCATTCTTAAATTTGGAAAGGAAAAGATGAAAAGAGATATTAGGTCTGGTAGTGTGGTATACTCAGTGTAGTAAGACCGAGCAGTACAACACATACTTGGCACAGACCACGAATAAACACAAGTGATGTTGGTGATTAAATGAACTCCAGCTCTCACCCTATCATCTGCTGAGGTCAGGGAACAAGCGCTCAGTGGTTTGCAACCCACCATTCCCCAAACCTTGATAGCCTCTGTGACTTAGACTTAGGGGAGATCTTTTCCACTCTGTGTCTGTTCCCTGCAGAGCTTAGGGATCTATCTCCCAGCATTGCATTTCCTAGACATGGAAGAAACAGATGTCACTAAATTCTACTCCTTATCAGCCTAGACTCCAGTTTTGCTCAAGCACAGCTGTGCAGAGTCTAAAGGTCAACCCTGTGCTAAAGTTCCAAGAAGAGACTTTGAACTATGGATATGAGATGGGAACAAATTCTCTAACTGAAAACCACTGTGCACCGTGCATGTGTGTCAAATTTATGGGAGAAAACAATTTAACTAATCAAAGCCCTTCACACTAGGGTATAAAGAAAGCACTAAACCCCAAGAAGCATGGAGGGACACCTGGTCTACCTCCACGACTTTGTAGAGATGGCCTGGAAGTAGACGGTATCTGGAACTTGCCCAGGTAAGGTAAATGCAGCTCCTCCTGAAAAGCATGGCTTACAGCACCACCCTCTAGCTGCCTAGCACCTGCCTCCTTGGCTTGGTGGTTTGTTTTTTTTTTTTTTTTTTCTCCTTCAGTCTTGGGCAGAGAACAAGTCAGGCTGGTTTGAAACTTGCCTGGGCAACCAGTGTCACCTGGTTTGTCTGAGTATCCTGTGACTTGCAAGCAGACTCATAAGATCATAAATCTTAACTTTGTACTATTCCGTGAAGCCTCAAGCAGGGAAGGGGGCTGGGGATAATGAACCCGGTTTTCTAGGCACCAACCGACACGTCCATCATTCTGCAGCAATGACATTCTGCTTCTGTCAACAACAAAGGCTATATCAAAGAGCTAAGAGGCTTGACCTTCAACCTACAACCTCGCCTCTGACCCTTGTAAAGATAATTTTCTAGCTCAAAACCAGCCCCTCCTACATATTCAAAGAGTGTGCAGCATGTCAAACTGGCATAGTCATTTACAGCCTCATTCAGTTATAAAACCCCTGATGGCTGGCTTTTCAGGTTAATAGCTACGTAGGTCTGAGGATTTTTCTGACCTGAGAATGCAAAATGGGTCCATCCTCTTTAGTTGCTCCCCTTTAAACCTTCTGGAGACTTCCAGGGCTATACTGAATTCTACTTCATGCACGGAAGGTCCGCTGTGTTACTCTTTCCATCATTGAGACATGGCACTGACAATTTCCCGGTTCTGGTGCCAGGAGGAATCAAGAAGGTATAAAGTTCAAGTGCCTTCAAAGCAATTAAAATAAACAAGCAGGCAAGGAGCTTCTAGGCCACTCCCACCTCCTACAGAGAATTTCATCTGGTGTTGTCACCACATTCCCAGTGCCCAAACTTTGAAGGAGTGACGGGATGTCGGCCCTCCTCGTTCACCAGCTTCTCTGAGTGCCCCAACTTGCTGCAATCAGCACCTAGCTTCGTCTTTGATCACCTGTAGGTTTCAGAAGGTTCCAGGCCATTTTCCAGGCTGATATCTGTCTGCACCATCTCCCGCTTCAGTTCTCCGATCTCCGAGGCAATCGTGTCAATGAGCTATACAGAGACAAAAATAGCATGACGTCAGGAAGTGAAGAGGCGGGCCGTGTTCCTAAAGCCGAGGAGCTCCTGCCCTCGACAGATGACCCCACCCCCACCCCAAGTTTTAAATCTTGACCCTGCGAATTTCCTCTAACCAGAGGAAAAAATAAAGAGGGAGGAGCAGCTCCCCTTTAAAAAGAGGAAGAACTTAGGTTTTGATATTGGGAAAGAGCTGGGGTTTCAGTATTGTAATAAGAAAAAGGTTCTGACACCCAGTTTGGGTTGCTCAACAGGAATATAGAAGAATAAATCAATCCTACTCAAACCAGGCCTCCAAACTCACTTTTCTCAAAAGAAATATTCCAGGGATCTCTGAGGTGGAGGCCAGGTTGGTCTACATAATGAGTTTTAGACCAGCCATGGGCTACAGAGTGAGATCCTGTCTCAGAAAAAAAAATATTACAAGGCATGGTGGCACACAATGATAATCCTAGCAACAAGAGGCTGAGGAAGGGATATAAAGAATTTGAAACCAGTCTAAGCTATGGTTTAAAAAGAAATAGACAAGTAAACAATGTAGTACTTAAAAATTCAAATTTTGTGAGATTCTAGGGATAAACCCAGGCCTCACACACACTATGTAAATATTCTACCCGAGCTGTTATCTCCAGCATTCATTGATCGGTTGACTGAGTCATTGAGTGAGCCAGGCCTTACCATGTAGCCCAGGCTAGCCTTGAACTTACTAAGTCTAGCAATTCTGCCTTGAACCTGAGGTCCTCCTGCTTCAGTTTCTCACTCTCACTGTAGTTTTTGATTTGGTGTTTTGAGAAAGGATTTTCTAGGTCATTCAGGCCGGTCTGGAACTGACTGTGTACACCAAAGCTGACCTACAACTCAAGGCAACCCTCCTGCCTCAGCCTCCTGAGCACTAGGATTTTAGACACATGCCACTACTATGCCTGGTTTAGCTTTTAAAGTATGATAAATGTGAAGCCAGTGGGTCATACTTCTGCTCCCAGCTACATGGAAGGTAGAGACAGAAGAATCATTGGAACACAGAAGACTAGGACCATACTGAACAACGCGGGCAGAACCTACACTTGCATGAATGAATGAATGAATGAATGAGGGAACAAATGAATATAAAATCTTGAAATTAAACCATAACAGCACGGAGACAGGTTAAGGGGGAAGAAAAGATTGCTTAAGTCTAGGAATGGGTAAGTCAGGGTGGGTAAGCCCCCTGCCACCAGATATCTAGGGGATAATTGTGACCTCTTCTGGCAATAGCTTCAGCTGTCTTGTATTTTCACAAGAGGTGACTCTTGTGAAGAGGCTCCATCTCATCCCGAAGGCTCGAGTAAATCTCAGGCTCATCCATCCATCTTGGTTCCCCCCTCCCCCATCCTCCACATGCCCCACCCGTTTTCTCTTTGGCATTGCTGAAGATTGAACTCAGTATCTGTGCATACCAGGCCAGTGATACACCCCTGAGATACACTCTCCAGCTTCCCAACATAAGCTCTACTGACATTTACTAGTCGCTGTAAATATATAGAAAGCACATGTAGTTGCTACTCTGCACTAGATTTTTGAAAGTGCAGTTATTTTTCAAATATGTGTGGCTTATGTTGACATTCAATGTGTCTATTTATGAGCTATTTGAAAAGCCTGACTTCATTCATTCATCCATTCAGCTTCAAACCTTCATGGGGCACCCACTTCATGCCAGGCATGAAGTGGAGAGAGTAAAGTTGGCAGGTTTCAGTTTTCACTGGGCTAGCATTCTTGTGGGAGAAGTAGAGTCCAGTACTGAGGGTTGAGACTTTCTGCATTGAAGGTAGGTTACTTAGGGGGTAACTAGGGATCCTTGTTAGTGTGGGTTATCAGGAAAGGTGTTTGCATTGGTAATAGAGTCCTGAATGACCTGAAAAGATCAAAGGAACAGTCCATCATGCAGAAAGTTCCAGAACCTGGAAAAGATGAAGCATGCAGACACTAGATCATGTTTACTGAATATTACAGTCTTCATGCCTTTGAGTTTCCTGCAGTAAGAGCCAGCGGGTGTTTTTAATTGTGGCAATGGCGAGGCTTACATTCCATGATCTATAGACACCGTCTATTTGGGTTTGGGTACACAGCTCAGTAGCTGTGGCACTTGCCTAGCCAACACAAGGTCCAGAGATTGGTCAAGAAAAAGAAATCTTGTCTTTGGGCTATAGATACTTGTAGGTGCTGTTGGAGAAAGGGGACACTAGTTAAGAACAATAGCAGGGGCCCAGACAAGAGACCAGCTTAGGCTTCTTGGGGCCAGTGAGAATGGAAAGAAGAGGAAGATCCAGGAACAACTTGCCAGAAATGGATATGAGTTGATGGTTGGATATAAAAATCAAGAGAAAAAAAGAATTAGAAAATTAAGCTGCAGGGTCTGAGGGTGCACAGTTGTAATCCTGGGCCTGGAGAAGAGGCAAGTGAGCCAAGAATTCAAGATCATCTTACATAGTGAGTTCAGGGTCCAGCCTGGAATAATATCACCTCAAACACAAACAAGGTACAGGAGAGATGATTCAGCAGTTAACAACACTTGCTGCTCTATCTGAGAACCAGGGTTCAGATCAAAGCACCCACACTGGGTGACTCATGAAAGTCTAGAATTACAGTTTAAAGGGAGCTAACACCTCCACGGGCGCTCAACATAAGTGCTCACATGCACTATGGTCTAGACACAAGAGCCATACATAGCAGAGGGCCCCACCCAAAGGACACCCTGTCATAGCCTTAAGCAAACCTCACAGAGAAGATTTCCACCCCAGCAACAGGACTGGTCACCATGTCTCCATTCACCTCTGAACTCTTCATCACTCAGCTACCAACAACACAGATTTGAACAGAAAAGTCTCCCAGTGCAGGCCGGTGAGATGGCTGAAGACCTGAGTTCAATTCCTGGGTCCCCAGTGGCCTTCCCCAGAAGAAGCAAGGGACCTTTGCAGTTGAGCTGCTTCCTGCAGACACTGCTCTTATCCCAGAGCCTTGATTGCAGCTTAGGCCCTTGTCCCCACTCCCTTCTGTAAACCTAGACAAGCACAAGACTCTATGGTGTGGCTCTCACTTAGTGATACCGAGCTGGCTAGTTAGCAAGCACACCATTTCTCTGCACAGTGACCTGAAGGTAGGAAGGTAGATGAATGCAAATGTTGCTCCTGGATAGATCCCTGACAGAGGGAGGTATGTTCCCCTCACCTCCATCCAATCCCTACTTAGCCTACACACTTGACAACATAGAGGGAATTCTTCAAGAACTGGACCAGAGTCGAATGTTCCAGGGCCAGGCCTGCTCTTAGCATTGTTTATAGACCCATCAGGCTCCTCCATCAGCAAATGTTATCACTGAGAGCCACTCCTTTCTCTCTGAAGTCCCATGGATTGGGCTTTGGGAGTTATTCATATTGTTCTTTGATAAAATTGTGTTTATTTGTTTGTTTTCAATTCTTAAAAGCTTTTGTTATAATGTCTTACATTTGATTCTTCCGAAATTCATTCATTTGGAAATTCTTTGAGGATATAACCCCTGGAGGGACCCATGTTAAAGCCACCAGGAGCTTCTGCGTAAGTCCTCTCCCACACCTGGTGACATTAACTAAAGCAGTGGTTCTCAGCCTTCCTAATGCTGCAACCTTTCAATACAGTTCCTCATGTTTCCGTGGCTCCCGCCCAGAATATCATTTTCATTGCTACCTTGTAACTATATTTTTGCTACTGTTATGAATCGTAATATATCTGTGTTTTCTGATGGTCTTAGGTGACCCCTGTAAAAGAGTCATTCAGCCCCTAAAGGGGTCATGATCCACAGGCTGAGAGCCACTGAACTTAAGTTTCTACAACTTATACAATCCAAACACAAGCATCAATCTAGAAATCTGAATGTCTTTGCTAATGTCCCACTCTGCTGAGAAGACTGGATACGGAAGCATCTGCAAAGCTAGTCCATGAGTGTGGCTTCTGACTACTCTGGTCACACAGGAAGCCTGCAGTCCCTAGTGAAGGGGACAACAGTGGTTATTAACTGGTCCAGACAGAGAGTGAGATGAGACCTCAGGTTGGCAGGGCATAAAGTCATGAGACTATGATTCTTATGCCCAAACTCTAGCATATCTCTGCATTCTCAAAACAGCACACAGTAACTAAGGTTTGAACCCAGCAGAATCTACAAAGTACAGCACAGCAGAGTCCCACTGTCAAAGCCAGGACAGTATTTAGTCCCTCTCTCTCTCTCTCTCTCTCTCTCTCTCTCTCTCTCTCTCTCTCTCTCTCAGCTTTAATCCCAGCTCGGCAGTATGGAGCAGTGGTAACTGGGCCATTTTGGGCAATCAGGAAGGCTGGCTTTCAAATCCCTCTTCCTCTGTAGGCTGGGTCACCTTGGTCCAGTCACAAGTCTGAAGGGGTGATGCTATGGGAAGGTGACTGGAGGACTGAATATGGCCACTGGTGTCTAAGTGTTCTCTTTCCTCTTCCTATGTATACTGACTCTTATTTTTCTAAATCAAGATGACAGACAGCTAATGCTAAGGGACGCTTAAGAAAGGCCCTGGAAGGGTCCTCTCAGCCTGGAAGAGACCCTGATCACCAGTAGCAAGGAAGGACCTGGGGCAGGGGCATCTCTATCTGTCCAGAATTCTCCCACCTACAGGGCATCTATTTTCCTCTTACGGAAAGGAAAGTCATTGTATGTAACTCTGTATACACAGAAGGGAGGAGGGAATAGGGAGGGAACCCCAAATCTTTTCTTTTTTGGGGGTTTAGATAAAAGCAGAAAAATTGTCTTGAAGGTCAAGTAAAAATAGAACAAGAAAGTGCTTAGAGAGCAAGGCTGAAAATCCCTGGTGTCACTCAGGAATGTTATCAATGCTGAGAAGGGATGTGCAGCTGATAGGGCGATGGCTGGAGACCTAGGGTGTGGGAAAAGTCGGGCACTTGGCTGCCAGCTTCGCAGTTTCTTCTATACCCCAATTCATCAACGTGGCCTTGGAGTCTGGTGGGCTTTTGCATTCTGGGAATCAACTGTGTGGGAAAAGACTTATTCCAGGACCTGAGAAATCACATGATCCAAACAATTCCCTCCCCTGTCTATTTCTGTTGACCTGCCGCTTCATGGGTCTGGTGGGTACATCCCACACTGGGGTTTTTCCAAAGCCTACTCTGAAAATGATGGATCTCTTCCACACTTGTAAACAATCTTTGTTACTGGATTTATCACCAGGGAATGAAAGGTAGCACAGGGCTCCCTGCTCTATTTGTAGACAAGAGTTTGTTGATAGTGTTGTTTTTTGAGACAAGGTCTCACATAGCTTCTGCTGGCCTCAAACTAGATATGGACCCAAGGTTGGCCTTGAACTTCTGATCTTCCAGCCTTGGAGTATTAGAATTATAAACATGTGTCACTATGATCAGCTATTTTCTTTGTTTTTGTTTTTTTATAAAACAAGGCCTCACTTGTACCCCAACCTGTCCTGGAACTTTGTAGCCCAGGCTGGCCTCAAACTTGAGGCAATCCTCCTGCCTTACCCTCCTGAGTGCTAGGATAACAAACACTGGTGACAATGCCCAACTGGATCATTCTTGCATGTTATCTCTTTGTTTTTTTTTTCTCCACCCAATGGAATGAATCATATCGATATGCTTCATAGCTTACTAATGTTCTGCCATAAGATTCACTAAACAAAATCTGGCGGGAATCACCTAAACGTGGGGAAATACCACAATCTTAATTTTCTTTGCTTATTTATCTATTTTTAGAAGGGTCATGCCATAGCCCTACCTGCTCCAATATTTGCTGTGTGGAAATATTGGAGATATCAAGCTAGTGTGGAACCCACAGCAATCCTCCTACCTCAGTATCTCCAAGGTTGGGTTACAGACATGCACCACTACTCCCAGCTGAGTTTCCCCTCGACTTTGACAGATACTGGGGTCAACTTCATTGCTTTGCTATCATGAGCAGTGCTGAGCTGGGCATCCCTGGTTCTCCTTGTGTAGCATGTGAAAGCTTAGAGGAATACCAACATCCATGTACTCAGGCTATAGGTGCTGTCACAGTTATCCATGTGGCTTTGCCTTCTTTTCCTGCCTCTGCCATATTTGAAAGTGTCCATGGCACTTGTCTGAGTTTGATAATCTATTTTTCAAAAATATATATGTGTGGGTGTCATGCCTGCATGTTTGTCTGCGCAACACATGTGGGTTTGGTGTCCTCAGGGGCCAAAAATAAACCATTGGATCTGGAATGTTACAGATGGTTGTGAGTTGCCATGTAGTTACTGGGAATTGAACCTTTGTCCTCTAGAAGAGCAGCTAGTGCTCTTAACTACTGAGTGATTCCTCCAGCTCTACTGATGTCTTATTTTTAAATGTGTGTGTGCACGTGCACATGCCACTAAACAATCTGGGTCGTGGATCCTTGCCTTTAACTTAGTTAAGTCAGGGTCTTTTGTTATTTACTGTTGGGTGTGCTGGGCTAGCTCAGACAGGAGGTTTTCTTGTCGTGGCCTCATGCCTCACTGTAGGAACACTGAGATTACAAGTGTGAGCTAACTGCACCAGACTCTACATGGGCTCTGGGGATCTAAACTCTAGTTAACTCATGCTTGAATATCAAGTGCCTGATCCACTGAAACATCTCCCCAGACTGTTATCCACTTTTAACTTGAAAAAATGTTGGTGCTGGGTATCAAAGGCATTGAGGTGAGATTGAGGTAAGCACTCTGTATCCTAACATCACATATGTGTGTTTGTGTGTAGGCACACATACATGTATATATGTGTGTATATATATGTATATGAAGATGTATAGCTACACACACACACACACACACACACACACACACACACACACACACAGAGGACCTCAGCCCCACTTGGCCTGGAACTAGATATGTAGGCTAGCTTAGGAGTAGATCAGGATGTCCTCAAACTCACAGAGTTCTGCCTGCTTCTACCCCCCTGAGGGCTGGGCTTAAAGGTGTGCCACTATATATATCCCCAATATCTAATTTTTAAACTTCATTTAATCTGATGGAGCAATTCTTTTTCTTTTTTGCTTCAGCTTGCTTGGTCCCGAGTATATTTTAGTTATGTATTTGTGTTTCTTTTTTGCCTGTTCACGTATCCGTTGCCCAGTTGGGGGTTTCTTTACTTTTCTCATTAAGTTGTACAAACGTGTAGGTTGAATTCACTGTCCCATATATTTCAAATACTTCCTTTTAGACCATTTTAAATTAACTCTTTTCTTAAACCTTTAATGATGATAGGATCTCTTTTTCTTTCCCAGTACTTTGTATTTGATAGCCAAGCACTCTACCACTGAACTCTAGCCTATCACTGATTCTATCTATCTATCTATCTATCTATCTATCTATCTATCTATCTATCTTAGACAGAGTCTCATTCCCTAATATTTATTTATTTATTTATTTATTTATTTATTTATTTTAGACAAGGTTTCCCTAGGCAAGCATTCTTATCACTGAGCTCTATCCTATTCCCAATAGTGCTTGCATGTATGTATGTATGTATGTATGTATGTATGTATGTATTTATTTTAGACAGGACCTCACTATATTGACCCACTGGGTCTGAAACTTGATATTTCTGCTGACCTTAAACTCATAGAGAACAGCCTGCTGCTGGCTCTCACGTGTTGGTATTAAAGGTGTATGCCACCACACCCAGCCTTTGGGGGTACTATTTTCATTTTAAAAAGGGGAGGAGGAAGAAGAGGCAGAGAAAGAAGAAGAAGAGGGAGAGGAAAGGAAAGAAGAGAAAGGAAAAGAAAAGGAAAGGAAAGAGAGGAAAGGAAAGAAGAGAGAAAAGAAAGGGAAAGAGAGGAAAGGAAAGAAGAGAAAAGAAAGGGAAAGGGAAGAAGGGAAGGAGGAAGGGAGAGAGAGAGAGAGAGAAAGAGAGAGAGAGAGAGAGAGAGTGTGAGCGCATCAAACCAAGGTCTTACTAAATTTCCCAGGGTGCTCTGTCAGCCTGTTTTCTAGGCAAGCCTTGAACTATTGAGCATCCTGCCTCAGTCTCCAGAGTAATGGGGTAATACAGGGCTATGCTACCAGGTCAGAAGGTAGATTAAAATCATCCAACTTGTCATTATGGTTTTTGTTTATCTTGAAGTAGTTTAGAGTCCATATGTTTTGTACTTGGACTTGTCTACAGATTTGCTTATTTACATACATTTGTTTGTAAGCCTTTCATTCCTCTGGAATTAAATTTTCTATGTGAGGAAATCAGGACATTGCTTGGGCTATGGCAGCAAGACATTGTCTTAAGGAACTGAACAAAACCACTTCAAAATTAGCAAAGCAAATAAAATATCATCAGACCTGGAATCTTAAGCCACCAAGCCCTCAACCCTGAGATGACTAACTACATCTGTCCCCCAAAAATCAAGCCCTAGAAAATTAAGGACACCATGTCCCTTATATGTGACGGTATCTCTAGCTGTTGATGGACCAGGTGCTCATTACTTCAGTGTGCCAGATCTTCCTCGGACCTGAAAATCCCTGTGAAGACCCGGCTGCTGATGGCCTTGCTCAAGACTTGTACTTCTCCATTGAGGCCTCTCAAACCTTGGTAGAATGCACAGGACAACCCCACTCTTATAGCCAGCCCCATATTTCTTGCCAGGGGACATGCAGCTGCTGAAACCTGTTTTGTCTGTTGTAAAGAGACCAAGAAGGACTCCCCCCCCATCAGTCTTCAGCCAGTTACTGATGATGTATAAGTAGTCCACCCAGCTCCCTCATCTCCTATAGGATGACTCTGAAATAACAACACGTCCTCAGGCTTCTTTTAGATGGATTCAAAACCACCTTCAGGGGACTGCTCTGTAGTGGAGACCAGTGTAAGATGTTTCCTTCCCTCAGTTCAAACCTGACCTCTCTACAGGGTTCTGAGGGAGTGTTTCTAGGTAAGCTACTTCCATGAAAATCTTCATCTCTGGAATCTGAAGAATGCAACCTAAGAAGCCTTCTAGCCTTCCTGCTTGGACCCAAACCTTAATCGTTCTAGCTGCTGGGCTTGCCTGAGGATAATTTCTGGAGTTCAGGACTCCCAAGCGTCCTTCACTGAAAGTGACTTCCCCAGGCATGCCTTTTTGTGTAGAGCTGTGATCACCAAGCCCAAAGCTGTCCTCATGAATGAACCAACTGCTCTTCCTTCTCCCATCTTCCTCTTGCTAACTTCCCTGTTTGTTTGCCTTCCAGACAAGGGGTAAATCAGGACACTGAGGGGATAGAGCTCTGAACAGTCCTACATCCTCAGCTGGACAGGATAGGGAAGTGGGAGAAATTATGAGAGCTACTAAAAATGGTCTGCTGAAGACTCAGAAAGATGGTTATCTTATTTTTTTATATGTGGATTTAGGTAATATGTATATGTATGCATGCACGTATGTACACACACAGAGACATGAAAGTAAAAGAGCAATAATGAATCCAGGTGTTGGTGGCTCATGCCTTTAATCCCAGCACTCAGGAGGCAAAGGCAGGCAGATCTCTGTGAGTTTGAGGCTAGCCTGGTCTATAGAGTTTCAGGTCAGTCAGGTTTACACAGAGAAACCCTGTCTTGAGACAACCCTCACCTCCACCCCTGCCAAACAAGGGACAATGATGAAAGGAAGGAAGTGTTCAAAGGGAGGAGAGGGAGGTGAGAACAGCATAATGAGAGACAGAAAGACTGCACTTGCCTGGCTTCTCTTGTGTGCAATCTAGATCTGTTTGTCCATCCATCCATCCATCCATCCATCCATCCATCCATCCATCCATCCATCCCTGGCTCTATATACATATGGGACATAAAATCAGAAGGGGAACTATCTGGGCTGAGGAGAGAGACTAGTAGGAGGGAAAGAGAAGGGAAAAGGGAGGATAGTGGAAGGTAACATGAACAAAGTACAACCCTCTTTCTCTCTCTCTCTCTCTCTCTCTCTCTCTATATATATATATATATATATATATATATATATATATATATATGATATGTGTGTGTGTATAATATATATGCATTTATTTTAACAATGAAACCTATTATTTTGTAAGCTAAGTTAAAGAGTTTTTCCTAAAGCATTAGGTCTGTTCCCTTCTTCACCACTGCACAGTAGAAGGTCTCACCGAGGTACCATTTGCTTTAAAGCATGATCTTTCTGATAAGACATTGTGAGCCCCATGTGCCAGCAGGTCAGAGAGACCAAAGATGGTTCCATGTTTTTAGATATGGATCACCAACATGGTGGAGGCTGGAGGACTATGGTTAGATATGTCACAGACTCAGTGTCACTGCTAGAGCCCTGGCCCACAGACCTCCCAAATGGCCTCTCCTTTCTGCCTATGGCTATGTTTTCAGGTTCAGTGATATGCTATAGAATAGAAGCACACTGAAGAATGGAATTCTATGTGTTTTCTCTCTTTCTACAGCACTGATTTGCTTTAGCAGTTGTGTTTTAAGATTTTGTATTTTGTTGTTTTATATTTTACGAAGTGTTCATGAGCCAGGTATAGTGATCCATTCCTGTAATCCCAGCACTCTGAAGGCAGAGGCAGGAAAATCTTTGACTTTGAGACTAGATAGGCCACATAGTGAGTTCCTGGTCAGCCTGGGATGAATATGTAGTGAGACTCATCATAAAGAAGAAAAATATGTTATAAGGTTCTAGGTTACAATGAGGAAGAACAATAAATGATTGTGTCCCATCAAATTTAAGTTATTTCCAATTTTAAGATGAACTCTATGTCATAGATCACCGGGGACTATATACATCATGGAGGACTCTGAAATCCTGCAAAGCTCAGACCTGAGATGCCCTGACTTATACTTTCATGAAGCTCAGGATGAAGAGGACCGAGGTTGGATGAGCTAAGTTCTAGTGACTTGTTTGGTTGTCATATTAAGTGACAGACACACCATGTGCAAGAGAGACTAGCATCCTGGGGTTTACCAAACCAGCTCTGTCTGACAGGATAGTCTCTGTTTCCCAATCTAGTGCCTTCATTTCTTTGGGTGTGACCAGGGCTCTGTGGAGGCGTCCTGTTGTGGCTGAGCCGGAAGTCTGAGCAAGCGGATATTTGCATAGTACACAGGCTCCCTTGAGGAAACACAAAGCCTAGGAAATGAAAACAAAAACCTAGTCTAATAGCTCCAATGTCTTTCCAGCCTTCCAACAAACCCCATCAGAAAGCACGTGGAAGAGTTTCAAAGTTAACATCAAGGTTCCCTGTCAACGTCTGTATCAGTTCAGCTCAGCTCCCAGAGCCTACTTCTACAGCTAAGAGAACAATGCCAAACTGGAGAAAAGGTTTTACTGTTGAGGGGTGGGGTGGGACTGGAGATGCAGCTCAGGGGTTACAAACACTAGCTTCTTCTCTAGAAGGTGGGAATTTGGTTCATAGCACTCATGGGACAGCTCACAACTGTTTGTAACTCCAGTTCTAGGGGATCTGATGCCCTCTACCTGCCTATGTGAGCACCGAGCACGTGAGTGATATGTAGATGTACATATAAGCAAAATGGCCATACACATAAAATAAATAACAAATTTAATAAACAGACAAATTTACCACTGGGCGTCAACAAGTCAAACTCAGTGCCATGTGGGATATCAATTTGTTTGATTCTTTGGACAAAGGCCCAGTCTATAAAACCAGATGCTAACTTGGGAAAGATCCATAAACTACCAAAGATTTGTTTAGTAGAAAACAGAACATCATAAATTTTGTTTGTTTTAATTTTCTTATATGTCTTTAAGCAGCTTTATATTAGGTTGAACTGTATGGAGTTGTGCTGTTTATGGACCAAATAACTGTTAAATAATCAGTGGTTAAATAATTGTTAAATCAAGACTGGTAGCTATGTAAGCTGCCTCACAGAGGATGTTAAAACCAGGTCAAGATACTGTTCTTAAGAGCAGTACAGTTGATTCATGCCTGTCATCCCAGCACTCTGGAGGCTGAGGCATGGGGATTACAAATTAGAGGCCAGCCTGGCATATAAGGAAGAAAGGAAAGAAGAAAGGGAGAGAGGAAGGGAGGAAAGAGGAAGAAGTAGGGAGGGGAGGAAAAGGGCTCAGGAATAGGGAGGGGGCAAAGTGGGGCAGGACAAAGGCTATGAAGAAAGGGGGTGCTTTTTCATGCACCGATTATATTTGCCTTTTATATGTGTTATCTGCTTGGTTTTTGTTTCTTTGTTTTTGTTTTGTGTTTGAGACAAGGTCTTAGTATGTAGCCTAGGCTAGCCTCTAACTCAAGATCTTCCTGCCCCAGTCTCCCAAGTGCAGAGACTATGACACTGGTCTTCCACTGACTCTTCATTTAATAGTTTCTGCCACCTGGAAACAGCTCTTAAAGCTGTTGATCTGGGGCTGGAGAGATGGCTCAGCAGTTAAGAGCACTTGCTGCTCTGGAAGAGGTCCTGGATTTAGCAGCCACACGGTGGCTCATGACCACGTAGAACTTCAGTTCTAAGGGATCCAAGTCTTTTTAAAATGCTACTGCTTTTCTCATTAGTGAATTAGAACAATCTGCAACATACTGCTTATGTTCTTATAATATAGTACCTGAGAATGGGGTAATTTATAAACAACAGAGATTTATTTCTTATAGTTCTGGAGTGCAGGAAGTCCAGGAGCTGTACTGAGCACAGGCTATGCTGAGCTATTCCATGGAGAAGGTGGAAAAACAGGATGTACAGACGTGTGTCAGAGAGGAAGGCGGTCATACCGATCCTTTCACCAGAGTCAATCCTCCAGGGAAGCAAACCACTCCCACAATAACGGTCTGAACACATTCTCCAGGGCAGAGCCACGTGACCTCAGTACTTCTTTAAGGTTGTGCTTCATCCCTAATACCGGAACCTTGGGGGACACAGTCCAGCCAAAGCACTACTGGTTTTTCACTTTGCTGAAATTCACCCTGGACTTTGGGATTATTTGTTCTGAAAACCTTATCAGCTGAGCAGTCTTGGTCTTGGGGCAGGGGATGGTTTGTTAGGGCTTGTCACTTTAATTCCAAAGACTTCAGTCTCCTCATTATACTAAGTGGGTAAGTGGGCCTCTGATGTTCCCTTCCAACTCAAACCCAGTGTCCCCAGCTGCCCCACTGGGCCTTCCCTGAGTTTAGGGTCACACTCACTTCCTTTATTATTATTATTTTTAACTTCCTACAGAGCAGCTGTCTGTAGTGGGCTTTCTCCAAGCACCAGAGGAAAAGGAATGGCTGACTCACCCTTTCTGGAAAGCAACCCAAATACACAGGTCATCATTTTAAAATATGAAACCTATCAGATTTAGTGTTTCCAGCTCAATGAATTGACCCAAAGAAATAGACATGTGAAAGACTGTTTCCAGAAGCACAATTTATAACACTGAACGGTGGGGAAAGAACTAGATGGCTAGCAACAGCGGACCTGGGCAAACAGTGTGGTAGCAACACAGTGGAATACTGTGCAGCCTACAATGGTGAATCCAGGGTGTGTTACTGAGATCAAGATGCTGCAAGACAGTAGGTGTCTTCTGAGCCCACTACAATGATATATACAAATACATTTATATATTTATGTATGGAGTGATGAAATACAATAGAATTATAAGTAGACAAAGTGAAAACCTGGACACACATTTTCTGGTGTTTTCTGGGCTCCATTGTTTTCATTGTTCTCTGGGTCTAGTGTTTCCACTGGAGCAACTGTAGGCCCAACACCATACAGGCAACAGCCTTTTTCCTTTTTATATCTTTGTAAAAATTTCTAAATTGATGCACTTTTTTTTTCCTCTCAAAGGAAAACAACAAAACAAAACAACACAACACAACACAAAACAAAACAACAGGGGGCTGAGGAGATGGCTCAGCAGTTAAGATCGCTGGCCACTCTTCCAAAAGACCAGAGTTCAATTCCCAGCACCCACATGGCAGCTCACAACTGTCTGTAACTCCTGTTCCGGGGGCTCCAACATTCTCACACAGACATACATGCAGTCAAAACAGCAATGTGCATAAAATAACAATAAATTATATTTTAAAAAAATCCAGATGTCTTCCTTAGCAGAAGACTAATTTAATGAGTGGAACATAGTGAGCCTGCCATGAAGAGCAGAAGATTGACTAGCTGTCTTGTTTTCTGGGCCCTTGGGCTCAGTTATTTATTACTTCTGTGACAGGGGCTTAATTCTGCTTTATGCAAATGGAAACACCAGGTCCCTGTATTGGTACAGACCCTGATAAACAGTCTAGGGTGTTCTGTCAATGGCCATGGCTGAGCTAGTGAGTCATCTTCCTCCTTTCCCTGGAGCCAGGGAGTTAGTTACTAGTCACTGCCGAGCTCACCTATCTCTCCTGGACATGGTCTCATTATAGAACCCAAGCTCATTCAGATTTGCCATGTAGCCCAGGCTGCCCTGGAATTTGGAATGCTTATACCCTAGCTTCCTGAGTGCAGAGAGCACAGATTTGTAATATCACACGTAACTTTAGGCTCTGTCTTTCTTCCTTCCTTCCTTCCTTTCTTCCTTCCTCCCTCCCTTTTCCCTCCCCTCCCTCCCTCCCTCCCTCCCTCCCTCCCTCCCTCCCTCCCTCCCTCCCTTCTTCCTTCCAAATAAATCTCAATTACATACCAGGGTTCACTTTAATATGGAGTCACATTCTTTATTCCAAGCATTAGTTATGTGGAAGGTATTTTTTTTCCTAGTTAGAAAATACAAGCAAACTCTATAATTTTCCTTGTGCCTTGTCGCTTCTCCCCAACCCACACCAAATCCCTATAATTTCAAACTCACTAAGCATCAGTGTCTATGAACAAAGTATCATTTCCCCAGAGGTTTTCTTACTCAGACAGAGTAACATGGAATGTGACAATGTGACGCTGGATGGCTTCTTTAGAGAAGTCACTGCTTCAGTGACACTGGGAGCATCCATGATGCCAACCCGTTCAACACAATTACACAAAACCGCCCCGAATTGTAGATGCAGAGTGAACCCGTGAGCAGTGTGTGCTCAGGGGAGGGAACAGAGTGTGCCAGGTCCGCCAAACCTGCTGGCCAGAGGCTCTCTATTGATGATCATCTTCTGGAAGTACTGCCTGCCAGAATCACAGTGAAATGTGAACTTAGTGCCCCCGGGGATTCCAGCCACAGCATTTGTGGCTTGGGTTTTTAATAATAATAGTAATAAAAAGAATAGATTGAATGTTCAAAAAGGAAGAACTAGAGTTAGAGGCACGAATCTGCGACTTGAAACAACAGGATGAGCATTTTGCAACATGGAGATGTTTTCTGTAAGGCCAGCATCACCATATCTTCTGACAACATAGTCTCAGTTAAGAGAAGGGGCGGGGGAAGACTCTGAGAAGGGAATTGCACCATAAGCAAATTATAGCCCGGTTATTCTCATTTTCATGAATATGGTCAGCAACCTCAGGGGATGAATCACTGAGATGTGAAACTTACTGTCACTCAAAGGCTTTGTTCCTCTCCGGGAAGCTTCCGAGGTTCTTGGAGGCTGACTATTTCAGAGACTTTCATAGCAGGTACCACTGGTGCCTGCACAGGCCCCACACGCTACTGTTCCCTGAGGCTGTGCTGGTTTTCTACAGCAAGCACCTGAAGTCTCTATACAGAACAACCCCCAAATGCTGGAGAGTCAACACCATAGGGTGACTCTCCACTAGGGGCTGCCAGGAGCTGGACCATGAAAGACCCAGCTTACTCACTTGGCTCAGGCTCATAGCCTCCCAGACTTTGAGACTGACCTACCTAGTCTGGTCTTGGCTGCCTCTCCTTCTTGCCTCATTTTCTGCTCCCCTACTTGAGTTTCCTGTGCCCAACCCCTAACAAGGTCAGTATTAGGATCCCACAAGTACCCAATTCTCATGTTTATATCTGTTTTCAAAGAATGGTGTGGTATTTTCAAATAACCTACACAATCCTCCTATGTACCTCAAGTCATCCCTGGATCACTTTTAGTTCCCTGTATAGTGTGAGCACTATGTAAACTGTTCTTACACAGTGTCATTTCAGAGATAATGACAAGGAAGCCGATATATGCTCAGCAGAGATGTAATTGTTCCCCTTGATTTTTTTTCAGTTATGTTTGGTTGAATTCACAGACGTGAAATGCAGACATGAGAGCCCCCTCTCCACCAGCTTCAGCCATGTTTCATTGTCCTTCAGTGAAGTTTGTTATTTTGGACCGTGGTGCAGCAGACACGGGAGACACACATCTCATGGACATACTGAGATGGTTTCTTCTGGATATATACCCAAGAGTGGGAGAGATATTTATGAGAGAAAATCATATTACAATAATTGAAGAAATTGAAAAATATATGAATAAAGGAAAAGCTAGCCTGGCATGTGAGTTGTAAGAATTTATCTTGCTAAGCTATTCATACCATCCAAAGTATTTCACCAATTCAAGGCAATCGGTATTAAAAATTTTCATAATAATGGAAAAAAAATCCTAAAATTTATTTGAAAGCAAAGGATGTACTGAATAATCAAAGCAGTCCTGAACAAGAAGAACAAAGTTGGAGTCATCAGACAAACTGACCTCAGAACATTCTACAAAGCTATAGAAATCAAAAGAGTATGGCACTGGCATAAAAACAGTAACACAGGCCAGTTAAATAAAGGCCACCCTATAGAAAATGCTGATTTTTGACTAGTATGCAAATGACAGACCTTATGAGTGGAGTGGCAAAAGGTGGTTCCTTTAAGGAAAAATGCTGAGAAAACTGGATGTCTGTCTACATGCTCGAGGGTGAAACCAGACCCCTAGCTCTAACTGTACGTAAAAATGACCTAAAATGGAGTAAAAACTTAAATGTAAGAACCAAATCTATGAAGTTATTAGATGATAGCATAGAAGACTTCTCCATCATATTGGTTGGGCCATACATGTTTTTGTATAAAATCTCAAAGACAACAAAGGCAAAAATAAAATAAAATAAAATAAAATAAAATAAAATACACACACTACCCAAAAGGATTATACCAAACTAAAAGTCTCTGCATAGCAAAAGAAACGAGAAGAGAAAGCATCTGAATTTTGAATATGGTAAAAGGTTAATAGACCAATGATATAAGAAATTCAAATAATTCAACAGCCCAAAAAACAATATTATTTTAAAAATATAAACAAGGAACCAGCCGGGCAGTGGTGGCGCATGCCTTTAATCCCAGCACTTGGGAGGCAGAGGCAGGTGAATTTCTGAGTGCAGGCCAGCCTGGTCTACAGAGTGAGTTCCAGGACAGCCAGGATTACACAGAGAAACCCTGTCTTGGGGGGTGGGGGTGGGGGTGGGGGTGGGGAAACAGAAAACAAAAAAACAAACAAACAAAAAAAAACCCAAGGGACCAAAATAGATATGCCCCTAAACTACGATATACAAATGGTCAACGGGCATATGAAAGCAATGTTTAAGATCATTAATCATCAGGGAAATGAGAATCAAAATGAGTTAGCATGGCCACTAGAGAGAAAACAACCCTTTTCCCTAAAACAAGGGCAGCTGTCCTGGACCTGGAGAACGCATCATTCTTATTGGCCACATGCACAAATGTGGATTAGTGTAGTCATCATAGAAAACAACATGGAAGCATCTAGAATCTCAGCCCAGATCCTTGAATTCATGGCACACTTCCAAAGCAGTTCATCTCTCCCAGTCAGCACACACTTAGATGGTCATTTCAAAATAGAGACTCAGATTCAACTTCGGTCCCATCACAGGCCCACTGAAACACACTTTGTTCGTGCATCTTGTAAGTGACTACGTTCCTTAATTGGAGATTTAATATTCCCATTCAGGGCAAGAGAGCTGAGCAGCATTCTTTAAAAATGTAGTGTCAACTGTAGAGGGAGCAGTGGAAGTGTTTGTGGCTCTCAGAAGGAAATGCTGTCACTACACACGCGAGAATGGATTAAGTATGGCGTGATGATTGTATGCCATTATTCATCCTGAATAAGGAAGGACGCTTTGATGCAGGATACGACATTGGATAGATCTTGAGGATATTTTGCTAAACGAAACTAGTTAGTCAGAGAAGGATACGTGTTGTGAGCCCACTCCCAGGAGGAACCTAAAGCAGTCATCTTCACAGAAGCAGAGACAATGTCGGTAACAAAGAGAAGAGGAAATTGGTGGCTGTTTGGTGAGGATAGTTTCAGTTTTGCACGATGAAAGGAGTTTGGGAGCTGAAGGGTGGCGACAGTTGCCCAATAATTTAAATGTACTTAATGCCAAAGAAGTGAACACTTTAAAAGGGCTAAAGATACAAATTTTATGTGACATACACTTATCTACAAGTAAAACAACAACAACAAAACAAGACGCCATAAGTAGTCTTTTGTTTGTGGGTTTGTTTTTGTTTTTGTAGGATTTTTTGTCTTGTTTGTGAGTTTGTTATTGCTACTGAATAGATATGTTTGTTTGCTTGTTTACAAACCCATGCTGTAGAGACTTACTTTTAAAGAAATAGTTCTAATAACACAGGTCCAGCTTTTAAATGACAGTCACCTGACATCAAGGCCTAGAGTATCCCAAGTGTGAAGTAGCCCCTCCTCCACGGCACTTTCACCTTTGCATAGGGGATGAGGTCATCTCTGTGTGGGACACACTCAGATGCTAGGAACTAAATGCTTTCCCATACCTGATGTCTTCTATTTCCTGATGGCATCAACTAACCAGGACAGCGAAGCAAGGATTTGCTGCTCACAGTAAGTGGGGTGGTGAGAGATTACCATCTTCCTGAGAATGGCAGGATCTTTCTAATGTGGAGCAGCCTTCTGCAATCAAGAAGCTGGACTAAGATATCCCAAGACAGCCCATTTGATGTGACAGGGATGACCAAACTAGACAAGCTCAAACACCACACCTCTCTGTGTCTATGGTGAAGGGTGGGAAACCCCTGTCTTATCTGGCTCATAGCATTTTGTTTTAGCAGAGAACGTTTTTTCTGTGGCCAGATGACTTTTGCCTGAATCCAGTTGACACATAGTTGAGGAAGACTCTTGGAGTTGGAATCTGTTTTTAATGCTCAGCTTAATCTAACTATCAAAATACTCAGAGTGGTAAGTCAGAAATAGATGCAAGCTGCTGTAGGAATCCAACTCCTGTTTATAATATCACTGTGCATAACTGCCAAGCCCAGGGTCTTCAGATGGATAGAAGAACACATAAATAAAATGTGGTATATGTATACAGTGGAATAATAGCCGTAAAAATAAATCCTGACATGCTACCAGAAGGCTAGGAATACAAGCAAAGGAAGCCCTTGGGGTCCTTCAATGGGAGCTATGGTCTACCTTTATTGGCCATGGCTTGCTGCACATCCAGATATTAGGCTCATTCACGAGATTTGTTTGTTTGTTTAGTCTTTAGTTGTATTAATTATTTTTATTACCACTGTGATCAAAATGACCAAAAGAAACACCTATGGAAGGAAGGACTAGTTTTGGCTCACAGTTCCGGAGGGGTCAGTCTGTTGTATTTGGAAAGGCATGGTGGAGACAGCCCTTCACATCAGGACAAACTAGGAAGCAGGAAGCAGGCACGGAGTGGTGGAGGTGGACACTGGCCTTTGGTCCCTTGTCCCTTGTCCCATTTTAATTGGCCTGTGCTTTCAGCCCACCGAGCCCATGACATGGTGCCACTCATGGCTAAGTTAGGCCCTCCCACTCAGTTAATCCTCTGGAAATGCCTTCATAGACAGATGTACTTCAGTCTCCTAATGATTCTAAATCCAGCCATGTTGACACTGAAGATTACCCATCACAATGGTGATGTAGGAGATGGAACCCTGGGCCTTGCACATACTGAGAAGCTTGCTGACCCTGAGCCCTGCCCCCATTCATGAGAATCAGTCATTCTTTATAGTCACAGCATTTATTTCTTGGCTTCATACATAAGCACCATTCATAATCAGTACCAAGGACACAGACTTGGTGAAAATTCATTAGACTGAACATTGATAGGAGTCCTTTCTATTACACATGGCATTTCAGTAGGAAATGAAACACTTAATCATCAGAACAAATGCAGTAGAGTCATGTGGAGACCCATGACAATGGAAGATCCTGATTGGATATAGGAAGACGGGAAAAGAAGTTTCTTAAGGACATAGCTGAAGCCATCAACAAACCCAGAGGACAGGTTACAGAAGATTCTCAAATCAACATTTAATTTTTTGGTTTTTGTCATGGACTGTGCTGAAATAACAAAATTTATAGCCAGATGTGATGGCATACACCTGTATCCCCAAAAGTCTAGAAGCAGGGACAGGAGGATTTTGAGTCCAAGGCCAGCCTAGGACACTTTGCCTCTCTTTCTATATATATGATAGATAAATGTCATTGTTCTCAGGATTCCGAGGTACATACTTGGGGGTTCTTCCACTATATTCTCAAGTGGCTCAGAAAATATGCTACTTGTGAATATAACTCCTTATAGAAAGAGTAAATCACACACACACACACACACACACACACACACACACACACACTCACGCACACTGACACCAATGCAGCCTTGTGGACTTAAGAAGAGAGACAGTAAGAGAGCGAGTGGGGACACGTGTAAGTGATTAGGAAGCTGGAACGAGGGCGATGAATGGGTTTACAGGAATCCTTCTGCTACAATGGCAACTTTTATGAAACTTAAAACTCTATCAGTAAAAACCACTCCCCTCTCAGGAAATGAAAACTTCTAACCGTGCATCCAGGAATGACACCAGGCTGCTGGCAATCACTTCTCTGATTATTAATGGCTCTCCAAAACTCACTTTGCACATTCTTGTTGGGAGCTCTCTCTTCTGGAAAGTTCTGTCAGTTCTGTTCCGTGTCCTCAAAATCTGTAATAATGTACCCTTGGCACAGCGGAAGTATAACCAGCTGCTCTGGGGGCCGCACCCATTCCTGCTCAGACTGGCAGTTCCTAGGCATGGGGACCAGTGCCAGTGGCTACCAGGCAGGACTTCTTGTTCCGAGGAGAGGTTAACTTTTAGCCTCCTAAGGAATCTGGAACCCATAGCTATGGTATGACGGCTTCTCTGGTTCTGGGTCCTTTGCATCCCCTGGGGCAAGACTGTAACTGTCCTATGTCTCTCTTTGCTTACCTCTAAAAGGGGCAATGGGCGATGGTAGTTTGGTGGAAAAATGAAGGAAGCTAGTGTGAGAAATATATCCAGCATTTTGTGGGCCCAAGGCCTCAGCCAAAGTCAGCCCATGCCACTGGGGGGACAGTCACTGAGTGTGTGAGAGCATTAGCACACAGGAGTATGTATGAGTACATCCCCTACTCATGTATATACACTGACACATGTACATGTAACATATATACCATGCGTACACATTTACATACATACATTCACTATTATATACACATATACATTCACATACATATACAAAATACACACACAAATATATACACACATACACAGTGACACACATACAATATACATATGTACCGCATATACACATACATTCACACATATATACATTCACATATACACACATATATGCAGTTGTTGTTTTGTTTTTGACAGCTAGTTCCAAATTCACTGTGTAATCATGGAGGATGACCTTGAACTCTGGATATCCCCACCTCTATCTCTCAAATGCTTAGATTTACTTTATTCATTTTTTTTTAAAGACAGTGTCTTACTATGTAGTCTTGACTGTCTTAGAATTCACTTTGTAGTCCAGGCTGGCCTCAGATTCCCAGAGATCCCTCTGCCTCTGCCTCCAAAACAGTGGCACTAAAGGCGTGCACTACCATGTCTGGCTTTACCTTATGTGGCTCACCACACCCAGCAAAACCATTTGTATTTACTGAACTCATCCAGCTGTCAATGGGTTCAGAAAGGATTTTCCATTTCAGTATATTGTTAACTTTGGTGTCACTTGAGAAGAATTAACATTTTATTTAGTGAATGGGAAAGGTAGTTCAGTGGATAAAGTGGTGGCTGAGTGAGCATGAGTTTAGATCCCCAACATCCATCCATCTAAAAAGCTTGCTGTGAAGCTATGTACCTGTAGTCCCAGTGATGGGAGCTGGAGAGAAGAGGTTGGATACAGGTGAGGGACCGGGCTCACTGCCATCGGGTCTGCTAACTCAATTCAATTAGAGACCCTGTTTCAAATCATAAAGTAGAACAAGGCATGGTGCTGCACACATTTAGTTCCGGCACTTTGGAGACAGAGGCCATAGGATCTCTAGGAATCTGAGGCAGCCTGGGCTACATAGTGAGTTCTAGGACAGCCAAGACTACCTAGTGAGACATCTTGTCTTTAAAAAGAAAATGATAGAATAAGATAAAGTTGAGCCAGGTAGAGGGCAACATGTATTTAAATCCAGCATTTTGGAGGCAGAGATGGGAGGATCTCTGTGAGTTCCAGGCCAGCCTGGTCTACAGAGTGAGTTCTAGGACAGCCAGGGCTTTACAGAAAAACCTTGTTATGAAAAAAAAAAAAAAAAACAAAAATCAAAAAACAAAAATGATGATGGTGACATTGATAATGATATTGATTCTGAAAAGCAATAGAGGATGAAGATACAGGATGCCAACCTCTGGCTTCCACACGTCCATGCGCACAAAAGTAAAGAGTTAAAATTTAGTTCCATTTTAAATAGTGACAGTGGAACCCACACTCCTGTGATCTGACCTGAGGGGTAGAGTAGAAAAGGGAACCATGAATGTGCCTCCCCTGCCCCGGGAAACATGGCAGGGGACATCCAGGATGGGAGATTAGTAACCCAAAGCCACGCTGCTCTGGTGCAGGGTGCGCCTGCTTTCTCTCCCTCAGTAGACAGACACGGAGACCCTGAGGGTAGGCATGCTACATCCTGTATGCAATTCCTAACACTTGTCCCCTAAGTCAGCTTTTGCCTAAGAGAACAGTAGGTATGCAGCACACAGCCTAATCTCAGAGTGGAAGACAGTCCTCCAGCTCCTGTGACTACCATCGCTCTAGTCTGACTGAAAATTCCAACTAGAAGGCTGAGCTGATGGACAAGTAAATAAAGATGTCTCTGGGCTGCCTGCTGTTGTCTGGGGAGTCACGAAGCTGCCTGCTGGGGATGGGCTCTTCTTCCCAGCACACATTAACCCGAGGGTGAGCATTAGTCACCTCTCTCTGTTATCCAAATCTTTTGAAAAGATCCTACATATAGAGGAGGACACAGTGTTTTTGTTGACTCTCACCAAGCCTTGGCGTCACAGTCCTGCAGGGAGGAGACAGGATTACACTGTCCTGACTTTAGGGACATCTCAGGAAGTCAGTGTCACAAACACAGGAAGGTTTAATAAAAAGCACAGTTTGAGCTGAGCAAAGTGGCATTCCATTGACACAACAAGGAAGTTGCTAGACGCTAGGAGGTCATCATGCTGGGCTGTGGAGTGATTTCAAATCTAGTTTGGGGTTTCAAGGCAGACCTTATCTCAGAAACAAATCAAATCAAATCAAAATATCTCAACAACAACAACAAACCCAACCAACCAACAAAACACCAGACTCTGCTTGAGGGCTCGGGATGAGCTCAGTTCTAGAGTGCTTGCCCAACATGCACAAAGCTGTGAAGTCATCCCCAGTACTGCATAAACCAGGCATGGTGGCACTGGCCTGTAATCTCAGCACTCAGGAGGTGGAAGCAGGAAGTCATAAATTCAAGGTCATCCCCAAATACAGTGAGTTCAAAGCCAGCCTGCACCAAATAAGACATCATCATCACCACCACCACCACCACCATCATCATCATCATCATCATCATCACCACCACCACCACTACCACCACCATCACCATCATCATCCACTTCTTGAAGCAACAGAGATAAATTAATTTAAAGCTAGGCATGCCTTAAAAAGTCTCTTCTAAATAGTAAACCATTGCCAGACATGGTTACTCACATCTGTAATCAGTGTGGTACTCTGATTACAAGAGGCTGAGGCAAGAGATTGTCTGAGAGTTTGAGGACAGCTGGGTTACACAGCTTCAACTGACAACAGCTGCCCCTTGGTGTGAGGCCATGTGTACAGAAGGCACTACCCCACTCAATTCACACGTCCCCTCGAGCACTGTGGAGCAGAGACAGTTGTCAATCCCACCTTATAGTTGAAGGAACTGAGGCTCTGAGTGCGTGGTGAACAGTGCAGCCAGGAATGACAGACCAGGCCAAGGCCTTCCTACGAAGCAGGCCACACATGGCTCTGAGGCACTGAAGTAACACTGGGTTGTGGGATTGTAGAAGGTGGGAAAATCCACACAGGCCTCAGACCCAGAGGCTGCACAAGCCCACCCCACCTTCTTCCTCTCCAGCTCAGACTCCTGGCATCTGCAAATCCTCCCTGGCTGGTGGGCATTTCCTGGGTACTTCCTGGGCACATCCTTCTCTCTGGTGATAAGAGGCAGGATCAGGAGCTCTGTCCCAGGGCTGAGCGCTTGTCTGGAAGCCAGAGAAGCCAGGAAGTTTATCTCTCTGTTGAGAGCCTAGTGCAGTTCCTGGGAACAGCCCTTCCCCAGGAAGCCGTGAGTCATATCAGCTCCAGTGTGGACGTTCTGGAGTGGCCTATGGGACCTGTGTGTCTTAAATCAGAATGAGCTTCTCCTGTCATCTACAGTGAAGAACCATCTAATATTTAAATAAAAAGATGTTGGGACTGGAGAGATGGTTCAGTGGTTAAGAGCACTGACTGCTCTTCCAGAGGTCCTGAGTTCAATTCCCAGCAACCACATGGTGGCTCACAACCATCTGTAATGGGATCCGATGCCCTCTTCTGGTGTGTCCGAAGACAGCGACAGTGTACTCACATACATAGAATAAATAATTCTTAAATAAAAGATGTAAAAAACAGAAACTTTACACACAAATCTAGACTTCTACCTTCTTACAGATCACAGTACTGGGTCATTGCGTGTTGCTGTCTTCTCTACTTTTTCAGTAGTAGTTTCGCACATTTTAATTAAACACACCAGAGAATCATGCAATGATGCCTGCGCTGGGTGTCGATTCTGGTCCATAGGCTTGCACGTGCTTTGCAACTGGTTGGGTGATAGACCCTTGCCCTCGTCTTCATTGCTTACTGCAACCTCTGCGTCATCTCCAAAGCAGCCATGCGGCAGCATTATGCATACCGAATTACCATATGGTAAGTCAGATTGAGCTCCTGAGAGAAGCCAGGACTCAAGCGGGAGCACGAGCTTGTCACACATCACATGTGACTGCTCCCAACTGGATGTGTCACACACAGACACCTCTCTGGTAAGGGTGAGGGAACACACATAGGATCTAGGGTTCTTTACTGGCTTGGCTTTGGATGAGCTCAAAAACTACCAGTTTCAATAGAAATAATCATAGTTTCCACCCATTTCCCATCAAAAGACTCATAAAAGTCCCCTGGGCGGGGCAGCAGAGCATCTCACCTTAGTACATCTACATTTGCCTTGCTCACTCATTGTTTCCTTGTTTTTCTTGGGCAGGCATGCAACAATGAACATGGAAGCCACTGTCTGGGGGTGTCTCGGATGTCCCTTGATTGTCTAGCATACTAGTTTTTCAACGGAAACTCACCAAGAACCAAGAAGGTAACATTGTTCCCCAAAGGCCCCATGTCGGCCTCTCTTGTCTCTTTTTGGTTTTTTTCTGTGTTTGCTTGCTTGAGTGCCTTGCTGTGGATTCAAGTCCACAGCTGAGGAATACTCCCAGCCCTTGGCATGCCCCTTTTGACCTTGGCCTTGGCTCTCAAAGTATCATTCACATCAACAGAAAGTTTTCCATGCCATCTGTTGATCACCCTCTCAGAAGCGATATACTAAGTTTTTGGCTCTTGTGCTACTAGCAGTCTGATTATGGCTCCTACAAGAAGACCCAGGGAAACTAGAGTTTCCCATTGGAATACCCATTATGCCTTCACTTTGACATTTGGATTTGGGGGAGGAGCATATGGCTTCCCTTAGATAGAACTTCTGTCTTGTTCACCATAACTCCCATTATTCATTATTGTCTGCATTATGAGACCACATTTCAGTTGCTTTCCAGCTCCTTAGGACTGGGTTGGCTTTGCTTGCTTCTGTTGTCATCTGGATCCTGTAAGCTTCTGGGCTGGTGGCCTCTGGTGTTCCCACTTCATCAATTTCAAACAACTTACAGGGAGTGTGGCTCAGGAAGAGGAAGGGACTTGTCCTGGGAGCCCAGGCTCCACATGCTAGCCCTGCCCTTACCCTCTGGTCCTTTGACAGATCAATAGCCCTGGCATGTTTTTGTTACTATTTTTAGCTACTGTGTGTGTGTGTGTGTGTGTGTGTGTGTGTGTGTGTGTGTGTGTTTGAGTGTTTTGCCTGCAATTATGTCTGTGTACTACTTTCATGCCTCGTGCCCATAAAGGCCAGGAGAGGGCATCAAATCTCTGGAAACTGGAGTTATAGACAGCTCTGAGCTTGCCTTGTGGGTGCTGGGAATCGAACCCTGGTCCTCTGGGAGAGCAGCAAGTGCTTCTAACTGCTGAGCTACCTCCCTAGCCCCATGTGTGTGTTCATTTGTGAGACAACACAATGCTACCTTTGACTCAGGAGACCAGGGCAAGAGTGAGGTCAGCCTCGGCCAATTAGAGATAACTTGTCTAAAAGCAGAATAAAACAACCCACCAGACAGACAACCAAAGGAAGAAAGAAAAGCAAGAAAAGAATTGTCTTTGAGAATTCAGTGAAATGCAATTGTCTCCCCTGTCAGTGCTGAGTGGCCTTTCTCCATCAAGGGTAAATATTTTGGGCTTTGAAGGCAATGAGGGTGATACTGCTCAGTCTGGTGACTATCTGGAGGAAACCCAGGCAACTCAAAACCAGTAGGCGTAGCTATATACAGATAGAAGTTGATTGACAGATCTTTATTTTGAGGGGTGCACTTTGCTGACTGTCCTCAATAAGGCTATTGTCACTTCTCTTCCACACCATACACTGTTTCACTGTTTCACCATCATCATCATCATCATCATCATCACCATCATCACCACCATCACCACCATCACCACCACCACCACCACCACCACCACCACCACCATCATCATCATCATCATCTCATCATCATCATCTTAAGTACTGACTAACTGCCTGGGGATGTAGCTGAGGCAATAGATGCTTGCTGTTACACAGGAAGCCCTGGGTTTGATCCCCCAAACCATAGGGTGGCACATGTCTGAAATCCCTGTATTCAGGAGGTAGAGGCAGAAGGATTAGAAGGTGAACATCACCTTCAGCTACATAGTGTGTCTGACGCTCAACTTTTCAAGAGGCAGGCTCAACACACACTAATCATATGGTCCATGAATGAGTGGTACCCCAGCTTTGGAATGCACCCCAGCTCTGAGACAATCTTTGAAAAAAAAAAAAAGACAGGAACTTTCAATCTTCCTCCTTTGTTACCCCCCAAAGTGGAAATATGAGAACTTTAAGTCAGAGTTTTATGGGACAGCTTTTAAATCTGCACAGAAGAAACCCAGAAAGAAACCCCCTCTAGATCAAGGTGCTCTGTGCGGAAAAGAACAGCTACCTGGTGGGAAATGGGGGTGAAAGCTGGCAACATCTGCCAGGCACACGAAGAACCAAGTACATAGAGGCCTGCAGGCTGCTTTCAAATGGTCAAGGTCTTCTGAATAAATTCAGGAAGATACTGAGTTATACTTCAGTTTTAGGGTGATTTCTATAAAGACGGCACTTGGGTATTACTATGTCTTCCATGACCCCAGCCCTCCTCAGTTCTCAACTGCACTGAAAATGGAATCGCAATATCTCACCCAGCTGCAATACTGGCCCCATTTCTCTCCTCTCTTCATTCCCTGCTGCCCTGACTCCTGGTTCTATACAGACCCTCAGACGCTGCTCCAGGCCCCAGCACTGGCAGCTTCCTTGTTTAGAAAGGCTCTTTTGTGTCCTTTTCTCCCATACAGTTCAACCTGCCTTTCATCTTTCCAAGAAGGGCTAACCAGCAATCACACGGGGAGCCCTGTACCTCCTCCCCTCCCTCAAGCTCAGGTTTCTCTGTTATGAAAACAGAGACACTCAGAGCCCAGGACTCACCCTGCCATCATGAGGGCTGATTCTATACCAGGTGGAGTCCCAAATCTTGCATGTAAACATGTGCACATACATACTGCATCTTCTTCATCCACCCAGCCAATGAACTGAAAACTTGGTGTTATAGACCAGGGATTAGCCAAGCTATGTAACAAAGAGTCAGTAAGTAAATCTCTGCTCTGAACAATAGTAGGCTAGAGGGTGCTAAATGTATGGCCGTCCTTTCTTCCTTTTATTTCCTTTGCTTTGAAAAGGCCTGATGCAGATCCAGCTAGAGAAACCTCAGGCAAGGATTATCTCCTAATTTACAGTGTTCATCAGGATCTCTCAACCCCAGCACTACTAAAATTTAAGGCTGGTTAATGGTCCTGGGTGCTGTAGGAAGTTTGGCAGCACCTCTGGCCTCTGACCACTAGAGGCCAGTAGCTCCTCCATGCAAGTTGTGGCTGCCAAAACTATTTCTGGAGATCAAGTGGCCTAGATTGAGCCAGCTACCAGTCACCTGCACCTTTGAGACTCTGAGATAAGCTCTCTGAATCTGGAAATACAGAGAACAAAGATTAGAAGTGTCCCTGTGTAACTAATGTGGAGAGAACACAACCACAGATTATCCAGGTAGCTCAGCACGGGTCTGAAATAAGACAGAAACCAAGACACTCACCACAAACATAACTGAACGGCCTCCTCTCCTGGCATAGAAGTGTGTTCGTAGTGGAGTGTCAGATAGCAGCAGTAACACCACAGCTCCATAGACATGAACTGATGGACATCTTCAGAGCACACACTGGAATGATTCATTTTATAACCCAGATGGGAAGGTGACATCATTCACTCCATTTTCCACAGGGAAGGGGCCCCTAGGTCTTCCATCTCTCTCTCTCTTACCTCCTTCCTTTTCTTCTGGTCTCGATCTGTGGCTCAAGCAGTCTCCCTTGTCACCCTCACAAGTAACTTAGATCTCACAGATGTCTGCTGCTATACCTCTTAGCCTTGTTATTGATTTTTTTTTTAAAGACTGGGCCTATATTATCCATGCTGTTCTTGAACTTGTGTGCTCAAGAGACCTTTCTGCTAGGATTAGATATGTGCCATTAGGCAGTTCAAGGTTTTATTTTGTTTAAGAACATTAAAGTCCCCTGGAGCATACGTGGAGACCTGCAGGCAACATTCAGCTTCAGACACTGTTGGCCACGGCATGCTGGAAACTGACCTACAAACACACTAGCCCTGTGTACTTGTTGTTTTTAACAAACACAGCACCTGCTAGCTCATAAGTTCATGGCATTCCTTGAAAGGCATGTCCTGGGGGCCGGCCTAGTATATAAAGGTGTTGAAACCACTGGTAAGAGGTATGTCTATACACCTAAAAGGCAAACTAGTATCATCTCTAGAGAAAGCCACTGTCCCTGTGACCTCTCTATATAGTATTTCTTGGGTGGGAAATCCAGAAAAACTGCAAAAGCAGCCACATTGCCTGGGCCATGTGGTGTGGGAATACTGCAACCAGGATCCCAGGGTCCCAGGGGTCAAAGCTTGGGTCCTGGAGATCCTGAGGAACTCAGCTATTGTCCTTAACAGGATGATTAAAGAGAAAACCAAGCAAGGAGATGTATTCACTGTGGTCAAGAATATCCAGAAGAGGGAAAGCTGCAGGGGTCCAGTGACCATGTATGACTTGGCATGAGGTTTATGCTTTACCAGAGAGTAAGACCACACGGTCCTGGTCATGGTGTGGTCTTCCTTATCCCTGAAACATCACTGTCCCAGCTCCCTCAGAACTGTGTGAAATCTCCCCTTCTGCCTGGCATCAGGCTTCATTCTTGTCTTTCTCTTAGTATGAGACTCCCGGGGTTAACAGCAATTTCATGGGACCTACTCCCTTAAGCTGCCTTTTCTCTTGTCGCCATTGTTATATACTTCAGAGCAGAGTCAGGCCCGGTGGACTCCCATGTTCTCTGTCAGTAGGCTGTTTCCCCAGCTGTAAAAGGAGGGATTTATGCCGGCCAAACATTAACTCTTTGTTGCCCACCGTGGCGGCCACCAGCCACGTATGACTGCTGAACATCAAGATATAGCTGATATGAACTGAGACACACTCAAGTGTAACAGGAGATGGCTTTACAGATGTATTTCAGCACATGTTCATGCTGTACATGCTAAAATATGCTATTGGAAATTAAAAATGTTGCAAGTGAAAACTTATTTAGACCTTTTACTTTCATGAGATATTGTAGTTACACAAATACATTTTGCCTTTGAGGTTAACTTTACTTGTGTTTTGTTTTTTTAAAGGGAACAAACCAAAAAAAAAAAAAAAAAAAAAACCAAACAAACTATTTTTTCATGTGGCTATGGAAAAATCTTAAATTACATCTGTAGCACATATGTCTCCATGGGACAGTGGCATTCTCTAGCCTTTGTCTATCAGTCACTGTCTGTGGGCAAAAATATATTTATAAAAAGCAGAAGGCACAGTCAAATGCCAAAGCAGGGCTGCTTTGCAATATTACAAATAAACTGTGATTCTGTCTGTCACCCTGACTACATTTCTAATTGTTACCACCATAAGGTATTTGGGGCTGTTTGGTGACAGACCATATGAGTGAGCTTCCTGTACATTGGCAGGTGATGCCATCTGCTCACATTCTTGGGGACAAGCAGGGAGGAAGAGAGACAGCCACACTAATCTCTATAGCTTTTAAGTGTCCACAGATTCACAACAGGATCTGTTCAATTGAATTTGGTTCCCCCTGTAATTTTTCATTCCTCTGCCATACCTTCCCACTGTTCTGAAACACTGACTTGACTTTGGTTGTGTTGTGCATTTGGAGAAATGAACTTCCATACAAAGGTGATTCTAAGAACTCAAAAGCAAGGAGAGTCACCGAGGTCCAAGATGCCGTGAGGCTTGTCCAATTCTGGGTGACTGAGGGTCTCTGTAGACAGGGTCGCTGAAGACCGAATACCACTTCAGGTGCCCAGAAAAGACTGATAGCCAAGAGAATTCAGTCGAGATGAAACGAACCATCACCCAGTCAGTAGAGACAGATCCCAGCCAAGCACCCCCATCTGTTACCATGCCAGAAAGCTCTCCTGTGGTTTTTCCGACATGTAACTGCAGGTTCTCTGTTTCTAACAGACAAGCTCAATACACCAGACTGTCTAAATCATGCAAACCAACCACAAAGAAGGATTTCTGACATGAAGTCCCTGTGGGATTAGGGTCCTTGAATGAACCCAGGGTCTTAAGCATGCTATGTAAGTTGACCAGCATGCCACTCTCCCATTGCAATGGGCTCATGGGTATCCAAAAGGCTCGAGCACTTGTGAGGCAAGGTGAGCAGGGTCTCTGTGATCCAAACACATTTCCTTCCTAGTTAATTAAGATCAACCTTCACCATATCCCTTAGGCTCAGGCAGGCGAAGAAGTCCCACTTAGGATAGGGGAACTGGTCCAGGCAGGCATGAATAGGCTAGCCACGTACGCACAAAGGCATTCCTATAAATGTAGGTGGCATGGGCTGGTCACTGTCTGGCATCATTCTGTACCAGGAGAGTAAAGAACTTCCTCCCAGGGCCTGAGTCATACAACAAAAGAACAGGAAAACCTCTGATGGAACCAAGTGGTGAACTGAAGTTTAAATCCTGAAACTATATTGGGACCGCAGTTATGACTTTCTACATGCCATCTCTACATATGTGTACACAGGTTTGTGTGCAAGCGAGTGTGTGTGTGTGTGTGTGTGTGTGTGCACATGTGTGAACTTGAAGTCAAGGGACAGACAGCCTTGAGTATTGTTCCTTAGGTACCTTCCCCTTTTTTTGTTTTGAGACAGGATTTCTCATTGGCCTGAAACTTGTTCAATAGGATAAACTAGCTGGCCAGTGAACTCCAGGGATCTACCTGTCACCACCTCTCACATTGACATCCCTGGAACCACAAGTGTGTGACACTGCACCCAGCTTTTTATCTGGGTTCTGGGGACTGAACAAACACTTGTGAGGTAAGCACTTTATCATCCAAGCCATCTCCCAAGCTCCCCACATCCCAGATCCTTACACACACACACACACACACACACACACACACACACACACACAATCACACATACACCAACTCCCTTCATTTCTACTGCAATTTTATTTTCAGGCAAAAGTGAAGGCAGATCTCCACTTACTTAGCCTGTGTGAGTTTTGCTATCACTGGATAGTAGGGTGGCTCTATCCAGTCTAGAAGGATAGCCAAGGCAGAGGTGAGGGACAGGTGGTAAAAGGGTAAACTTTGGAGGCTGGCACACAAAGGTTTGGCCTCAGGTGGTAAAGACTTGAGGGAAAGGCAGATACAGGCTGATGGTCCTAGAACATGAAGGTGAAGCCTGCTGACTTGATCTGAAGCAGATAACTTGGCTCAATGGACCGTGTTTGGTGTTAGTGTAGCTGGATGAGAGCATCCTTCATGATGTCATGGACCATGTTTGGTGTTAGTGTAGCTGGATGGGAGCATCAACCATGATATCTACTCATGAAAGAATGAGACTGGAGGGACACTCGCCAGCCCAGGTCTGGCACACATGGCCCTGACAGACCTTGCTCCTTCTTCCCCATTTCCTCTGCTTTGTTAAAAACCATTAGATTACATTCCTGAAGTTAGCCCTCAACGTCCATTTCCTTATTTGGCTACGTCCTCTCCTGAGGCTGACCACCAAGGTCCAGCTATCCAAAGTATTGAAGTCCAGCAATCAAAAGCCCCCTTTGGCTCACCTAACCTGACCAATCAAAATTAAGCACCTCATCCTAACATGGGGTTTCCACTTTTACGGTTTTGTTTTGTTTTTGGTTTTTTGAGACAGGGTTTCTCTGTATAGCCTTGGCTGTCCTGGAACTCACTCTGTAGACCAGGCTAGCCTCGAACTCAGAAATCTGCCTGCCTCTGCCTCCCAAGAGCTGGGATTAAAGGCGTGCGCCACCACCGCCCGGCACACTTTTACGTTTTTAAACTGACATTTTCCTATGGGCCACGTCTATCTTCTCTCTCTCTAGAGACAGTCTTCTGTCATCCCTTCCCCTCCCTCTCCCCCAGGACATATACCCCTTACCCAGCTCCTTTGCCCCTTCTTTCCCCCTTCCACTGTTCTCTTCCCCTCCTCCCTCTTCCTCTAGCTTCTGTTTTTGTCCCTTATTCTTGTCCTTTGTCCCTCTGGAACAAATAAATCTCCTTAGTGCGGAGAACTTGGTTATGGAGTATCTTGAACAACTTCTTGGGTTTCCTACAGAGATCCTCAGAAGATGCTAGGTATAGTGGAAGGAAGAAAGGCATCAACTCTAGGGACTTGCGAAAGATCTGTCAGCATGGATACGTGAACTGTAGAGGCAGCGTGGAGAAAGCAGTGAGATTCAGGAAAAAGAAGGCTCATAATGACTGAATATCCATGTTCCTAAACCTGGAACAGTGTCCAGCCCGAAATAACATCTTTCTTATATAAACTCTTTGATCCAATTCACCCTTCAAGTATGGTTGCAGTCGGTATACATTTCTATTACCCAGCTACAGATAGCTGGTTACCCTGTATAGGGTTCCATGTCTCCTCATTTCTCCATGTTTTCATACTGGCTTCATGAAGCAGGAAAACAGTATTTTTTTCCCCCAGAGGTAGCTAAAGAAAATTAATCATGATGTTGTGAACAACTGGAAAACATGTGTGCCCAGCATAGGATTTATGTGGCTTCTAGGATGTGACCCTACAGGAACCATGACCAAGGCCATCCACAGTTACTCCAGGATGCTTGGGCCATCTGGGCCTTTTCCATGCACCTGTGTCTTCTAACCTAAGTTGCTTCCCTGAGCCAGGACACTCGAGACACCACAAATCAAAGCTTGCCACTGGTGGTTAGCAACTCTGCTTTAGAGCACATACCTGGGGAGGGAGAGTCGTGATGAAGAAAAGGTTGTTCAATGTCTTCCAATGATTGAGCTCGGCACAAAACCACAGAGCACTAATAACCACTAAGGGTGATAAGCCTAATGTGGGGCTCAGTCATGAGTCAAGACCCTCATCTTTTATGATGTCTGCGGAGGACTGCTTTACTACTGCATAGGTGTCATTCTGAATTTAGCTCCACTCCTACCTGTTGTAGTAAGTATTTAATCTTAATTGAGGGTTTCTACCTCACCTTTGATCATTCAGTTCATACACAACCTTTATATTTATAATAAGCCTTTAAAGCACTAGATAGAGCTGGGCAGATATCAACACTTTTATGTTATATCTACTTCCCTACCAATAACCCTGAGATATGACTGACTAGCCTTGTTCTACCTGGGCTGCTCTTACTCCAACTGGCCAGCCCTCATGGCCATGTTTTCATGACTTACCTAACTCATTGTGTCTTTTTCTCTTTCCACTTCCTTCTCTCTTCCCTTCTTCTTCTTCCCACCTTCTCCCTTCTCTTCCTTATGGTCTCTCCTCAGACCCCCAAGCCCAGGAACATAAACTCTATCTACCTTTCTTCTACCTAGCTATAGGCTGTCGGCATCTTTATTCAACCAATAGTTTTAAAGTCAAGGTCACATACCATTACTTGGTGTATGTGCAGATTCTCTTGTCTCTGGGGGCAACCAGGCCTTTGGAGGCCAGTATTTAGCATTACAATACAAAAAGGGTTTTAGCAAAAGACCAAACCTCAACACCTACCTTCCAATCTCAGCTGTCAAGTGAACTTTCTTAACAGTGATTTCTCTGGAGCCCCAGGTTAGGCTGCCCATTCTCTGAGACCCCATATACTCCATACCCCAGAACCTGTTGTCTTCCATGATGACGACACTGTGGTGCTGGGTTGATTTGGTAGTTATCTTTCTTTGTTGCCAGACTAGAAGTTCCATGAAGCCAGGTGTGGCTTTTAGTTTTTCTCTAGCTGGTCTGGGTCAGGGCTTGGTGGAATCGCAGATGCTTAAAAGACATGATTCTAAATAAGATGAGTCCTGATGAAAGAGCCCATGGGTCCTAGAATGTGCTGAGGGGCAAATCACGTGGGCCACTGGATCCAGTTTACTGTTAATAAATGTTCAAGGGCATTACTTTATCCTTGCAGATAACTCCATGCCTAATGCTGGTGAAGACCACTGAAGAACAATGACTTCACCAGGAAGACATTTTAACACAAGGAAAGGGGGAAAAAAGGGTAGTCACTTCATAAAAGTGACTACCGTTTACATGAACATCTAACCTAAAGTATATAATTTAAGCTCTGTCAAACATATATAAAATAAATGGTTCAGATGCCTTTGCCAGAATTTTCCAAAGGAGGCTCTGACCCAGGAGAGGTCAAGAAACAGAACTCACAGAGGGTTTAGTTAGCTTTCATCTTTTCCCTGGTTGACTCCTTCTCATAACCTAAGACAGTATTACAAGCCGTTTACTGTGCCCGCTGCTTCACTGAAAGCTGAAAATGAAAACAGGGGTGGAAAAAAAACCCAAACAAACAAATAAAAAATACCCAAAACAACTAACCAAAACCGATGTTAGGACAGACAGTCCATTGAGTCCAACAGGACATCTTCCTTAGAAAATTTCAAACTCAGTTCTGACCACACTCTATTTTCTTTCGCCCTGACTTTGAAGTCTAACTACTGTGTAAGCTATGATTCCACTAAGGTGGTAATTAAGGACTAGCCAATAGTTAGGCTAATTTAGGCGATGCTTTGGGATAAAGCAGTGTTTGAGATGGTGCTTTTGCATGCATATCTCAGTGTAAGATACAATCAAGGGCTCTGGGGTTCAGCTCCTGGTCCCCCAAGAAACCAGAGGATAAACCTCCTCTCACCCATCTCACGTGGAGAAGTTTACACAAGTTTGATGAAAGCTGAGTAGCCTAGCTGAGGATTGAGATTAGTTCTATGGACACAGCTTAACTACCTGCACTGAGAATGGAGGTCATTTGTGTCAACATTACTTAATTCTTCCAGGATCTTCCTGCCCATAGAGTTAAGGCTATGAGTCAGTAAATAGCTTTTCTGTTTGCTGCAGGAAATCCCAACAGTTTGCTCACTTGGGAGAACAGCATGCTTGTCAATGGTTTGCTCAACAAGACTCACCTCTGTCTACCAGTTCTGAGACACTACCGACCACGCTTCACTAAAATCCAATCTGAGATGCTACCTGCTACCAAGCTTTGCTAAAATCCAATCACACTCTGCTTTGAAGAATTCAGCTTAAAGGACTTGGAACTCAACATCTAAAGCCTAGCAAAGCACCTCTCCCAGGGGTCCCTTGCTTAGATACTGATGAGACCCTTGCCCTCATTTCAGCAATAAATGAAGCTTTGCCCTACCAACAGGATTTCTGGTGGATTTACCATGGTCAACCTTTGACATACTGTCAGTCCCAATCTCTTTGGAAGCAGAAAACATAGATAAGACCAAATACATACTTATTAACACTAAAGGGCTTACTAACCATAAGCACCTTTTCCCCTCTCAGTAACGAAGCAATAAGGTTTCCTTGGTGCGCCTCCTCTGGGGACAAGGGCCATTGTTTGGAATACCTGACTGCAATACAGTTCATGTGCAAATTTAAACTTCCTTTAGTCTACTCTTCCCTCCCCAGGGCAAGGGATGGGGAGTGATTCAGGATGTTCCAAAATAAATTTATATTTATTTGAGGCTTTTAATAAACAAGTCAAAAAGCCACAGGAGGGAAACTAATTTGCAAGGACACATTAGAAATGACTACCAACTCTTAAACATACGCGCTCCATATAAAATACCCTTTTAAAAATCTCTCATTAAGTCAGAAAGTTACTTTAGCCCCAGCAATGCCCACATGAAACAGACAAGTTGTATGGGTTTAATCTTTACCCTTGCCCCACCATAAGAAACCTTTGAGTGTTTGGGAAAACACACCAGGAACTAACATTTGATCAGCTTAAGGTGGGGTCCTGGAATCAAGGTTTTGCTTTGGTTTTCTTTTTCTTCTGCACTTCAGTGATTCAGTCAGACGAACACACTGGTCTCACACCATTAATTTTCTGGAAAGCAAAGTCTAGCTTTCATCCTGAAATTTCCTAGCTTAAAAAGCCGGAACAGCTCTTCACTACAGAGCCCCTCTAGGGTCCTACAGTGTGGCATCTCTGCCCCAGCCCCCAGCCAGTGAGGAAGTATTAAGCCACAAAAAGCCCCAGCCCGCTGAACACCAACCCTGCTCACAGGCGAGCTCCCCTGGCCCCAGCTGGTTCAGCCAGCAGGCATCCAAGCTCCAGTCTGCAGCTTAGGGTGCCTGCAGCTCCTCAGGCAGCCACGCAGAGGGAGCAGAGCTGAGATCTCAAATCCAGTTTCCTTTTACCTTAAAGAAACTTCCTCGTTTGTCCAGACCTCGGGCGCCCATGGTCCAAGCTGACATTTCCCGCAGCGAGGCTCTACTGCATGCCGGGGACTCCTGAAGGTAGAGACATTTTCAATGGTTAGTCCAGCCTGTAGGAAATTCCTTTCTAAGCCACAGAGCACTCACAACAACAGTGCTGCCAAGATCTTTTTCCGTCAACAACATTGTGCCATTTATTTCCCACCAAAGCCCTTACATCTCCTTTCAGCCCGGTTTCCTGCCGCGGCCAGCACTCTTCCTAGACTGTGCCCCACCTCGCTGCCCCACCCCCTCTGCCAGCAGCTGACGTACAAGGTCCTCAGGACTTCAGGGAGCATAAAGATGGCTTTGTGTGTTTGCTTGACCCCATGCTGAAGTCCAAAAGGAACCAATATTAGTTGTCCCCATAAGCTGCTCTGAAAGCTTATAGATTTCATATGGCAGATCGCAGAAGAATGGAGTTCTCTATGTCCCAGGAAATCCCGCTGTTAGGGACTGAGGTCAGCGTTCCCTCAGTTAGCTCTCCTCCCGGGCAAGCAAGGTCAGCAGAAGGGCACTAGGGAGAAATCCTTCTGTTCCCCCCCCCCACCCCCCTTAGAAGCCAGTGGGACTGGGATGCAGCCCAGAGAGCCACTGTTTACAGAGCTCATTTGTGTAAGGGGGCGCATGAAAACAACTCCAGGATCATCCAAAGGCTTGGGGGTAGGGATCACGTTGGAACACAGAGGAAAATTTAAAGGCAGGATAACAACATGGACCTGAATCATCGCCGAGACTATCATGCTTGGAATTTCCCTTCCTAGAACACAGCACAGAAACCAGTAATATCTGCACACACCCTGCAAAGACTTCCATCTTCATTTCAACATTAACTGGGTACACACACCTGGTGCAATAAACCTGGCTGAGACAGGTGTGTCCTGGAGTGGCAAGGGAAGTCCCCAAAGCCTTACTTACCCAGTGAAACTACAGTCAGTGAAACTGTACAGGTTTAAACAGAAAGCTCACAAAGTGTGTTCTCTCTCTCTCTCTCTCTCTCTCTCTCTCTCTCTCTCTCTCTCTCACACACACACACACACATCTTTCAACCATACACCAGCATTCCTACTTGCTATAACATGCACAGGCCAGGGCACATTGCAGACATGAACAACACAGGAAGTAAGAAGTACAAACATCACTTGAATCATTAAGGAATATTAAAAGTGGTTGGGCTGCAGGCATGAAGTGGTGAGGTACCAAAGCCTGGTTGACAGAGCCAGCATCAGACACTTGGATGTTGAGGTCAGCGTTAGTGACAGTCAAACAGGGGGAAAGGCAAAGAAGGCAAAGTCTATCACAGAGCAATGCACAAGTGTAAAAGCAAGAGACTTTGCAGAGACTTCTTTGGCCCCCAAACTGCCTCTCAACTCACACCTACAGTGAGCTGTTTGGTTGGACTCAGGTGTGGCATCTCATCTAGGCAAAACAACATCTCACATACCCAGCCTTCCTTCCGAAACCTCCTCTTGTTGAGGTGGTTGCCCCATGTCTTGGTCACTTTCTCTCCAGCATTCTGTTCCATTTGTGATCCTGCTGGGATGAAGACCAGTGTTCCAAAACCCTCCTGGAGAGATGGCAAGCTTCATGGCAATCTTGCCGATTCCAGAGGTTCAAGTTCCCGGCTCAGCATCTGAGTGGAAGCCTGGCTCCAAGGCCTTTGAAGTCCATCCTTATTAGCAATGTCCATAGACTGACATCACTCCAGAGGGAAAACACAGCTCTGTGTTCAGAACCGAAGTGGGATGGGAACCTTGGGCAGCAGATGATTAACCGTTTAGACCCAGAAACACGGACACTTTAAACGAAGCATACACTTTAAACAAATCTAAAGCTTGTCATCTTTTTTTTCCCCACTTCTGAATGTTTTCCTGGCAGGAGATTCCACATAGCCTGGCAATTCAGGGGATGCTAAGAGAGAGCCAAGACTTCATTCCTCATCCAGAACAGTTTCTTTGTTCTGTTCCAGGGTTTTCCATATGCAAACCTTTGCTGATGAGCTCACAAGGAATTCTGCTTTTGGCAACGGAGTCATCTGCATTCCTGAAGTTTGCTGGTGATTTAATTAGCTGCTGATACGCACATACACCTGCCTGTAACTCAGGCAGTCCTGATTAAAAACTCAGTTTAGATACTGTGGGGCCTTCAGATTGTTGTATTTCTTTAAAAGATGAAGGAGATGTCCTTTCTTATTTGCAAGGCTTCTCCAAGACATGAACACCTAGACAAGTACCATAGGAAGTATATGTCAAATAACAGGAGATGTGGAGAGATGTGGAGGAGATGTGGACCGTACCACAGTTGTGCCAGACTGGGGCATGCATGTGTGTGTGTGTATGTGTATAAGGTTTTTTTTTTTTTTTTTTTGTGTGTGTGTGTGTGTGTGTAAGGTTTTCATGTGTGTGTGTATGTGTATAAGGTTTTCATGTGTGT
>JANHMN010000002.1:207605186-207659800 GCA_030674055.1 Rhabdomys pumilio | reverse complement strand
TTTCATGTGTGTGTGTGTATGTGTATAAGGTTTTCATGTGTGTGTATAAGGTTTTCAGTGCTTGAAGGATTTAGCTTATGACCATTCCTGTCACTACAGTGATTTTCTTCCCAAACTCTAATTTTTCAATACCTTGGCTCAACATCCATAGCACAAAATGGAGATGATCGTGGACATTTTCCCCTCCTTTCAGCTCCCCTATCCTTCCTGCAGATGTTATCCAGCAGTGGGATCCCCAAACCACCCAGTTACCGCTGGACAACAAAACAAAACTGTACTGTAGCTTGAGACTGGATACAGTTCCTCCGGATTTGGACTGCTGAAGACCTTGCCTGGTTTCTGTGAAAGGTAAAGTCATCAGATTCTTGAAAAACGAGACCCTTCTGTCCAGTGATCTGTCTTTCCAGACACCACCGACAAGCTACTGTGATGGTTTGAAGTAGCCAGGCCTTTCCATCAATCATTGGAAGGATGTAAATGGAGCCACAGTCAGAGAGATAAAGGACAAAGGCAGGAAGCAGGTGCTCCTCACTTGCCCAGAAACCCCAGACTGGCCCTCTGTAGTTGGCCTCTGTGGCTTTCCAGGTGGTTTCATGGGTGACTTCTGAGGTAGCTGAAGGTCTGCCCTTAAAAGTGTGAATGACACTCATGACCCCTGGTAGGGAGCCAGCCGTCCTGGCAGCCTGCTGAGCAAGCATGGTCCAAGTCCTAGGAGCCACCTGGGCAGGCACTGAGGCTACTGGCTCCTGCTGGACATGGCCACAGCCCAGCCTCTGTGGAGTCGAAAGCAGAGACAAATGCAGAGGTTGTGGCATCTGGCTGGTCAATTAATGAAGCTGCTTCAGTCCAACAAGCTCTCAGCTTTTGTGCAACTTTCCTGGGGGCAGATTTGGAAAAGGCTGAAGGGCTGGAGCCTGCAGTCATGTATTGTTTAAGGACAGAATCTATTCTGTGTGAATATCGTACAAGGTCCAAACACAAACTAAGGTGACTACCGAGTCACACAGTGACATAATCCAGGAGGATGGGGGGTTACAGCTCTATGCTTGGTTTGCACCTAACTGAAGGCTGTTACATGGCATCAGAGCTATTGAGAGACAGGCTTTCCCCTCCCACACCTCTGTTCCCTTCCTCCTAGTTTGCTCAAACTATACCCTGTCTATTGTTTTTTTAAAGCGCTGACTTATAATACATGATACAATGTTTTAGAAATCTGTAAACACTATGAATAAATAACTCATGCTAACTAGCATGTCCGTTAGCTTGCGTGCTCGTTTACTGGAGACAACACTTAAAAGTCTCAGCAAAGCGCAACCACTCATTATTTCCCAAGAAAGGATCTTACTATGTAGTCCTGTGATATAGAACCTGCTACATAGATCAGGCTTTTGTGAGTCTCAAACTCACGAAGATTCATCTTCACCTGCCTCCTGAGTGCCGGGATTAAAGGCACACACCACCACTCCCAGAAATAGACATATTAATTGCAGTCATCATTTTGTACAATAGATCTTCCAGATTTGTTTCTCTTGACTGAAATTTTGTAAGCTTTGCCCAACCTCACCTTAATTCTTTCCCACTCTGATTTTTTTCTATTTGTTTTAGGTCACAAGTGCAAACCCCACCAAAGGACAGCAGATGCAACAGTTGGGAATCTGTCATTCACAGTGAGGTTCAAAACACAGAGTTCAGGGGCTTGGGAGATAGATGGTCCAGTGGTTAAGAATACTTGCTCTTGCAGAGGACCTGGCTCCGATTCCCAACACCTACACGGCAGTTTACAACCATTTCTAAGTCTAAGTTACCAGACACACAGGATATACACACACATTTGAGCAAAATACTCACACACATAAAATAAAATAATTAAAAAAAAAGACAAAAGAGCTGGGCGGTGGTGGCGCACACCTTTAATCCCAGCACTTGGGAGGCAGAGGCAGGTGGATTTCTGAGTTCGAGGCCAGCCTGGTCTATAGAGTGAGTTCCAGGACAGCCAGGGCTACACAGAGAAACCCTGTCTCGAAAAACCAAAAAAAACCAAAAAACAAAAAACAAAAAAAAAAAACAAAAGAAAAGAAAGGAAGAAAGGCAGTAAGAAAACATACTTTTGCAGGCCCCCAGCTTCTACTTCCAGATCTAATCATACTCCCTAAAATTTCTACTCAATATCTTTTTTTCTTTTAGTAGTTGAGTGAAGCATGGTAACTGGGTTTATCTTAGTAAACAAGAGTTTATTATTACAATCATTTTACTGTCAAAATGACTCACCCCAGGGAGCCAGTCAGGGGAAGTCCAAATCTGACTAAGGTGTCGCACTCAGCCGTCTGGCTCCTTAAACTGCTCCAGGTGTAGAGACCTTTTTCCTGTGGCTTTTGTCTTCTCTGAGAGTACAGTTAGTTACTCCCATCTAGGTCTCTGAGCATTTCCCTAACTGCCTTCTTATTGCCAGGGATTTTTCAAGTTGGACAGGAAAACGTCATTCCAGACTCTGGCTCAGCAATTCAAGTTATGTAGGTTCAAAACCAGTTTTCAGTGTCCTGTCTTACACACAACAGTTTAACTATCTTTTAAAACAGCTGGGTTTTTTGTTTTTTTGTTTTTTTTTTTTTTTGAGACAGACTTTCCCAGGATAGGGTTGGTTGGCTTGAATTCTCCTGCCTCAGTCTCCTGAGTGATTACAAGTGTACACCATCACATTCAGTTTTATGTCCAGTTTTGAGATCATGAAAACATTTCATCCGAAGGACAAATGGGCTGGAGAGTTGGCTCAGTGATTAAGAACGGTTACAGCTCTTGTAGAAGACCTGGGTTTGGTTCCCAGCAACCACACTGGAGCTCACATCCTCCTGCATCTGCAGTTCCTAGGGATCTGACATCCTCTTCTGACCTCCAGGGGCTCCTTCACTCATGGGGGGGTGGGAAGGTGGGGGGATGGGTACACATACATAGTAGACATACTCAGAGAGAGACACGGATACACACACACACACACACACACACACACACACACACACACCATTTTTTAAAAATCAGAAGCAAATTCGGAGAAAGTAGTACGTTTGAAGCAAATAACGGTATGCCCAGCTCCCTCTTTAGTCAACAAGTGTATTTCTAAACAGAATTGGGGCAGCACCCACTATCTGTTTTCTCCACAGTAGCTGGGGAAGTTAAGGAATTATTACTATGCTGTTGCACATTGTTGTTGCTATCATGGTAAGTGCTGCTGGGACAAACAGAAGTCATCTTGTAAAAGGACCAGTTTCAGTGGAAGTCTATTCTCTCTCGCCTTGATCTTTGCTTTCAGAGAGCCACAGAAAATCTCTCTACATCCGTGCTTCGGAAGTGATGGTGGTGTCTACACAGCCACCTGGGGGCTAGAGGTAGGCAGCTAGCTGTGGAGAAAGTCTCCCTTAGATGAGAACTACCTCTCTTACCACCAACCCTCACTCCCCTCCTCGGGCCACTCAGCAATTAGTCTTCTGCAAATCTTGTGTATTACTATAACAAAATACCCGAGGTCAAGCAACTTTGTAAAGAAAAGATTTATTTAAGTATCAGTACTAGAGGCTCAAGGCCCCATTTTCTTGCTGGCATTTTCAAGGAGGTACAGAGTGTCACATATCCAGAGACAAGGGGGACATCCATCCTCTCTCTCTCTCTCTCTCTCTCTCTCTCTCTCTCTCTCTCTCTCTCTGATAAAGAGATGAAGTATAAGCTGGAGAGCTGGTTAAGTAGTTAAAAGCACTGTCTGCTCTTCCAGGAGATTCATGTTTGGTTCGAAGCACTAACATGGTGGCTCATAATTATGTCTAACTTCAATCCCAGGGGACCTGACATCCTCTATTGGTATCCATGGGCACCAGGAGGGCACATGGTGCACAGACTATACATGCAGGCAAGACATCCATACACATAAAATAAGCACCTTTTTCAAACTGTCAGAATTCAACCAAGATGATCTCACCTAATTGTAATCAGCTCTCATAGACTTCACTTTTAAACACAAAGACTCTGTCTACCATACACAATATATTTACCCTGTGTGTGTGTGTGTGTGAGAGAGAGAGAGAGAGAGAAAGAGAGAGAGAGAGAGAGAGAGAGAGAGAGAGAGAGAGAGGCAGACAGACAGACAGACAGACAAAGACAGACAGGGAGAAACATTGTTCCAGGAATTGGACAGAGCCCAGCATGTACCACACAAGTGGTCGACCACTGAATATCCCAGCCATATTAAAAACATTTTTTAAAAATTATCTATCTTAATATTCTGAGATAAGGACTCATATCCAAGCAGTTTGTTTGCTATTTCATTTTATTTGTTTGTTTGCTTGGTATGCGTGTGTGTGTGTGTGTGTGTGTGTGTGTGTGTGTGTGCATGTGCGTGTGCGCTCATATAAGCCATACCAAGTGTGTGGAGGTCAGAGATCACTTGGCAGGAGCTGGCTCTCTCCTTTCACTGTGTGGACCCTGGGGTTCCAACTCAGGTCAGTGGTCTTGGCAATAGATACCTTCATCCACTGAGCCACTGCACTGGCCCAGGAAACAATATGGTTTTAAAGACACAGACCTTGTGAGGAGATCTAAGCATACCACAGTGGCAATTTCACACACTGATCTATTTAGAAGTGTTGGAGTAGAACATACTGTCACACATAGTGTGACACACAGTGTGTCTGGACATACCGTCATCATTCCAGTATGGCCACTGCTTTGACTGTGTTAGACAGGACATGAGTTCTTTAGTTCACCAGAGCTCATGCTGGCTTCCCTCACTTCTGTGATGTGTGTGACCACCCTTACACCAAGGCATACCTGGAGGAGACCACATACTGCATCTGGTATGTCACTTGAGTGATTCCACCTGACACTTCTCTTCTGCGGACTGTGTCTGGACAGACATGGACTCAGGCTAGTAACAAACTAGCTGATCTCAGATGAGTCGAATCTACTCAGAAGTGAGAGACACAAGCTGGATTTGAGGCGTGTAACAGCTTGGCTGTGGGAAGCAGAGATTCAGAGGACAAGGAGAAAATGGCATAAATAAATCTAAGAGGCCACTGGATGGCAGGTAGCAGAGATTTCACCTGAGTCCTGAGCGGTCCAATAGATTCATAATCTTTGACCAGAAGATCTACAAGGGGACTGGGGTGACTTTGGCTTCTCAGGAGCAGGAGGAAGTTGAAGTTATCCTCTAGTCAGGTCTTTAATTCGAAGATGTTGGAATAAACTAATAAAGACTTTAGGACAGAAAAAGGCCCCTGACAAGAATAGCATATGATAATGACCTCTTTGACGAAGATTTCTCAGTAAGAGAATAAATTAGAGACTCCGTATGTGCCTGCTCTTCCATATCACTGCAAGTGTAGGGAGATCTGTTATGTATTCATTCTCCTCCTCCTTTTCTTCCTTCTCTTCTTTCTCTTCCTCTTCTTCCTTCTCTTCCTCCTCCTCTTCCTCCTCTTCCTCTCTCCCCTCCTCCTCTCCTTTGCCACCCTGCTCTCTCTTGGTTTAGTATTAGGTCATAGGACAGAGTCGTGAACTGCTGAAAGATGTGTTTGCCCAATTTTGTTTAATCTAGTCTTTGTGACTTTTAAGGAACTTTCAACTCCATGTTTAATAAACACAAGTATTTTCATTGGAATGGTCCCAATACTAGTAATATTCATAGAGAACATATTTTCTAGAGCAAACTCCATTAGGTCATCTTAATTACTTGGCTAATTTACTTATACAATACTGTTAACATGCTTAAAATTGCTCTTCAGTTTTTTTTTTTTTAAAAAACCATTTTCCTTTGTCTAATATCAATTGTTAAGCTACCAAGGAATGTATTTTATTCTAGTATTTTTTTTTGCAGTGCTAGATATTGAACTCGGGGCCTTATGCCTGCTAGTTAAGTCTTCAGTCACTGAGCTACGCCCCACCTTTCTCATGTTATAAATGCTTCATAGTTTTTACTTTCACGCATAGGTCTCCAATCCATATAAAACTGGTTCTTGTGTAGATATATGCAGAATAGACAGTTGAGAGGAATTTTTTCCACAAGATGTTCATCTAATTTAATTTTTGAAGAGAGCAGCTTTAAGAATGATATGCTCTTTATTCTTTAATATTTTTATCTTATTTACTAGCATTTTTTTTTTTTTTTTTGCTATTTGTAATGAACATATCAAGTTCAATGGCGTCATAAAGATGTCCTGCATAATTAGGCATGGTCAGCCTGGACTATATAATTACATTCCATTTCCAAAGAAAGTCGTTGTGTCAAAGTGTGCCACCTACCTCTCAGAAGTAAGGAAAGAGGGGTATCATAATGACATAATGAAGTAGCCCCGGGAGGGCATGGGGTCTTGAATACCATGAACTGAGTTGTGTTGATCTGAATATAAAATATCTTCCCAGACAAAAGGCTCAGGGTTTGAAGGCTTGCTATTCAGCTGGCAGTGCTATTGAAAGGTTAACTGGATCATGAAGAAACTAACCTCACTAATGCAATTCATAGCCGAGTGGAATATCAAGAAGTGAGACCTAGCTGGAGGGTAGAGCTTATCCCTAGCTCACCTCTCTCTCCGGCTGCCAGCCGAGAGATGAGTACCCTTCTCTATGATGCCCTCCTGCCATGATGTTCTGTAGTGCTGCAAGCCTAAGAGCAAAGCAGTTTCTCTCTATTACAAAACTGCTGAAATTTTGACAGTGCGACGAAAGCCACACAATTGCTGTCTCCTTGTCTGCCTCCTCCTCTAAGAGTCTGTAAAGTCTACTTTCACCAACCTATTGGAAATATTGAAGACCTTCCAAAACTAGCACTCAAAGCCCCAAGTTTTAATGTGTACTTGTTTTGTGGTATGAAAACATCTACCAGAGCTGACTGCAACCTTCCAAAATGACTTCAACAGACTGGCAAAAGACACACACATTTAATAATCAGCTCTGGTGAACAGGCAGAACCAAGGCCAGTGCACCATGGCACTTTACTCCCCGGTCCTGGCCACAAAGTCTTTGAAGAGGTTTCATAATTTGGTTCTTCATACACTGAAGTAATAAACTATAGCAAATGTAGGAAATTAGATCTGTACACTGAGAGCATGCTTTATCCACAAATCATATATTTGGCACTAGTTGGACACAACTGTTTCTGGCTATTATTTTAACCAAGAAAATAGTGCCATTAGGATAACCTTAAGGAATTTATGTGTTTAGTCTGTGATCTTAGGCTTTGTGAGTTCCGTTTCTTTAGAGGTTAGACCAGAAGACAATGGGGATCCTATCTGCTTATTAAAAGTGGTATTATTGGGGCCAGGGAGGTGGTTCAGAAGTTAAGAGCACCGATTGCTCTTCCAGAGGGCCTGGGTTTGATTCCCAGCCCCCAAATGGTATTTCAAAACCATCTATAACTCCAGTTCCAGGTGATCTGATTTTTCTGGACTCTGTGGGTACCGCACTACATGTGGCACAAAGGTAAAATATCCATACCCATTAAAAAAGAAAGCAGTACCCTAGAGACTGGGGACGTGGGTCCATGGGTAAAGTGCTTGCTGTCCAAGTTGTGGAGATCACATCTTTCATCTCTGGCACCTACAGAAATGCAAAGTGGGTGTGGTGATCCAGCTGTGATTTCAGGAGAACTCGGAGGTGCTCACAGGGGATACCAGGAACAAGCTGACTAGACTGGATAAATAGGTGAGCTCTGAGCTCAAGCAAGAGATGGTGCCTCTGCACATAAAGTGAAGCATGACTGAGGAAGGAATTCAACATCAATCTTAAACTCCACACACAAGTGCACCAGCATATACAAACATGCATATACGTATGCATGCACACAACACACAAACACATTAACACACAACTAGAACTATACTCCTCCCTCATTATCCATGTTTCAATTATTCAAGTCAACTCTGGTTTGAAATGATAAATGGAAAATTCCAGAAACAAACTGTTTATCAACCTTACATTGTGCATCTTTCTGCATGGCATGATGCTTCTATCTTCCCACCTGGGACCTGCAGCATCCAGTACCCCGTGTATACCACCGGCCCATCTGTCATTCTGTAGCTGCCTTGGCTTTGAGACCAGCAACTGTATTCAAGTGATTCATAGTTACTTAACAATGATCTCAAAGTCTAAGTGATGCTGGCAACTGTGACAGATCGAAGAGGAGCTATGAAGTGTTGCCTTTAAGCGAAAAGCTGAAGGTCTGTAGCTTATTAAGTTAAACAAAAATCAGTAAGTTTTGTTTTGGAAGAAGGGAAAAATGTGGTAATTTTATAATCATACCTCAAAGTGCAAAAACTATGGCCATAGTGTGTGAGGGGTATTTAGTTAAGATGGAAGAACAGTCAATGGACATATGGAAATATAAGACATACACAGGGTTCTATGTATGTGGTTAGGCATTCCTTAAGGGTATTTGAATGTATCCCTCAAGTCTTAGGTTTTTGTTTTGTTTGTTTGTTTTTTCCTGTTGCTGTGATAAAATACCCTAACAAAAGCAACTTAAGAGATAAGGGGTGGAGGGAGGGCTGGAGAGATGGCTCAGTGGTTAAGAGTACTGACTGCTCTATCAATTCCCAGCAACCACATGGTGGCTCACAACCATCTGTAATGGGGTCTGACTGTGTCCATCCGAGAGGGTGGTTCCAGAGAGGTTTAACAAGTGTCTTAGTTAGGGTTTTATGGCAACTCTTATAAGAACAACATTTAATTGGTGCTGGCTTACAGGTTCAGAGGTTCAGTCCATTATCAAGGCAGGAACATGGCAGCATCCAGGCAGGCATGAGATGTGGGAGGAAGAACTAAGAGTTCTACATCTTCATCTGAAGGCTGCTGGCCAGAATACAGACTTCCAGGCAGCTAGGATGAGGATCTTAAAGCCCACACCCACAGTGACACACCTACTCCAACACAACCACACTTCCAAATAGAGCTACTCCTTGGGCCAAGTGTATTCAAACCATGACAATGAGGAAGGACGGCACACCCTTTGTGCTATCCCAGACTGAACAGGAAGGAGAAGTGAGCCGAGGACCAGTGTTTGCACTTTTTGTTTCTTGACTACAGATGAAAAGTGGCTGGCTATCTCATGGTAGCCCTCGATGTCTTCCCAGAGTGGTAGACTGGAGCCTCGAAGTCTGAGCTAAAATAAACCCTGCTTTCCTTAAGCTGCTTTTAGCAGGTATATCATCATGGTGATAAGCAAAGTACCTACTACAGACAACCAGTTGATTTCTGGTATTTTTTTTTTTTTACTTATGAACGGTTTTATATGTAAATCCCCATATTACCTGTCTCCTTGGAGACCACACCTGTGTGTTTGTTTGAAATATGATGCTCCCCTATAGTGCTGGAAGCTTTTATTTTATCCAAAGCTTTCTCCACAGACACTGCCAATTTAACCTTATCCCATTACTTAGAAGTATTTCCCTACAAACACATTTTTCTCCTGTTTCCTGTTTCTTAAATAATTATTTGCTACCCCTTCAGTACTTCATCAAATTGGACAAAGGCACCAGACAGAAATCAGTGTGTCCTGCCATCAGGTTTACATGCTGTTTCTGGGTTGCAGTTATTTCTTCTCCCTGGTTCAAATATAAGACAAAACAAAACACGCAGGGTTTGTGACTTCTTCCTGCTCTCCCGCCTCCTGCTCTGGACTCGGATATCTGTCCACAAAAAGTAGCGAAAGCCCTCATTTCTGCTTTCTTCCTCTCAAATTTAGCTTCAGATGCTCTTCCACTTCACTTCTCATTCCCTGAAAGTCCTTTGCACTCTTTCTGTTAATGGCAACCCCAGGCTTGACGGCTCAGAGAAGGAGCTGGCTCCCCGCCTCCCTGCCCTGCACGTCAATCTGTCTGTACTTCTGCTGAGTTTTCAGGCCACAATCTCTCTCATCCTCCTTCCCAGTCAGCACACCCACTTGGCCTTGGCCAAGGCTGCCTTAATGGCTTTAGCAGCGTCGCTATGCCTGAGCAGTGCCCTGTCAATCAGCACTGCCCACCCTGCTAGCCTGCCCCAAAGGAATGACCTTGCTCTAGCTTAGATAAGTTGAGTGTACCCATAAGGGTTCTAGTATTGAAATTCAATTTCTACTTTGAGGCAGTAATGTTAGGAAGATGTGAACTTCAGTAGTGGGGACTTTGGGAAGTGACGAAATCGGGTGTGCTCTTGAGATTGCCTGTGATTAAATACTGGTGGGTGGGCATATAATCAGAGCAAGGATTTGAGGGGTGTGCTCAGAGGGAGGGCAGGTATGAGGCCCTGGGTTCAAGCCATACCAACAACAGCACACACACACACACACACACACACACACACACACACACACATCGCACATGCATTCATGCACACACACACACACACACAAACGTGTGTTGTCTCCCTGTCTCGCCACACTGCTCAACCTTTGCTAACCTGACAGTCTTTACCAGATGCAAGCTATTTGACTCTGAACCAGGACTGGGTGCCAAAATAAACCTCTTCTCTTTGTAATCTACTCAGGCTGTGATATTATGTTATTAGCAACAGAAAACAGACGATGACTGGCTGTTTCCCAGCCTTCCACTTTCCTGTTGGAAATGGAGATTTTTTTTTTTTTTTTTTTTTTTTTTTAGAATTTAATGTCCCCGTGTCCTTCTTAGGTATTCAGTACTCCAGTTTTTTCTGTATCAAATCCAAGTTTCCAAACTTCCCAAGGAAGTGACGTGTCCCTGCATCCCACAAAACTTACGGGGTCCCTCGTTTATTGCCACTATTTAGGCTCAGTCCTGCCATCCTGAGACAAGTATCTTATTTGGGAGGTGATCCCAGAAAACACTGTCAGGGAAGAAGACAAATTCCGTAAGTACTATAGGAAGGAGAAGGCATCTGAGCAGTATTATAACTCCAGGGTGACCAGCGTGTTGTCTCAAGCCCTTCTGGGTTGTCTTCTGTGTGGTTTGTTTTGTTTTGTCTTAAAGCAACAAGTGATCCCTTGCACTCATGGTATTGCGTTCCCTGGTTAATGCCTGCACATTGTTAGCAAACACTGACTCTTTGCTCCCAGGCTACAATCCTGCCAGCCTCTATTCACAAGTAGTTACTCACAGATCAATACCCAGCCTTGCTTTATGTGTGTTTCAACTTGAAATCCCCCAGTGAACCACACTGCTGGTTCACTCATGCTGCACTCAGGGTCAGCGGTGCTCTAGCTCATGCCCAGTAACGCTTATTCAGCATGCATACTTTCTCCACAGCGGAATGCTAGACAGCATTTCACTGTTATCCTCGGGGGCCACTCAAAACAAGGAAATCACATAGGGGTGCACAGCAGGGCACAAAAATGTGAAAAATGTACCCCTCGAGACACAGCAGAAGTGATTTGTTTGCCTCTTTTTAGTCTGAGATGGACAAGAAGGCAGTGCTGTACCTCACCTAGGCAAGCTGAAGGGCGGGCGGGTCAGGGCAATCAAAGTGTTTGGCTCTTTGTGCAAATGTCTCAATGGTCAAAAAGGCCCCATCAAGATTGATTTAGCTTAGTGGAGTGGGCAAATCTCTTAATGCCAAGACCGCCAATAATAAAACCAATGATGTGCGTTTTCAAATCTGCACATAGTAGAGAAGGGGAGGGTGCCTGCCCACGAGATGCCTTTGGTCCTGTGAGATGCAACTCTTACAGTCCTTTGGATAGTGACTTGTCTTGAAATCACTTGTATTTTTAATATTGTTTTTTCATGGTCTCATATAACGCAAGCTGCCATCAAACTCACGATTTAACTGTAGGTGACCGGTATGCTAGGATCATAGATGTGTGTTCAGTATTATGAATTTCTGTTACTGGCTGTCTGTAAAGTTGGTCAAGGGCCAGATGCACCTTCCAAACAAATTTTTACATAAAGATTTACTGACATACAACAATGAATGCTTTACAGTGACAACAGATCTCATGACCTGTAAATGCCGAGATATTTCTTATCTGACTATTTCCTGAAAAGTTTTACTATATGTTTATATGTATGCGATTACATTTAAAAATCACTTGTGATACTTAAAAAATAATCTTATTTTTCCTTTTGAGGCAGGCTTTCATAGTGTGCACTACCCTATTTAGCCCAGGTTGGCCTTGACTTCATCATCCTCTTGCCTTTTCTTCCCAAACGCTGAGATTACAGGTGTGGGCTTAAAAAACAAACAAACAAAATACAGTTTTTTATTTTTCTTTTCAAGATAAGAGTTTCTCTGTGTAGGAGTCCTGGCTGTCCTGGAACCAGCTTTGTAGACCAGGTTGACCTCGAACTCACAGAGATCCACCTGCCTCTGCCTCCTGTGTTCTGGGATTAGAGGCCCTCACTGCCTTAGCCAGTCTTTTTCCCCCCACAAGAACAAGAATTGAACCTAGAGTTTTAAACTTGCTGAGCAAACGCCAAACCACTGAAGCCTTTTAGCATCTTGCTTTATCTTTCTGTATACCCTCTCTTGTCAGTGCTAAAGCTGGAAGCAAGAGCCTTATGCTTGTACTCTGTGCTGAGTCAGAGGAAGGAGGATGTGAGTTCAAAGCCTGTCTTGGCAATATAATGAGACTTTGTCGCAAAGCCAAAAATAAACAACAAAGAAGCCCATGGGAGTGTAAGGTAGGGACAAGATAAGATGCAGCAAACCAGAAGCCCACCCAGCCCAGCTTTTCCCATCCACAGCCACCTTTGCATTCTGATCAGAATGCCCTTCCTGAATCTGCTTTATTGGTTAACTTAGCCAAACCTCATCCAATTCCTAGAAGTGTCTCAAGCTTGCCTTCTCTGTGGACTTTCCCCATACCACCGTCCTCCAATGACCTAACCTCCACCGTACACACAAAAAAACTAAACAACAAAGTGGGCCTGCTGGAAGAAGGCTCTCGGGGTTAACTTTGAGAGACACATTCAATACTGTTCAAAGGTTCTCTAGGAGGCTGAGCTCCAGCTGAGAGCGGACTGCAGGCAAAGCTTTCACTGGCTGCCACAACTCAGCTCTCTTCCACAGATGCTAACTGGGGCAGTCAGACAGTCAAGCACACATGCATGCACACAGGCATGCTTGATCTCTTCAGTGGCAGCTCCATTCCCCAGACCCCTGTTCCCTTTGCTGTTTGTTTTCTTAAATCATCCCTTAATTGCTGAGGGGAGGGAAAGGGGGAGGTACTGGGGGAAGTGGAGAGAGGAGAGGCCAGGGTTGGGATATAATATGTGAGAGAAGAATAAATAAAAAGAAGAAAAAAAGAAGGAAACTTGCTCAATTACTACGGTATTTACAATGAATGGAAATGACGTTGTCAATGAGAAAATTCAAGGCAAAATTATAGACATATAGTTTAAATATACTCCATTCCTGATGTAACAACCATCATTATCCATTTGAAACGTATGAAAATATGGAAATAAAACATGGCAAACTACAGATCAATCAAAATGAAGATGAAACCATCAGCTGAAGGTACAATTTTTAAAATATTTTTTAAAGATTTATTTATTTATTTTTTATGAATGTGAGTACACTGTAACTGTCACCAGATACACCAGAAGAGGCCATCAGATCCCATTACCGATGGTTATGAGCCACCATGTGGTTGCTGGGAATTGAACTCAGGACCTTTTGGAGGAGCGGTCAGTTCTCTTAATCACTGAGCCATCTCTTCAGCCCAGAAGGTATAGTGTTTAATAGAAACTCTCCGTTCCTTCTTTCTCTCTTCCCTCCTCCACCCTCTTCTCTTGTTCAGCCCTTACCAAGTACATTCAAAGAACAAATACCACTACAATAATTATCCTCTTAGGACACCCATGAGCTACAATCCAGCTCTGTTTCCATGTGCTCGGGTCAAAATTTAAAATTCAGATGTTTTCTACTGAATGTGAATAATTTCAAACCAGTGTAAAGTGAAACAAACAAACAGTCACATTGTCCTAAGTGAGAAACCACCGCATATAGGCTATTCTTGGGCAAACTCATTAAAAAAACAAACCCTAAAACAATAACCCGATATTTATTGTAGGACTTGGCATGAAACTTAGTAATAAAGGACTTATTTAGCAGGCGCAAGCTCTGAGTCTGATTCCCAGCCTCCCATCCCTCACCCCCACATGTGGTATGGTGGTATAGATTTAAACTCCAAGCTTAAGACAACTGTCCTGAGGTCACAAGACTACAGGGATGTAAGATAGCTTTGCAAAAGCCAGAGAGATGGCTCACTTGTTGCTCTTGCAGAGGACCTGGGTTTAGTTCCCAGCATCCACGTGGAGACTCACAACAGTTCATAATGGCAGTTTCCAAAGATTCTGATGCTTTTGGTCTCCTTGGTCACAAGGCACTCAAGTTGAACACATACATACATCCATACATATAAAAATAAATAAAATGGGTTTTAAAAGATAGCTCTTCAAAGTTCCCCACAGATATAGCAAGTGGCGAAGAATTTGATGTTTATGATCAACTTTCTACTTCTGAGATTGATGAGACATGGGTGACAAATGGTACAAGACTGTATGGCATGGGTGGGTGGGGAGGTCCTGTGTAATATACTTGCAATGAATGGCTCTAGAAGCTTGACACTACTTCAATGTAGAAACTTAAAAAAAAAAAACCAAACAAAACAAAAAAACAAAAAAACCAACTGGGCTTCATGAAGTGGTATGGGCTGTCCAGTAGTTTCTGGGCTCCCCATTCCCCAACTTTGACCTTTGCCTGTCCTAGGTCAGTGTCTGTCCATCCTTGGTGTGTTTAATGGTGAATGACCTGGGTGACTGCAGGCTTTATCCCTCTATTCTTCAGCTTCGATTAAAGTTAGTGGCTGAAGTCTGAGCCACAGTCTTCTTCCTAAAAATCTTACTACAGTTTAGGAAAGCCCACATCTGACCAAGCATCTCTGATACTTAGAACATAAAGTCTAGACTATGGACACAAGACATCCCTAATCTGAGTCAAACCTTTATTTTCATTCTGATCCCTTCTCTTGAGTCTGCCCACATCCACCACACCCTGTAACCCTGCCAGCATTATTCAGCCTTATTGAAATGTAACCTGGACTGGCACTATAGCTCAGCCTGTAATGGTGCCTGTAGCACAGGCCTGGTGCCCTGAGTATTATCCCTGGAGCCCTTGTAAAGGTGGAAGGAGGAAACTGAGTCTACAAAGTTACCCTCTGATCTCACATGCACCAGAGGTTATCTCCTCCATCCTGTGCATTAATAATAATAATAATAATAATAATAATAATAATAACAGCTATAAAAGAAAGCCTATCACCCCTTCATCCCCTGGTAAACACTTTCTGAGGGTTTGTCTTCATTATCATTTGTTTGTTTGGATTGAGAAATTCTAGGAGTTAGCGAGGTATTTCCCTGATTGTGTCTGTGGGAGAGGCTCAGGAGACAACTAGATTAGGACTCGACTTAATCAATGGTTGATGAATTTGTATGATGGCATTTGGGGGAGTGGGTGAAAAGTAGGAGGTGAGGACTAACTGGTAGAAGCAGGTAACTGGGGGCATGTCCCTGGAGCTCTGGTTTACCTTGGCCCTGTCCTCTATGTCCTAGATTCTCTGCTTCCAGTTTTCCCAGTGCACAGCCCTCTGCCACAGGCTCCCTCCACCGTGATGTTTTGCTCAAGTATATGGGGCCAAGGCATCATGGATTGAACCCTTAAAAACCATGAGCCCAAACAAATCTGTTTTCCACTAAGTTGTCTCTGTTAGGGATTTTGGTCACAGTAATAAAAAGTTCACTAATAATATACAAGTCCTTATCTCTCAAGACTCGGCTAGATGATAACCTGATCTTCGAGACTTTGCCTGATCTCCAGCACCTGTCACCGGGTCTTTCTGCGTGTCTACTGTCCTTTCTGACCACATGCATTAACACCATGACTACATGGTTCTGCTTTTCACTCACAAGCCATAGAGTCCCTGGGGGACAGGATACGAAGCATCACATGGAGGACACTGTGGTATCTGTTCCACTCACCCACCTGTTCTTGGCCTGGTAAGACTCTGGCAAGAATTAATGAGAACCTGTGAACGGCCTTAAAATAGTGCAGAACATAAAATACCTTACTAAAAGAAAATGTCATTCAACATAAGACAGCTTCACTCACGTAGGTATTTTCCTACAAAGGAAAATTATCCTGTTATTTGAGATACAGAAAAGCACTGAGAATGAAAACAGAAGAATGTGGAAAGAACATATGTTCTTATTTCCTAAATTTTTCCCACCGAGTGGCTCTGCCCCAGACTGGGTCAGGTAGTGGGTAGTTTGTGGCTCAGCACATACGTGACTCTGGATGAGAAGAAAGACTATGTTCACTGCATGTGGCAAGGTGGGGAATGCTGAGAAAAACCACACCAAACAACTCTCACATCAGCAAACAGCAAAGGAAGCATTCTCACCAGGACCCAGACCTCGCCTGATGCCAGCTCCTGATGCAGACTTGGTTAGGTTCTCCTTACAGCCAGTACCACACACTGCAGCCTAGTACAGGGAAGACTGCTGAGACTGTGCTTTTCTCAGACCTCGAAAGTGCCCTCAGCTTAGTGAGTACCCTGGCTGCCCTGGCTACATGATATCTGCAGAGAAGCTTCAGAGCCAGCACCCAGAAAAGGCCAAATGAAATCCATCTTATCTTCCCCCTTCTCCACCTCCTTCTCTTTTTTCCTTCTCCCTCTGTTCCTGGTTGCTTGTTTTGAGATAGGGACACAGGCATCCCAGGCTGTTCTTGAACTTACTATGTAGCTAAGGATAACTTTGAATTCTTAGTTCCCCTGTTTCTACCTCCCAAGTGATAGGATGACAGGTATAGTCTACCATGTATGGCTTGACTTTTCTCTTGTGTTTAAAATACTGCTCTCAAACAAACAAACAAACAAACAAACATAAAAACCTCCCACTGCAGGAAAATGTAAAAGGTATCTCTAGGAAAAAGCGATCAGTCAGCATAACCCATCATACAACAAAAACAGCCTCCTGATACGACCGTGCCTGACATTTTATATTGTTGTTTGTGTGTAGGACATGAACACAAGGCCTCATGTTTATGTCACAAGCATTTTACCAACTGAGCCATCTCCCCAGCCCCTTATAAATGCTTTTTTTTTTTTTTTTTTGGTTTTTCGAGACAGGGTTTCTCTGTGTAGCCCTGGCTGTCCTGGAACTCACTTGGTAGACCAGGCTGGCCTCGAACTCAGAAATCCGCCTGCCTCTGCCTCCCAAATGCTGGGATTAAAGGCGTGCACCACCACTGCCCAGCATAAACGCTTTTAAAATGTATAAGATTTGTTAGAGAACACATTAGTGGCTGTGTGTTTTGATAATTAGTATGCTGTATTTAGGATGTGCTAGAAGTGGCCAGGCGTGTAGTTCAGTGACAAAGCATGTGCCGTTAACATGTATAAGACGTTAGACAAAGCATGTGTTTGATGCGTTTGAAATCCTAACTCTTCAGCACCCCCTAAGAAATAAAGAAGAGAAAAGAAAAAGATAGACACAGTGATTTAAAGATCCATCCATCCATCTACCACGCTCCTGTGGACATCTCCTTTTCACACCTGCTTCTCTAAGGGATTTTAAACGTGCTTGTTTCATTGTTTTAGTCTCTTACAATTCCTCTGCTGGCTATTCTTGGTTGTCAACTTGACTACATCAGGAATGAACTACAATCCAGAAATGCAGGGCACACCTGTGAGAAATTTTCTGCTTGGTTTGAAGTGGGTGAATCTGTTTCTACTCTGGACCTTTGAGGTAGGAAGACACATGCTTTTGATTTGGATCTTGAGACAAGAAGACAGGTACCTTTTAATTCTGATCTTGAGGGGGAAAAGATGCACCTTGAATCCAGGCCACACCTTCTGCTGGAAGTCTGTGTAAGGACATGGAAGAAAGGAAGGGAGGTTCTGCTCTTTGCCTGCTTGCCCTCACCTTGCTATCAAGTCCATTCCTGCACTGGCATTACAGCTTACTTTGTTGGGATTCCACAGTCTACTGAAGACTGAGACATCCAGCCTTGTGGGCTGAGCAACGTCTGGATTCTTGGAGTTTCTATTCATAGCCCACCATTGTTGGTTAGTTGGATCACAGCCTGAGAAATAATGTGTGTGTGTGTGTGTGTGTGTGTGTGTGTGTGTGTGTGTGTGTGTTGTTTTCAGTATGTAAGTTCTGCTACTCTAGAGAGCCCTGACTAATACTCTTCCTTACACATTTGTTGCATATGATGTGGACAAGGGCATTTTAATTGTACTTTTCAGAAGTAGAACTTCTTTGGGAAGCAACTGCATGCCATCATGACTGACATGCATAGAATATATGTCAAAGCATACTGCCCCCATTGTAGATGTGTACAGGAAACCACTGGGCACACCTATCTATTAAGTGAATGGAAAAGCTAATTAAAGTTTTTAATGTAGTATTTTTGAACTCCAAAGGAAAAAGGAAGAACCAAATCTCATTTATCATTTGTGGCCCAGAGACACTACAAGAGAAAGTCTGAAGGTGAAGCCAGATGCCCTGTTTGAAAAGTGCCCATCATCTGCCTTTTGAAAAAAAAAAAACAGTATGCATAACCCTCAAAATACAACTTACACAGAGAATAGCATTGGTTTGGTAGGTACCACTCCAAGGGCATTGACCTACTCCAACAATGCCCTACCCATGAATCATGGTAAGCTGTGATGGATACCAATGGGCAAGAATACTGTGTGTTTCATCATCCCCTTTGATTATATATATATAATCTTTGTTTCTGTCTGCCAAGGTTTGCTGTACTCATCATGTCTATAGGATATGTCTCTTTTTCTTTTCCTTTCCCCCCTTCCTTCCTTCCTTCCTTCCTTCCTTCCTTCCTTCCTTCCTTCCTTCCTTCTTTCTTTCTATGTGTACATGTTCATGTGCACAGTGTATATAGGCATGAGTGTGGGGGCTAGGGACCCACCTCAGGGATCTTTCTATTTTAGATGCTATCCACCTTGTCTGTGCAAGGTGATCTTTCATTGGCTTGAGGCCCACAGAATAGACTAGATTAGCAGGCCAGGGAGCCCAGTGGTCCTCTAGAGTCTGCCTGTGCAGTGCTGGGGTTATAAGTGTGCACCCTACGCGCCTGACTGTTTATGTGGGTACTGAATGTTCTCATGCTCGCACACTAAACCCTTTGCTGACTGAGCTATCTCCAGTCTCTCATTCTTGTATTTCTAAATTCTTTAATGATCAGACTTCAGGAGCTAAAGAAATTGCTACTTTTTTTTTCCTTGCCAAATTCAATGTCCTGGAGAAGAGGGTTTAGAAGAGTCAGAAAAGAAAGATTTAAAAGTCATCACGTCTGGTGGACTGATCATTTTTCTTGCCCAGAGAGCCAAGCCTCATGATTCTCCAAACATAACCAAGTCTGGCTGTAACGGGACCAGGAAAATCTTAACCACAAGCAGATGGTTGTTTTGCCAAAAATCCTGGTGACTTGCTGGACAAACTTAACCAAGCAATTTTAATGAAAGTTCAACTGTTAACTCCTCCATCCAGAAAAGAGGACATGAACCCTACAAACTAAGCAGAGCAATTTGAGGTGGCCAAAAGCCAGGGCAACATCAAAGACTTTTCATGCCCCCTGTGAACCAGTGTTTCCTAGCTTCCTCCTGCATTTTTTCTCTTTGTTTGGGTTTTCTTTGAGAAGCAGTTTCACTGTGTTATCTTGGCTGGCCCCAAACTTAGGTAGACCACGTTTTCCTCATACTTGATCTCCTCCAGCACTGGCCTTCTGAATCTCAGGTTTACAGGTATGAACAATGACGCTTGACTCAGACATCTTTTCTTCTTGAGTGTCTTCCAGTGAACTTTAGTACCACAGCCATTACTGTGCATTTGCTTATGCATCTCATATGTACTTGTAACTCTAGATTTTAGTAAATTTTGTTATTTTCCTCAACTCTCCCCTGAAGGCGATCCAGGCCTCCCGGAGCATACAGGCTCTAAATAGCCAGTTACAGATCATGCTCTCGCCCAGCCGGCGCCTCCCACAGTGGGATCTTCCTGTGGCAAAGCATGGTTGTTGATGAGATGGCTTTCCTTTCTATGATCACCTTGTTTCCTACTAACAGCAGAAACAGTAACAACTCGAGGCTTGCTAGATGCTAGCCCTGGAGCCAGCACTCTATACAATGTTGCAGATGGCTAGAACAAGACGGCAGGTGGTTTCTTGGGAGGTAATCCTAGGAAATATTGGTAGGTGAGTGGAAAAGTGAGTGGGACAAGAATGGGATGGGTATCCAAGCCAATTACCACTGCAGCTCGGTCCCACGAGGCCCTGGCAAACAGTGTCAAATACAAGTTTCAGAGACTAGAAAGGGAGAGGGACCTGAAATATCCCCATAGCAACCCTTGCAAGACTTTGGTGGAGAACTACTCCTGGAGACATGAATTCTCCAGTACTCTACAGGAGAGACTTGCAAATGCCAGTAGCTGCAAGTCAAACTGGCATGGGGTTATATAATCCTGATAGCATCCATGAGAAGTTGGCCTCTACTTAGCCTGAATCATAGAGATACAGCAACAAGACTGCAACATGTTAACATAATGTTTCCAAGTTCAGCAGTGTGAAGGGAAAGAAACAGGGATTCCAGAGATTGCATGTTTATGTCCCAGGCTACCTGCTTACAAGGCTAGTCCTCTTGTATATCCGTACATCCACACAGTAGGGCTTCATTATTCCACCTCAGATGGAGCAAACAAATTATTAACGTATTAGATACGGCCCACCTTCTATCCAAGGCCTAATCTGAGAAGATGAAGGAGGCTCAGGAGTAGATAGAGGGATCCAGGGAAGTAGCTGGAGATGTGGAGGTTCTGTGCAGGTCTGATGGCTCCTCCACAGCCAAGAGTCATGGCTTCCTTAAGTGACTAAACTTTCGATACAGCATGAGCAGGTGGGGATTTACAGTAGAGAGCAGGTTGGGGGCAGTGGATGGAAAATTACTAAGAGGCAACATCAGATGTGAGGGGCATTCTGTATAAAACAGCCTATCAGGAATCTTGCTGAAGATGATGAGCAGATGTTTCTGGAGCAAGGATGGAGGCTGAGAAATTGGATTAGACACAGAAAGTGGAGGTTCTGGCTAATTTGGCAAGGCTCTTTGCTAAAACAGGATGGTGTAAGGAAGTACACAGAGAGAGAAGGTTCAGGAGTCTGACTAAAGTCTGGTCAAGCAAGTCTCTGTCAAGAGAAAGGCTATGACCCAACAGTATGCTGGGTAAAGGCTGACAAGAGTAGAGTATAGGTAGATAGATTTTAATTTTCTCCATGAGCCACACAAAGATGACTAGGTGTTTTGGAGGGGAACAGTGCCATATCTGCTAGGAGATTCAGTGTTTAAAGTAGTGAATTGAGCAGCTTCTGCTGTTGTTTTGAGAGAAAGACTTGCTATGTAACCCAGGGTGATTTTGAATTCTTCATGAATTCATTGGACTAGCATTGAACATGGTCTGTCTGTCTCAGTTTCCCAAGGGGCTAGGATTTTATGTATGTGCATTTGTTACATTCTTCATTTACTTTGCTGACCATACTCCACCCAGAAGACAGATAAAGGCATGTGTGGAACTATCAAGGCCTGAGTTCAACAAGGACTGGATGCTGATCTGGAAGTAATTGGATGTCATCTTAGTCTGTAGTACTGAAAGAAAGGTGCTCCTCTCTGCTGCATCCCTAGATTACCTGAGCAAGCCTAAAAGAGTCTGCACACTGTACCTCTGCCCCTGTGCTTTCTTCATTCACTCCTTCATTCACTCAACTACAGAGATGTATGGAAGAGAGAAGGCTTGGTCTCTGTCTGATGTTTGTACATCAGCAAGGGCTACAGTCAAAGAGACAAAATACAAAAAACATCGATGCCAAAAGGAGGAATGCATCCATATACATTCTGAAAGGGGCAGGGTATGTGTGTGGGAAGGCAAGTAGAGCATCAGAGGCTTGCATGGAAGCAGATAATCAGGCAGCATGAAGTTACCCCAAACCAAGAAGTTACCCAAGAAAAAGTACAGTCCACTTTGTAAAGTATATCTTACTTTATGACTTGCAAATGTTAACACCGACATCATTCTGACTATGGGTTATACCTGACCTATAGGACCCAAGGCTACACCATGTGTTAGGCAAACAGGAAGTACCAGGAGGAGGCAGGCAGACTGTGATGGAGAAAATCAATGAGTGACAGGGCTGATCAGACTCCCCAGCTCCTCTTCCTATTCTGAGTCTCAGCATTGCTCAGTGAGCTCACCATGGTAACACCGTTAATAAAGCCTCCTAGAGTCTTATCTCTCTCCTGTTTCATCTCCCCTGTCAATTACTGGTGACTGTCTGGGGGCATCTTGATGATTTGGGGGTCATCTCCCAAATAAACCACTTGAGTCCAAATTTGGGAGCTTACGGACTATTTTCAGAATGAAGAGCATACATGAGGGAGAAAAGGGTTTGGGATAAAGATAATGAAGATAAAGGATTTGGAAGTCCTAAGTTTATTGATTAGACAACCATGTGGACAGTTCAGGAGCCAGGGCATCCTCAGACTTAGCTCTTCAGAAAGATACATGCTGGAGAGACAGGAAGAGTATAAGTCCACATCTGCAAGCTGGACACCATGAGACCGATGGGATCTGTGTGAAAGTCCAGGGAAGGTTTAAAGCATTGTAACCGTTCAGTGAGGTTGGACCAGCACTGCAAAATAAGCATGAAAGATAAGGACTAAGAGCTACTTGTTGATATAGCAACAGGAAGGAAGAGACAAACAGATGAGAGGAAAATCAGAAAACTATCAGTCTACACACGCATCCTGTTCCATCCTTTTGTTGCTCTTAGGATGGGTGGTAATCACGGTGATGAATGTTACCGGGTCAACAAAAGAGTGGAGCCCAGATGGAACCAGGTATGTGTGACTCCTCCACCCTCCTACTGTATCATCAACTCCACGTTGGTTCCTCCAGCTCCTCCCTCTTAGGAGACGCAATTCTATCGAGATGTGGCAACTCTGTTGCTGCAGAATCCAAATACAAAGCTGGATGGCCCACCATGGTGTATGCTCTGCTTAGCCACTCTGTCTTGGAATGGAAGGCTCCCAGTCATGGGCTCCAGACCTGTCACTCAGTGAGAGGTTCTGTCTTCTTGCTGTGCCTCCTGGTTCCTGCCCACTTGGCTCTGGTCCTCTTTGCCTGGGCAGCTCTATCCTGGCCCTGCCAGGGTCTCATTATGAAACTCAGACCCAAACACTTGCCTGGGACGGCAGGAAAACAAGTGAGATCATGGAATCACTGACATGGGTCTTTTTTTAGTCGAGCTTATGGAAAGTGGGGGGTTGGGGGGAGGGCAGTCAGAGAATTAGGAATGAGTAAATGTTATTCCAATGGAGGTTTGACTCCCTGGATATGGTCAGCAGAGGATCATTCAGATGACCGTGTCTGTGTGTTTAAAAGCGATGGCCACCTGACACTGGCATGATGTCTCTAACATAAACTTCATTAACTTTTTAATGTCTCTAGGCAATGAATCAGAAGCAGATGGTATGAAAGAGAACCGTTTCCTAAGGGAGTCTGACAAGTCTCCCAAAGTGCTTCTAAGGGAGAGGTTGTTGAGGTGGGAACAGGGCAGCATGAGAGTTAGTCATCTGGTCTCCAGTTCCAGAGCCTCTGGGGCATAGCTTTCCTTCTCAGTCCCTTGGATCAGCAAGCTGATTGGCTCTTTCTGCTTTAGTTTGTGCCACAAATTTGCTGGCCTACCTCTTAACTTTCTGCTTCACCTAGATTTAGCCAGACTGGTGTGCTGGTTTGAATGAGAATGGCTCCTATTGGCTCATATATCGGAATGCTTAGACATCAGGGAGTGCAACACTTTGATAGGATAGGATTAGGAGGTGTGGCCTTGCTGGAGGAAGTGTGTCACTGGGGGTGGGCTTCCAAGTTTCAAAAGCTCATCCCAGGCCCAGCCTGTCGGTCTCTGTCTCCGTCTCTGTCTTTGTCTCTGTCTCTGTCTCTCTGTCTCTCTGGATATGGAACCTTCAGCTACTTCTCCAGCACCATGTCTGCCTGCATCATCTTGCCATACTCCCCACCTGCTTTCTTTTACTAAGAGCTGCCTTGCTGGGCGGTGGTGGCGCATGCCTTTAATCCTAGCACTTGGGAGGCAGAGGCAGGAGTATTTCTGAGTTTGGGGCCAACCTGGTCTACAGAGTGAGTTCCAGGATAGCCAGGACTACACAGAGAAACCCTGTCTCAAACAACAACAACAACAACAACAACAACAACAACAACAACAACAAAAAGAGCGGCCTTGATCATGGAATTTCTTCACAGCAATAGATCAGGGGCTAAGACAGCTGGTGTCCTAATCTGCTGTGACAAACACTGTGATCAAAAACCCTTCGGAGAGGAAAGACTTCATTTCATCTTACAGTTAGTTCATAGCCTGTTTTAAAAGGAGTCAGGGCAGGAAGAAGAGGCCATGGAGGAAAGCTACTTACTGGCTTGCACAGCTTGCTTTTTTATATATAACCCATGACCACCCAACCAGGAGTAGCACCACCCATGGTGGGCTGGGCTCTCCCACATCAATCATTCATCAAGAAAATGCTCCACAGTCTTGCTAAAGGTCAATCTGACGGAAGCATCTTCTCAGTTGAGTTTTCCTTCTTCCCGTTTGATTCCGGCTGGTGTCAAGCTGATGAAAAGAAGCAGCACATCAGCTTCCCATGCTCCTCAATCAAGAACTGCCAAGAGAAAGCCGCTAGGACGCAAGGCAAAGGAAGAGGGGCACAGAGTTCTTTAATAGGACATAAAAGTACCTACTGTCTCAATGAAACAAAATAGAAAAGATCAAGGCATTTGAAAAGATAAACCTGAACTAGTGAGATAACTCTATGAGTAAGGACACTTGCCATCAGACCTGGGGACCTAAGTTTGAACTCCAGAATCTACATGGTGGAAGGAGAAAACTGACTCCTGTAAGCTGTCCTGTTACCACATATGTGTGTGTTGTGTGGCATGTATGCAGACACACACGCATGCGTATGCACATATGTACACAATCCACATACACCCCAAAATAAATAATAAAACACATGTAATATTTTAAAGAAGATAAGCCATTAAGATAAGTTAGTAAAATTAAAACCCCAAATCCACTAAAATTAAAGGTGTTGGTTAACAAGAGATTTCATTTTAAAGTGATGAATACAGTGACTCAGACTGGCCTTGAATTTGCAATACACCTGCCTCCTGGGTAGGAGAAACAATACAGCTTGCAGTGCAGCTTCCTGAGGAGCTGGAAACACAGCTGTATGTCTGTATGTTTGTGCCACCAGGCTTGGGTTTTAGTTTTTTGAGATATGGTCTTGTTATGAGCAACCTTGAATGCTTAGGTTCAAAAACCTGACCTGCCCCAGCTTTCTAGATACTGGGACTACCATCACTTTCGTGTGTACGTGCGTGCATCTGTGTTGGTCTGCCAGTGAACTCATGGGCTGACCATATAAAGAACCATAAAAACCAATGAGAAGAAGATGTTTTCTTTTAAAAGCAGAAATGGCTTGAATGGGGTTTTCACTATAGAGACTTCCCCATCCGAAGGCATCAGAAAGCGATGAATCTTGCTACTTAACAGGAAACTCCAAGTTGAAGCTGTAGAGAAACATTCTATGCATCCACTTCAGTAGGTAAAACTTACGACTGACCTTTCCAAGTGTGGATAAGGATGCAGAACATTGGGGATCCTCTACTGCTAGTAGGTTAAACCTCTGTTAGCAGTCAGTCCATGCTGGTGTTTCCTATCCCACTTAACGTGTGACAACTGTGAGCAGGCAGGAAGATGGCAGCCAATGTAATTAGCCTGTGAGTCACACTTGCTGTGACCTGACTTGCTATGTGTGTTTCATCCAGGGTCCACACTGGTATGAAGTTGAAGCATTCTCAGTACACACAGTCACCTTCCAGAGACACAGCTCTATGGAGCCTGAATAAATAGGGCTGAACCAACTAGACAAACCACCCAGGTCCTTTCATCCATGGAGGTGGAGCAGAAGACATATATGCAGGTTGAAATATATAGTCACAAAGAAAGAATTTATTTCAATGTTCCCTAGGGCTATAGGAAACTCCCCCTGCCCCCCCACCCCCGCCGACTCTCTTTCTTCCTTTCTTTCTCTGCACTAGCTATTGAAACCAGAGTTCTGTGCATGCTAACCACATGTTCTACTACGGATTCCACTTTCAGCCCAGAATATTTCAAAGTACCTAATGAAGAAGTGGAAATGCTAAGTAGCCCAGTTTGATCACTGTACACTGTATACAGGTGTTGGCTTCTCACATGGCTCCTCACGAACAGGTAAAAACACTGGCAACTAGCAAAACAAAATGCAGAGTGTGGCTCAGATAAAGCAATGGAAGTGAGGTGTCTTAAGGGAACAGTAACTCACGATGCTGGATGAGCCGGATACGGGTGGCTTTGCTCCTCAAGATATTTTGCAGAGCCTGCAGCTGAAAACGCCTCAAAGTACGAGGCCTTGAATTGGGCATGGCTGTTTTCAGTGTATTTTGAAATTGCTTTAATGAAAACAGTCATCTGTAGAAAAGCAAAAATAGATGGAGGAGGAAGACCAGGGGAAAGATGCTTGCTCCTTCTGGGGGAATCACAAAGAACAAAGTGAAAAATGAAGCTCATTAAAATGGCTTCTTCAGGCCTTGGGTATTAAACTTCACATTTTCTGGCTGCTGTTTTGAGACATTAAGAGACTCGTATTTTAATATAAAAACCACAGAACGCTGGCTTTTTTTCTGTGCTGTGCCATTATCTGGCTTTTGGCAGACTTAAAATTCTTCCTTTTAAAACTATTTCCTTTTGGAGGTCAGCTGAAAGTCCAGTTCAAGTACCACATTGATAAAACCGAACACAGGACCACTCTTAAAAGCCAACAATTATGGGTCCCAGTAGAAAAACACTCCGCGGTGCCAGGCTTCCGAGACATCATGCCTCAAACGTGGCTTTGTGTCAACGCAGCTGTATCCACAGGCGAAAAGTTAAAAGACTTATTTGAAAATGTTTCCACTTTTGGAAGCTCTCTTTTGCAACTTCACTGCTGATGGAAAGCAAGGGCTGGGTTTGGAGGATGCTTTTCCAGCTACCAGGACTGGCTGGATCAGAGGTCACATGCCCTGACCTTGGGAGGGAGCCTGGTTTCATGGGTGTCAGGTCCTCTAACCTCTAGCCAAGTTTTCTCCTTTAGTCTGCAGAGCCGCAACAAGTGGTGTCTATATTCTGATGGCAAAAGACTAAAACTTGTTCATTCATTGGGCAGACATGATGAACTCATGGGAATCAAGGATTTTGTTTTAATTGGTAAATTTGGCGGCTTAAACTCATGTTCATCTTTGACATAGTTTATACGTACAGTGCCCTATGAATTCTGTTCCCTTACTACTCCCTAAATAGCCTGCCATTCCTATTTTGCCTGTACAATTTTCTTCAAAGTGATGACTACTGAACAGAATGTAGGACAAAAGCCACAGGGGCTTAGAGCAAAACAAGACTCTGGATAACTAAACTGTTGACCACTGGTAGAGAATTGAAAAACTGTCTGAGAGAGGAAGAGGACTGATCCAGATGAGCTCTTTTTAAGTCAACTTGAGGGAAATACAAAAGGTACATATGTCATCACATGACACTAGCTTAATGAATTTCTGAAAAAGAGGTGGCATCCTGATTAGCCAGTGAAAGGTCATCAGCTCTTAGAATTGCCATCACCTTCCTCCTACTGTTTCTTAGCAAGCAGGAGCCAGCAATCTAGGCCCTGCCTGATTTTGTTAATAAAGTTTTATTGTAACATGGCTACACTCATCCCTTTGCATGCCATTTGTGGTTAGTTTTGTACAGGCCCAGCCCAATGATTATTTGCAGCACCAACCACCTGGCCCAGGGAATCTCAAGGGCTATCTGGACCTTTCCAGAAGTTTCCACACCACTGCTACAGAACAACCCTGAACAGAAGAGAATATGAGTAACAGATGTAACTTTAAATTTCCTAGTGACCACATTAAAAGCAAACAGTAAAAGGACTTTCTCCATCACATTTTATCTCACCCATACATCTAAACTAGTTCAACTTACAATTACCATTTTAAAAACGGGATATCTGATCTTTTCCTACAGCTTTCAAATCCAGAGTTCACTTTGCCTTGGCAAGCGTATCTGGGCTCACCCTAACTGTACTTCATGAGTTCAGCACTCTTGTCAGATAATTCCTGGGCTAAAGAGGACACTAAACAGCACAGAGCTGGAATCTGCTCTAGGTCTCAGAAAACCTTTCTATTTCTAGCCCAGGTATCTACTGAAGGGTAAACATGGTACCAGGAAAATATGCCCTTTCCCCTTTCCTCTCCCCTGCTAACCCATTAGATAACATCCCTAAAGTTAGCCTCCAAGGTCTATTCCCTTATTTAGTCACTGAGTCATTTCTGAGACAAAAACCAAGGTCTAGCAATCAAATTTCACTATTTGGGTATACTGGCCAACCTGTCTAATCAGAACTTACCAGCTCACCCTAGCATAGACACACCCCTTTTTTCCTTAACCACCCCGCCCCCCACACACACAGAGAAGGAAGAGGAGAGAGAGAGAGAGAGAGAGAGAGAGAGAGAGAGAGAGAGAGAGAGAAACTGAAACAGAGAGATTGGGACTGTTTAGCTCCTAGCTGCAACGTATTCCATAGCCCAAGGATGCATTTAGGACTTATCCTTACAGCTGTGCGAGCCAGGCACACAGAGTGGTAGAAGGCAACAGAACTACATGTGTTTTTGTGAAGGGCAAAACAGAGGCTGTAAATGAATGCCCTATGCTTTGATGAGGATGGGAAGAAAAGTCTCTGATAGGTAACACTTAAGGGTTAAGCCTGGCAGCTCAGCACGATTGTATTTAGCAAAGTAAAACATTGCATTAATACAGGTCTACAAAAACAAACAAGAAAATCTAGACACTTGCTAATGGAGAAAAATGAAAGGATCACAAAAGTCGGGATTCCTGGCATCTTTTGGAAAAATTGAGGAGCTTGGAACACAGATAGCTCCCCTTTGACATCAGTTGGCTGCATGGAATAGCTCATGCTGCCTTTTAAGAGAAGAAGGTTCTTTTTAGATGACTCCCACCCCGTCCTGACCCCATCATTCCCAGCCATTACTCACCTGTTCACATAACTGCCTGGGTTTTACCTTTCAGAGTTCTGATAGACTAATGTTGAAGAGAATACAGTCATAACTCTCCACAAGAGGAAGGACGTCAGCAGAAGTAAACAGCACTATTTACCATGTATGAGTTCTAGAGGTAGCAAGTGAAGCTTTCCCAGCGTTGACTGTTTAGCCCACGTCTTCAGCAATGAAGTGTGTAACAAGCACCCCCTAAGGCCCCTGTTTGCAACCACAAACTGGGTCGGCCACATTGCTAGACTTATTCTTGTTTAAATGATTAAGACATTGGAATCTGACACCCTTGAAGATTTAACTACAACTGACAACCATGAAATTAATGGCCTCTTCTCTGACATCCCATTAAGGTATCTGCACTCCCTGAAGCTTGTTATTTGGCCTAAATTCAGTTGCCCCAAAGCTTACTAACAGTTTAGGAGGCAGGGCACTGTGTGTTTTACAGAGTTAAAACACCATTGCTTCATAAAGTCAGCATCTTTTATTTGAAAACATTTTGATGACTAGTGGTTCGGATACAGCTCTTTCCCCGAAAGTCTGGTCCCTAGTTTGGCCACATGAGAGGTGGTGGGATCTTTATGATGTGAGACTTAGAGGGAGTTATTATTGGGGGCACTATCCTGGGAAGCTATTCAAGAGGTTCTTCAGAAGGCTGAGCTAGTTCTCTTGAGAATGAGCTATTATGAGGCCTCTTCTTTCCTTTGGGTTCTTGTCTGGCCATGTGAGAGTCTCCCCCAACCACTTCTATCACAATATGCCACTGCCCATTAGACCCTTACCAGAGGCTGGATCAATGGAGCTATTTGATCTTGGACTTCCAGTGACCTAAAGCAAACCTCTTTGCTTCATAAAGCTGCCCCGTGCTCAGGTTTACTTTTTGTTGTTGTGAGAAAAACATACTGAACAAAGGCAACTTGGGGAGAAAAAGTCTGTTTCAACTCACATGTCCAGTCCATCAGTGATAGAAGCCAGAGCAAGAACTGAAGCGGAGCTGGGCGGTGGTGGCACACACCTTTAATCCCAGCACTTGGGAGGCAGAGGCAGGCGGATTTCTGAGTTTGAGGCCAGCCTGGTCTACAGAGTGAGTTCCAGGACAGCCAGGACTACACAGAGAAACCCTGTCTCGAAAAACCAAAAAAAAAAAAAAAAAAAAAAGAACTGAATCGGATGCTGAAGTGTAGATAGCCGCTGCGAGCGGTGACAGCATTCGCCATTACAAGATGGCGCTGGTGCCCAATGCTGCCGTGGGTAAACAAGTAAATTGCGCATGTGCAAATGGTGAAAGCGCACCAAGTCACCACCCAGCCCGGGGCGTCATGCGGGGTTTTGAGCAAGCAGCCAATCAGATATGTCCACGCCACCCTAGGGTGTATAGAAAGCAGCGCCATCTTGGGTCTCGCTCTCTTCCTCCTTTCATCGCAATAAACACTTGCTGCAGAAGGATCCTGGTGCCTGCCTCGCGTGCGTTCTTGCCGGTGAGACGATTGCGTGGGGCACACTGAAGCAGAAGCCAGAGGAACTCCGCTTCCTGGCTTGTTCTCTCTGGTTCACAGTCAGCTTTCCCTTATAATCAAGATTGCCTGCCTAGGGATGGCACCACCTTGAGTGAGCTGGGCCTCCTGTGTCAATTAACAGTCAGGAGAACTCCCCATAGACATGCCCACAGGCTGAAATGATAGAGGTTTTTCCTCACAGGGACTCCCTCAGTTAACTCTGGGCTGTGTCAAGCTGCTAACTGAAGCTAACTCGGAGACCCAGCCTCAAGCATTTCATTAGAGACACAGAAAACTTTTTAGTTCATGAAACACTTAGAATAATTTGCTACTTTCAACAAGATTGGCCCTTCTGAAAAGAAACCCAATGAAAGTAGTTTTTCAAAGTTACTTGGTGTTTGTTTCTTGAGCATACTGAAGGGATGGAATTTATAAAGATTACTATATCAGGATGGCGTTGAACTCTGTTCATTTTCTGTTGCTTATAGAAGAATATTTGAGACTGGGTAGTTTATAAAGAGTAAAGAGATTGATTTTGGGTCATGGCTCTGGAGCTCAGTGCCATAGCAACAGCAGCTGTCAAGAGCACCAGATCAGGGTAGAAGGTGAAAGACAAGTAAGTAAATACACATACAACTGCAAATCACAAAAGGTAGTCTGACCTTATGACCGCCCACTCCTGTGATAACTAACCCATTCCCAACAGGAAGGCATTGATCCCTCTTACGGCCTAGTCCTTCTTAAAGGCCCTGCCTCTCATCATAGTTGCAGTGCCAAATAAATCTCAACACAAGTTTCTGGATATGAAAGGAAACATGGCAACCATATCATGTTGTATCGGGTCATCTTTATGATCTAGAAACTCATCTTTATGATCATTTAACCCGTGAGCCTCAGTTTCCCTGCACCTAAACTGAGATCAATAGACAATCTGATGAACCTCATAAACATAATACCTGAAGAACCTGTTTATGAGAACAAAGATTTATTTTGGCTCCATTTCAGGGGTCTCAGTCCATCACGACAGAGTTCATAGTGGCAGGAGAGGGTGGCACCTCACATCATACCACACCAGGAAGCTGAAAGAGTGGCCAGAACTAGGGAACATAACTCCCCTAAGCACCCTACGACTGCTCTGTGTCTACACTACTCTGGATAAGGAGCACTATAAACATGAGCCTGCAAGGAACATTTCAACTTTAAACCATATGGCTGCCCGATCTAGACCTGCTTCCTTGATTGGCTTTCCATTTCTGGGGTTGACCCTGGGCCTTGTCCTGATTTTTTTTTTTTAGAAAGATTTATTTATTTTATGTATATGAGGACACTGTCGCTGTCTTCAGACACACCAGAAGAGGGCATCATATCCCATTACAGATGGTTGTGAGCTACCATGTGGTTGCTAGGAATTGAAGTCAGGATCCCTGGAAGAGCAGTCAGTGCTTTAACCACTGAGCCATCTCTCCAGCTCCCTTGTTCTGATTTTTAATAGTGGTAGGTTCTCAGAGATTTTAAGGTCACTGGCATCTCTGGTATCTTAGCTATCTTTCTTTTCTACTGCTGTGACAAAACCCCAAGACTAAGGCAACTTACAGACAAAAGAGTTACAGTTCCAAAGGAGGAAGTGTCTGTGATGGCGGGGACAGCCTGGCAGCAGGGGGCAGGCATAGTGGCCTGGGAGAGTTAGCTGAGAGCTTACATCTTGCACCATGAGCATGAAGCAGAGAGAACAAGCTGGAGATACCAAGTCTTTAAATTCTAGAAGCCAGCTCCCAGTGACATTCATCCTGCATCAAGGCCGTATCTTCTAAATGACTCCAAACAGTGCCGCCAACAGGGGAACAAGTGTTCAAATACATAAACCTATTGAGGACATTCTCTTTCAAACTACCGTACCCAGTAAGCCACGAGGACACTGAGGTCATCCTCCAAAATAAACAAAATTCTTTCTCCTACTAGAGGAAGAGGACACTGCTTACAAGGTTTAATCTATGATTCTATGAACCCTATGATTCAGTTTTGGCACAGGCTATGGGGCCACATCTGTTACTCCCAAAGCCAGGTGAGGTTATAGATTCAGTTCAGTTAAACAGAACTAGAAGAACAAAAGCCATTCATGTTCAAAACTCAACACCATACATAAAATCCTTTGTGAGCAAGTCCTTATCGGGCATATATACCTAGGGAATAGTTAAGGGAATGAGAGGAGCCAAAGAATAAAGAGGTGAGTGGTAGGGTGGTTCAATGGTGAGGGTGAAAGGGCTTGCTTAGCGTTGATCGATGGTTCAGCTTCCGATAATGAAACACCTTAATCAATGTCAAAGACTCAGACCTGTGATTTTCTAGAAAGATAAGAGTTTGTTATCAATTACTTTGGACATCTCCAAGCACAATGAGGTGTCCAGGAGAGGAGCCAGAGAAGCGCCTGCAGCAAACCGTTAAGGAAGCTGCGTAGAAGAAGACTCCACTGGGTCTCCTGGGATCCAGCTTCTCTCTCTTCCTGACCTTGCTAGGTGAAGATGTTCCCCTAGCTCTCCAAGGTATGAGCAGATGAAAAGACATCTTCACAGTTACAAGTATGGGGAGGGAGGAGACAAAGGCCATGGAAACTTAACTTTGAAAGGAGCTTATGAGTGGGTATGCCAACAGTTTCTTTAAATCATTTTCTTTTTATATTTTTGCAATGTTAAGGATTGAATACAGGGCTTCACACACGCTGGACAAGAACTCCACCTTTAAGCTACATCTCCAGTTCCTTTGCAATAACACCACACATTCCTGTACACTGTGGGGAAGAGCTCTCCACAGAAAGGGACTGGTGTGTCACAACACGTTAGAAACAAAAGAGCATTTCTTTTCTTTGTTTTGATCTGTGCCTCCCCAACTCCTGCCGCAATGGAGAAACTGTCTGCACCTTACAAGGAGATCACCAGCTAATCCAATACTGCTGTCTACGAGAGCAGGAGCTTGCCCAGTGTGGTGCTTTGAATATGCTTGGTGTAGGGAGCGGCACTGTTAGTAGGTATGGCTTTGTTGGGAGAAAGAGTGTTACTGTGGGGATGGGCTTAGAGACCCTCTTCCTAGCCACGTGGGAGTCAGTCTGCTCCTGGCTTCCTTTGGATGAAGCTGTGGAACTAACTCTCAGTTCCTTCTGCACCATACCTGCCTGAATGCTGCCGTGATTCCAGCCATGATGATAATGGATTGAACCTCAAGACCATAAGTCAGTCCCAATTAAGTGTTGCCCTTTATAAGAGTTGCCTTGGTCATAGTGTCTCTTCACAGCAATGGAAACACTAACTAAGACACCTAGGGATTGCTGTTTTGAAGGTTACTTGACTAAACTTGTTGCCATTGTTTGATGATATGATCACTATGACATAAAGTTCATAAAAAATTAACATCAGATTTCTTTGAGGAAATAGCTGTGCTCATCAAAATTAACTAGTTAACTAGTGTTCCTTATAAACATAAAAAATCAGCCAAATTGTTTAATCTCAGTAATGGAATAGAAACTCATTATATCCTAAAAACTATCAAAATTAGAGATGTGAATTATGTGGTTACAATGACCATAAGAGACATTCAAACTTATGCAGGACTAATAGGAGAAATGAAGTAAGGTTTAAAGAAATAGAGAGAAAAAGCATCGTCTCCTAGTTGGTAAATTAGAAATACTAACAAGAAAAACACTATTTAATATATAGATGCAGTGCAATTCCAACTAAAATAGAAACCTAATTATGAGAAATTAAATTAAATCTAAATAGGTTTGTTTTCCTGAAGATTGAGCTTCTGATGCATGATGAAATCTGCCAATATCATCTGCTCATTTATAAGTTGTTCATATGGGAATAGAGAATAAATCCTCTAGTTTTGGTGTAAAGCCTAATTAGGAAATAGTCATTTACTCTGATATTAGTGGCGTGAAGCACGAATTCATCTGGTTGAACTGGCATCTATCCCACCCAGTATCTGATTGCTGAGTGCATTCCATGTTTTGAAGTCCAGCTTCCCTAGGGGGCAGCACAATCAGCATTGATGTGTAGAACCGTGGTTACATCATGGAATGTGGCCTCTATTTGGCTCATATAGAGTTAATACTTCTGTAGGAGTACAGGATGGATGGACCCTCTGGTTGTCCTGCATCCCAGATAACCCGTCCATCCGAAGGACCAGAGACAGAGCATCAGGTGTCATCTCTCACCAACATGCACTTTAGAAATTTAGTTCTCATGATGTCACCAAGCCCTGCTACCACAACCTCTCGCTCCATGTCCTCCCTACACCACAGACACAGGTTATAGAGTAGTGGAGGGCACATCTTCCCTGCAAATGACGTGCAGACATCTTTCCTTGAGTTTAAGGCCAGCCCCCCACAAATGACACTATAGCATCAAAGACAAATAAATACTACTTTGAGTATGGCTTTACTCCGGGGCATGTGCTTTGAATGGGTGAGGTCTTTGAAACATGAGAGCTTTTATAGATGTGTCAGCAGCACAATTCAAGTTAAAAGCAAGGCTTCAGAAGGGATGCAGAGGGGAGGGTCCAGCTTGTCTTTTAGTAGTTTTCGAGTGTGGGTTATTGAGAAATTATAGACCCCTTTAAAACCTCAGTGGCCTGCTTTGAAAAATGGGAGATAGCAGCATCTAAGAGTATAGAGATGAGGAGTGTAGCTCAGTGGTCAAACACTTGCCTACTATGTGCCCCCAAGCCTGCAGCAAACTGTCAGGCAACCCCTGGAATTGAAAAGAAAAGTGGGGAGAGGGGGATGCTTGTACTTATCCACAAGGTGGTCTAGTAGCTTTACTGCATGAGGTGTGTGAAACCCTGCAGTGCCCACCTGCATGACAAATCTGGGTTATCAATGCTGTGATTATTACTAACCAAGACTCTTGGATGCCATCTGCCTGAATTACACCATCTACACCCTGTGTTAGAGGTGTCAGCTTCTTAGGAAATTAGACAGAGCTGGAGACAGAGGTCAGCCTCCCAGCTCAGCTTTGCAACCTTGTGCCTCCGTTTCCTCATCTATAAAAGACAGCGAGAGCACAGCTCAGGACAGCAGCGTTTCATCTGGGTCCTCAGGGACACAGGTACCAAGAAGGAGTAAATGTGTAACTTTCATTTCAGGAAATGCCAGATGGGAGGAACAGGGAGGGCAGCTGGGGCAGCTGGGAAAGCCATCAGGCTGGGATTCAGATTTTGATCATTCATCCTATTTTTGGTGTATTTAAAAAAAAAAAAGCCACATGTCTATACTTCCCCTTAAGTACTGTACCATGTACATTTTTAACTAGAGTTCAATTCATTTTTCAGGTTAAAAAAATAGTGTATGTAAAAATTTACACCAAGTTTTTAAATGACTGAAACCATTTCTAAGCAGGCAGACACCAGACATTACCTGGCTGGGAGCAATTGGCAGCCGCACATTCTTGGCATGGAATGTGGCATGTGGGCATCTGCTTATGTGGTTTCTACAGATGCTGGGTATAATTGGCTGGGGCTCTGGGAAGCAGACTAAGACAGAGGTTGGATTGCAGCGGGCTTATTATGGGACAGCTGAAGAAACCAGCCATCTCATGGCCCCATATGAAGTCATGAAGGTTGGCTTTGACTAAAATGCCAAGGGGTTTCATCAAAATGATTCTTAAACACACAAATTTCATCCTTTATCCTCCTCCTTCCAATAATATGTATTTTCTGAAGACTGAGTCCTGTCATTTGCCTATGTTCAGAATCTTGTGAGCAAAAGCCAACACCTAGGGTCTTGAAGAATAATTCCCAAACTTCTAATCTAGAGTGCTAAATAAGACAATAGAACCCTTGTTTCCTGGCTTCTTATGGCTGGGGTGTGGTTGCATTCTCTGGGCTCTGGCTAAACAGATGGGTCCATGAAAAGCTTTGCTCGAAACCGGGCCACATATCTGGGATCAGCACCAGCAACCATGTGGTAGTCAGGGGCCAAGGCAGAACTAGTGTGGCCTTGAGCAATAGCTAAAGATGTGACGCTGACAGCATCTTCCTGCCTGCCCCTGGCTTGTGGGTGGGGCAATTCTGCTAAGTTGTTATGGGAGCCACTTAGTATGCTCAGTTCATGGTTCACCCATGATTCTGAGAATTCTATTCTTTGCTATCGTTCTTTACCTAAACCAGCTAGAGGCAATTCATCCACATGCATGCAAAACCTTAGCCAATATACAGACTTCTAGTCACTTTGTAAGTCACAATGCGCTTTCATCAAACACAATGCCAATATTTCTTAACTTACTATAGGGTTAAAGTCCAATAAGCCTACTACAAGCTGAAAATATCACATTGAAAATGTGTCAAACATATCTAAACTACAAAACACAACACAGTCCAGCCTGCCTTCAGTGTGCTCGAGACACTGAAAGCAAGCAGTCTACAGCTGCACAACGAACAGTCCTGGACTGTATAATGCCAGCCTTGGAAAAGATCAAATTTCAAAATCTAAAGTATTGTTTCTACTGAAATTCTATCACTTTTATACTATTGCAAAGTGAAAAGATTAACAAAAAAAATCACTGTAATTCAGGAGTGATCTGTCTTCTCTGGGAGCCTGGCATGCTAAGTAGGTTGGCCACTCTAATATGGGTTACTCCTCTGCAGTCTAGACCCTCTAGACCCTCTAAAGCTCAGGGGAAAATGATTAAACACATAGACCCTCACTTGAGGGTCCATCATCACTGAACCCAGGATGTATATAATTTGGGCTAGGATTTTGGGAAGAGTTTCATCTCATGTCTCCATTTACAGCCTTAGCCAATTCCTCTTATTTGTATATACACCCACTTAAGGTTCCCACAGCCATTTGCTTGCTCTATTCTTCCATGCACGTCCATCATAGGTATCTGCCAGGAAAACACCAACATATTCCTCAGGAAGCCGCTCAATTATGACCTCTGTGAACTTCTTACTGATGGGCGGTCATTTCAGGAGCCTCTCAGCACACATGGGCAAACCCTTCCTACATGTAAGTGTTCTCCCATTATGACCTCAGCTCATCTGTGATTTTGATGAGGTACACATCTGGAATCATTAATACACCAAAGTGAAATTTGCAGGCTTTATCTTCCTTCTACCTACAATATCTGCTAGGGCTTCACATCAGACAAATCGACCAAGATGCCAGCCAATTAGCAAGGTGACACTGAGATACCAAGGCTGATTAAGGCATCCCAGTGGCCACACAGTGTAGGGTTGAAGCAAAGCAAGGGTGGTTTTAGGTATGGTGAAGTAAATGAGCCATTCAATAGCTCCTCTTAGAAGTCAGTGAGGTTGAAAGGGGTTGAAGGATAGCCTAGGCAACTTCATTATGGCCTTGTCTCCAAATCCAAAGTTGAAAAACAGACAGGGTCTGTAGTTCAGCGCTAGGCCTTAGGTTTAATTCCTTGTACTGCAAGAGAAAAATGACATGATGTGCTTGTCACTGTAAATAGAGGAAGTACATGATTCATCCTGCTGTATAAGTCGGGCCCAAAGACAGAAGACACAAGTGGAAGTGGGATACAACTGTCCCTCCACGTTCCCATGGCACTGATGTAATTAAAAAGTACATATGACACACCCTTGACCTAACTCACGGACAGACCCAATCCAAAAGGCTGATGGAGGAATGAGAGAAGTTCTATTCTTGACTTATTTCCAGTGAACAAGGAGGAACCTGCTGCAGAAGCAGAAGTGATGGGCTCTGTGAGGGCAGGTTCTTACTCATCCACATGCTGCTGATAGCTAAGGGTGGGAAACCTGGGCAGGCTGCAAACTCTGTCTATACAAGCCAAGATCCCAAGAACCTTGAAAGACCTGGAATCTATCAAAGTGTCCCTTCCGACAGGAAGAATGGAAAGTTATTGCTAATAGGGTCTGGATTCCACCTGCACAAAGTAGCAAATTGCTGAGGGACACAGCACTCGGCTATTGTGTCTGCACAGACATCACAGTGAACTCATGGGATAAAAAGCCAGTAAGGACTCCAGAGGCATGAGCAGACTCCAACCAGTTCAGAGGATCAGATGAATAATTTCTGGAAAAGAAGCACTCAGAAAAGGGGAATCTTATCTAATTAAAAACAAAACAAAACAAAACAAAACAAAACAAAAACAAAAACAAAACCCAAGGCTCAGTAAAACTAAAGGGATTTTTGTAAGTATGCTTTTGATTCACAATAACGTCAACTGCAGCAGCAGGAAAAGCAAATCTAAACAATTTGCTTATTAGAGTGTCTAATTTACGTAGGAGGATCAAATAAATTTGCTAAGACTGGAAAGGAAGCCAGCATTACTACATAGGTTGAATCCTAAGGTTGCCGAGGCAGTTGTAACGAGAAACTGGACACTCCTTAGGCCGTTTCCACAGCCATTCTAGAGCAGCCAGAAGTCACATTTGAGGTTAAAAAACAAATCACATAGGCACTGTTTGTGATTGTCTCTAAGCGCTTGAAATAATTGAATTGGTGGGACAAATGCTGGACTCTCAACCCAGGCTGAGGCAGGAGAATTGTGAGCTCAAGGTCAGTTTGGATCACACAGTGAGTTACAGGCAGGTCTGAGCATTGTTGAGAGATTCTATTTCAGAGAGATCCCCAAATCAACATTGTGTCATAGAGGGGAATATCTAAGTTTTAGGGAGCCCGGCAATCCATTTCAGAGATCTGGTATGAGAAAGAACCCTAAAACACCTATGTGAAACAGCCGCCGGCCTCAGGAGGGAACCAAGAAGAAAAGAACCTGGATACAATGTAAGTCTACACCCATCTCTTCATCTTGGCCATAGCATTAGAAGAACACTTTACTAATGTAATCCACAAATAATATACCAGACTCATCCTGAAAGATGTTCATGGTAAAGTAAGTCTGATAAGCTGGGGACATTTAAGCCCCATCGGTAAGCCTAAAATCATCTCATGTTCAGCCAATGAGGAATGTGCTTCTTCTTGATGAGAGTCTTAGAAGCTCGAGGCTCTGCGGCAAGCTTAGTTTTCAAGGAAGGAAAGGAAGAGGTCACTGGGGACAGACCCAGTTATGACCTAATCATAATCACAAGAGCCCATCTTCATATGGAGAGATATAGAACTAAGGAAAAAACAATCTGCAAAAGCCAGAGCAGATGCACCAACAACTTGATTCTGTTTTAAAGCTCTGGCTGGGCCTCTCTTCACTGACCCTCTCAGTTAAAGTATAACCACTAACCCAGCCAGTGCTTTACAGCAATCTTTAGAGCAGTGGTTCTCAACCTTCTTAACACTTCAGCCCTTTAATACAGTTCCTCATTTTGTGGTGACCCCCAGCTAGAGCATTAATTCTTGTTGCTACTTTGTAAGTTGTAATTTTGCTACTATTTTGAATCACAACTTATATCTGTATTTTCTGATGGTTATAGATGATTTGATCACCAAAGGGGTTCCAACCCACAGGTTGAGATCACCTGCCTTAGAGGGAGTGCAGAGATGTTTAAAACAGGTCTCACCATCACTCAGCCACTTTCATTCAGATGGGGTCAAATGGCTAACTAGGGCGAAACACAACCTTGTCTCAGCCTTCAGATCTCAGTGTGCAAACGTTTTCACGACTTTCTGGTCTTCGTCATGTTCATCACCCATGCGCTTCAACTTTAAGGTAAGGATCCCCAACGACAGGCAGAGTCTTATTGTGATAGCTGCATGAGAGCCAAAATGGAGGATCTTTGTCCCAGGGAATGATCGAAACTTGGGGCAGTCATTGAGTGGCCTCAGCCTCCTCATTGAGAACATGAATATTCAGCCTGTAGAACTGTTTTCTGGAATGTGATCTACTACATTGCTAGGCCAACAACATTAAAGTATTTATATAGGGCTGGAGAGTTGGCTCAGTGATTAAGAGCAGAGGACAGAAGTTCAGTTCCCAGCACCTACATCAGATCACTCACAACCATCTGTAACTCTAGCTCCAGGCCAGAGACTCTGTGGGCACCTGCACTCATATACACATCCTTACACATAATTAAAAATAATAATAAAAAAAAACCTTCAAGCAGGTCCCTCAGCAACTGGAGCAGGAGCTGTCCCTGAATCTGTTGCCTGCCTATGGATCTCATTCCCCTAACTGGGCTACCTTGCCTAGCTTCAGTGGGAGAGGATGAGACTAGTACTGCAGTGACTTGATGTGCTGAGGGTGGGATGGGGGTGGGGAGATGGGAGTCGGGATGGAGGAAATGGGGGTGGGTAGTATGTGGGGGAGAGGAGGATGGAATAAGAGGGAGAATCTGCAAGAGGGGGTACTGGGAGGAAAGGAGGCTGTTACCGGACTGTAAAGGGAACAAATACAGTTAAAAAAAATTAAAAATAAACCCAAAAAACCAAAAACAATAATAAAAGGTAATCTAAAAAAGTATATAATCATCAGCTTTTTTTTTTACACAGTCCACTGTAATGATGATTACATTATCAAATAATGATAGCACATGAGGTGCATACAAGTACCTTGCAGGCTAAATTACAGTATAAAATGTAAACTCTAATGTGCCTGCTAAAGTGAGCAGGAAAAAGTGACCACTAATAACTAAAATATGGCTATGCTCATCCAGACTGATGTCTTGGTGATTTACTATCAGGATCTGCAGATGTGTAGGGCTTACCAGTCTGAGCCAGCAGGCTCCTGCTACACTGGGAGAATAAGTCCCATAAGCACAAGCACTATGGGTGTTCTTCTTCTCCACTATAATCCCAACACCTGGGAGACTGAAGCCTCTTAGGGTCAGCAAAGAGAGACCCAGCCAGAGCTGTAAAATAGAATCAAGCTGTCGGTGTTTCTGCTCTGGCTTTTGCATCCCTTAGTTCTGTATCTCTCCATGTGAATGTGGGCTCTGCCATCAATTCCACTGTTTAGTTCCTGGGGACTCTTACCATTTGGCAGATTCATTTACAAACAAAACAATCTCATTTATAGGCTTTGAGAAGCCCACTGAAGAATGGTCAAATCTTTACAGGCCTCACCCTAAGTGTTAAGAAGCAGGTCAGCTTCTGCCACACCAGTCCAACAGCATTCTTAGTCTGCAATGTCTTCAGGATGCTCAGACCACTGAGCCACCTACAAAGAAAATATGCCTGGGTCTATCCTAAGGGTGGATAGCCCAGAGAATGATTTTACAGGCTTGAAGATTATGGAGACCATAACCCTACCTTGCCTATAAACATCCTATAAGACACTGCAGGAAGGGAAATAAACCAGGTCTAGTCCTTGTGGTGTGAATCCTTAGACATTTACATTGTTGCTGCATCCACTTTAAAGATAAGCTTGGTTTTCCTCTACCAGAAGCAGGGCTCTCTCACCTTCCACACAATCTCCAGTAGTTTACCTCCTTCTAGTTCCTCAATGTGGTTGAGCCAGACATCTGCCTTCTATAAACCACCATCTGGAGACCACTTCCCTATGGGACAGTAAGATGCAACCCACTTGGTTCTTCTGACCACACCTCCTTCTATGGGCTTTGCAGAGAAGCCAGAATAGCAGTCGCTGAGTCTCAGTGGGACCTCTTGGAATTTCTCTCTTCTTGCTCTGAACTCATTCATTAAAGCTGTCACGGAAATGCTCGGCTAACACCCTGAAGACACTAGCCATCTCTCTCTCTTTCTCTCTCTCTCTCTCTCTCTCTCTCTCTCTCTCTCTCTCTCTCTCTCTCTCTTATGCACACACATTCACATACACTATGATATCCAGGCATGTGGCCTCCAGGTATGGTATGTATCCATGCCTCCAGGTCCTATAAGTTGTATAACTTTTATTTCTATATTCTCTCTTTCCTAATTATTAATTGGCTGTTTTTCATTGTCATGATCCTAAATTTAAAAAATCTCCTTTTCTTGTTTTGGGCTTGACCTTCCATAGTTTATGTACTAATGGGTAATGCATACAATCTAGAATCTACAACACATTTAGTAGTCAATGAGTGATGGCATACACAAACACTACACTCCTCAGACACCTATGAGGTCATTATTAAAATTAAGAGTAGTGACTTGGAACAGGGGGTGAGAAGTAGAAGTTATTTCAAGAGAGATTTGGCAAAGAAGTTAACTTCTAGGGTAAGCCTAGGAGGATGGGTAGATGGACAGACTTTAGGTAGGAAGAAGAACCTGGGCAGACAATGAGAGGTGAGCCCAGCTATGCTCTGGGGAAACTACAGATCCAGTGTTGACACCACTGCAGGAGCCTGAGAACTCATGAATGGGGATTAGAATCTAGCCATGGCATGAAGTGTCTTGTAGGTCATGCAAAGAGATTTAGGTTCTACACTATAGTGGACAATGAGACCCAGCCTCAAAGCTGGCTGGCTACCTGTTCAAAGACTTGAAAACCAGTCACAGATATAAGTTCTAAAGTTCTGTTCTGTTTAGTCTGTTCTGTTCTGTTCTGTTCTGTTCTGTTCTGTTCTGTTCTGTTCTGTTCTGTTCTGTTTTCTGTTTTCTGTTCTGTTTTCTGTTGTTCTGATTTATTGAACCCAAAACTCAGAGTAGTTTTAACCACTAACTAGTTCTGAGCAGGATTGTACAGTAGTGGAAGGCCAGCCACATGGGGGATAGCATGCATATGAGATAAATATAAAGGATGGGGCATATATGTAAGACCTATTTAGGGACATAAAGCTTAACTACATGTGGGAGGTGGGATGAGGGAAAGACATCTTAGATAAAATTCAGGTGTCTCTCTTAAGAAGATGGGTAAGGAGCAGTGCAGTTCACAAAATCAATGGCATGAAGACAGACAGCTATGGTGGTAGAAACAGCTGAGGGTGAGGAACCATGGGTCACCAGTCACCAGAGTGGCCATGACTTAGGCAATGGTTGGCTCTGTGGAACCCAAGCACACCTCAGACAATGTAGAAAAATGTTCTGAGGCCAGCGATACACGGAATTCCCAGGGTGGAGCCAACACCAGCTACCGAGTCCAGCAGTGCCAGGACCACTGTCAGCAACATACTGGATCCACTCCAGCTCCCAAGAACTAGCTGGTAAACACACAGGAATTCTGCCAGCTATTTGTTACATCCATGGTAGTTCTATGCAAATATTTTTCTGCCACAGAGAAATCACCAAATACTACAGATTAGATTGACTTCCCCTACAGCTCATGCCCAGAGCTGGCTACCTACACACACTCTTGAAAACTAAAGATAAATAAATAAATTCACTGGCCCTGCCCCTGAATTACTGAACCAGAAATAATAGGATAGTCTTCATAGCTCTTCCTCCACCAAGGGACTTAGATTTAAGGTAGAAAGATAAAGAGCCTGGCTGTAGATATGTAGATTTACCACACATTTTAGCAAAAAGAATACTGGACTAGAAACTGTGGCTTTTCATATACACTTAATGCACATGTCTCTGCAAAGTCATTAAACTTCAGTATCTACAGAGATTGGAGATGGGGGCTAGAGATGTAACTCAAAGGGAGATTGCTTATCTTGTATGCATGAAGCCCTAGGTCCAATTCTCACGATCACATACACATGTAAATACGCCTCCCACACATATACAAAAACAACTAATGCATAAAAGCAAAAGCTTAAAAGTTTGAATTAGATATAATTTCCAGTTCCTTACAATTCTCTGCTTTAGTTTTCCAAATGAAAATGCAATCTTGATGATTAAATTATAAGTATTCTTTGAAAAAAAGGAAAACAAACGTATGTAGACAGAGAGTACTGAATTTTGGAATGAATGACTGGGTCCCATCCAGATTCCCTCATGATAGTGTAAGTGACCTCACTGCCCTGAGTGCGTGCTCACATCCTCCACCACTTGAGGATGTAGGGAGAAGGAAGTCAGCTACAAGCCAGGAAGCCTGTGGCAAGCCAGGAAGCAGCCCTCACCAGAACCCAGCCATGTTTGCACTCTAATCTCAGCCCTTCCTGGCTTTCCGAACTAAAAGCAATATATCTCTTGCAAAAGCTATTACCTTGGTAGTATTTTGTTATGACCATGCTACTGGACTAAAACACATTCTCATCTTTACTTACCTAGAAATAAATACTGCTAAGTGTTACGAACATGAATATGTATGCATGCTCAAATGTGCTCATATGTGAGGTACCTGCACACACACATTTTTACATAGAGAAATCATTGCACAGACTGTCTACTGGTATACTCTACATTATACCATGAATCATGGACATCTTCTCAGATATATTTACCTTGTCTCTTTCATAAGTGAAGAATATTAAAGACAGATATACTACAATCAATACCTCAACTAACTAAAAAAAAAAAGTATGCTTTTAGCTTATTTTTGGTGTTTTAAAACCAGGTCACAACCATTTTTAATTTTTTAAAAACTCTTTTGATCCATGTCCTATTAGTTTTTCTTAAATAAAATTCCTTAACTGTAATTGCTAGGACAGAACATGTGCAGTTTTTGTTTTGTTTGTCTTTTCAATCTCTGCTCTTCGTGTGTGTTTGTACATGTGTGTGTTTACGTGTCTGAGTGCCCATGCACCACAATCAGAGGATAACCTCAGGCATCAGACCTTGCCTTCCGTCTTGTTAGACACAGGACCTTGTTCATTGGGCTAACTGATTTGTGATCGTCTGCGGAGTGGCAGGCCTCAGCTTTCCATCCTGCCATAGGAACACGCCCACGAGCATCTCTCCCAGGCCACCACTTTACATGGTACTGGGAGTCTGAACTCAGATCCTCACGGTTGCTTGGCAAGTGCTTTAACCACTGAGCCATCCTCCTAGCTTCTTGACTAGGAGCTTTTGTGACTTTACATTCTTGTAAACTATGAGCATTAACAATCGTTAAATCTTCACTGGTCTGACAGGTAAATCAGAACACTTTACTACTGCCTAAATTCACACTCATCTGAATGAATGGCAATGGGTGCTTTTAACTCTTGACTGAAGCTCAGACTCTAAGTCCAAGTCATGAGAACTTGATCCTCGGCCTTGGTCATCACCAATTGCTAATCCAAACAAGCTAACTGACCACAGAGTGATTTTCTTTTGAAAATACAAAGGTAGTTTTTCAGTACCTTTCAGCTTCCATTTTGCCAGGCCTGGTGGTAGGGGCCTTTACAGACTGAGCCTTCTCTCTGTCTCTTGATCCAGCTTTGTATGCTGGTGACTCAACTTAGGTCAGTGATGTCTAACCCTTGCCAGGAGGTACTGTGTGCTACTAGTGTTTCTACCCCTAATTTTCCATCTTTGGAAGCTTATAGGGAACCTGAATTAAAAATTCAGTCTTAACACTACCTAAAGCTAAAAGCAAAATTGATCTTCTGACACCTGTCCAGCCTGTAACTACTTTAAATGTTTGTCCCCATACTCTGACTCATGAACCTGAAAGGATTTACTATAAATAAGAAAAGGGCATCACGTGGAGGTGGGATTCCCATCTACCCTTTGGGGCTGATAGACTCGAGCTTTCCATGGACAAGATTACATAGAGTGGAAACTACTGAAAATAATTGAGCTTAACTAAGTTACCACTTTCAGAATGACCTGGTACGTCTTGTCTAAGGGGCAGCAGCCAAAACATCTCTCACCCTGAATGTCTCTGAAGTTAGTCTCTAGTAGATTCAAATGTGTTTGGGGTATAAAAATCCATTCCAAGTCTTTCAAAACTGCATCTATATGGTGAAAGTCAACCCATTCACAAACATGGTTCATGTACCATGCGCCCATGGGGATGATGATACTTAACTCATATAACTGTACCTTGTGAGTAGAAGTGAGTCCTCAAATGAGACACATTTGCCTTTTCTCAAGATAAGATTTATCTGTATATTACAAACATAAAAGAGGAATCCATGCATTGCTATAAAGCATACACATCCTCAAGGCTCTGAGGCTTTTGTTATTTCCCCAAAGCAGGATGTGGTGGCCACCTTCATCCCATTCCCTGAGAGCAGCTGCTCAGCTGGTGCTGGCCAATGTCACACAAGGTGGCTTGCTCAGTCATGACAAATCAGCTTCCCAGAGGGCTGTGGGGCAGTTTAGTGATCCAGAGGAAGTGAATGGTACTGAATCATGGTGCTAAGGGTAGGAAAATAATTACAACCATGATTCACATTATCCAAAAGAAAAGGTTAAGGAGCAGGGCTGCGAGGACTACAGATTGAAACCACATAAACACACGTATCAGCAAATACCACACCGAGAATGTCAGTGTGGCTTCCGCTTTTATGAAGTGCCAGGAAGCAGCAGACAAGCAGCTTTCCAAAGCAAAGCCCAAGAAACACAACGACGGCAAAGTGAACCAGTGTCGTCCCAGTACAACTACACCAAAGAACGGAATTCTTCTTAGCAAATTTAGGACTTGTGAGAAGAAAGAGTGAGCCAATGTAATAATTTTGGCTGACCTCCAATATTCCTTTATATGCCTTCTTTGATTTCTTTTGAATACCACCAAACTTTTAAACTTTGACTTTTTGCTTATATTACTTTTATCTTTATATATAAGAGTTTTTGCGCCGGGCAGTGGTGGCGCATGCCTTTAATTCCTGCACTTGGGAGTCAGAAGCGGGTAGACTTCTGAGTTTAAGACCAGCCTAGTCTACAGAGTGAGTTCCAGGACAGCCAGGGCTACACAGAAAAACCTTGTCTCAAACAAAACAAAACAAAACAAAACACAAACAAACAAACAAACAAACAAAAAGGATTTAGTGAATGACAAATCGGTTCTCACTGAGCATGTGAAAAACTGAAAGCTAGGAGGTGGCAAATAAATTGAATAACATTCTTTTTCTGCCTCATTTTTTTTTAATGTCATCTGATATTGGATAACTCACACACTGGTTGCTGTTTTAACTCAGTCAGTTACAGGCATGTGTTTGGTACTTTTATTCTACGAGAAATGCTGAGAAGGAGAGGATTTTTTGGTAAGTCAAAGAGAAGACTGGTGGGCAAGTGGAGCCGATGTGCGGAGGCCACTGTGGAGAGGAACACACTGAGAGACCCGCCATGGACATGTGTCATTGTGCATGCTTAGTCCCTTCATGGTCTGATAGCCCACCATCATGTGAACTTTGTATGGCTGGCAATTCTCCACTATACCCATAGGGAAAGGACAGAGGAAGTTGGACAACTCCTGTAGGAACGGTAGAGAGGAAGATATTAAAAAGCATCTCCACATCTTTTCTAATCACCAGCTACCCATTCTCAGCAGTTAAGGAGGCTTTTCCCATTAAAAAGATCCACTGAGCTGCTGCCTGGTGATCACTGTCCCTGGCCAATGATTTACAGTCCAACTCCCTCTTGCCCTTCCTTTAGATGTTTTTGGTGATGCTGACCATCTTAGGAAACAATTCCTGAGTGTGCCATTATGACAGGGGAGTCATGTGTACTAGAATACTGTTCGTTCTTTTATGTGGAAGTAATTTTGAACTCGGGGGGAGGGGGAACCCCTGTAATTCTTAGGAACATTTGCCACTTGGTAAAAACAAACCAACAAAACACAAAATAAACCAAAGATGCAAACTAATATTAAGCCAAGGGAGGATACAAACGACATCATCAGCACGTGGGAGGATGGTCAGCGTCATGAATCACCCGGGAAATGCTCAGACCACCAGACACTGCAGCAGATCAAGGGGATAGAACAGGAGATCTGTGATATCAGCTGTGGGTGGGGACGTGGCTCAAAAAATGGCGATGCTCAGACACAACGGGGGGAATATAAATTACTACATCCTCATTGGAAAACAATTTAGCAGTTTCATAAAGAAGTAAGTACATAGTTATATCACCCAGAAATTACACTCAAAATGAAATAAATGTCCACAAAAATCTTGCATGAGGATGTTCTATATAGCAGCTTGTGAATTATAATAAAGCCAAAGCAATCATATCTACCAACACAGAAAATACAAATGAAATTCAGGACATTTATACAATGAAATCTAATTAAGACACAAAAGGGTCAAGCATTAGATGGAGGACAGAGATCCTTATGGAGGAGTTAGGGGAAGGGTTGAAGGAGCTGAAGGGGATGACAACTCCATAGGAAGACCAATGCTGTCAACTAACCCAGATCCCTGGGAGCCCCCAGAGACTGAGCCATCAACCAAAGAGCATACAAGGGTTGGTCTGAGGCCATGGCACATATGTAGCAGGAGACTGTCTTGTCTGGCCTCAGTGAGAAGGGACGCACCTAATCCTGTAGAGACTTGATGCCCCAGGATAGGGGGATAGAGGGGTGAGGTAACACTCTCAGAGGTGAATGTGGAGAGCTCTTGGTGCCACTTCTAGGATACTGGCAAGAACTTGACATTGGGCTAGGACATGGAAGTAGGCTCAAGATCTTGATCATCTTGATAAGTCCCTGAATACCACGGGACTTTGTTGCCTTGTTTGTTTCTTGACTGTTATGTTTATACTTTGTTCCTTGACCTAGAATTTACCCTATTCTTTGCATGTACTTAGAATGGTATAAAAGCAGACTGGGAAAAAATAAAGATGCCTCACTATTTGCTGGGGTCATACTATAATGTTGTCTAATTGTGTTCTCTCTCTCTCTCTCTCTCTCTCTCTCTCTCTCTCTCTCTCTCTCTCATCCTCACTCCCTCCCTGAAGACCCTGTTGGCTGACTGAACTGGCTTGGTCAGGTAAAGGGGGAGATGGGGGGGCGGGGAGGAACTCTTTGAGGAAGGACTGGGAGGAGGCGACATTTGGGATGTAAATAAAAGAATTAATAAAAAATGCAAAAGGGAACAATCTGGCCTATGAGTTACTTTAATAACATAATTGAGTGAAAGTAGTTTAGCCCAAAAAGTCCATTTATTTCATCTCTCCATTTTATGAAATGTCTAGGAAGTTGTATAAAGTACCAAAACACATATGTATATACTTAAAGCAAAATTTATGACATATACATTATACTTAAAGCCATCTTTAAGAATGGGAGCTTAGGCATATATCAGTAGAACATGCTTTTAATCCTAGCACCTGTGGGTCAGAGGCAGGTGGATTTCTTTGAGGCCAGTCTAGTCTATGTAGTGAAACTTTGTCTTAAAAAAAAAAAAATTAGAGTTTGCTCCAAACATGTTTTTTCTACCTAAAATTAAATGTGGGGTTTCATATAATCTTCTTTTAAAAAATAGTTACATAATGTTCAAAGGTTCTGTTGTGCCTAGTATTAAACGTTACCCCTTCCTTTCCTCTAAATCTCTTGAGTGCACTGTCACAGATGCTAACAGCACCTGTTAGCCTCCCCCCTTTTCTTCATTGTAATTAAATGCTCAGAAGAAACTACTTAGGGAAGGAGGGACTTATTTGGATCATGGTTTCAGAGTGTTCAGTTCATAGCTGCTTAGCCTCCTGCACTTGGGCAGGAAGCCACAGCAGCAAATGTGTGTAGAAGAGGCGGCTCTTCAAATATCAGCAGACAGGAAGAAGAGAAAGGGAGAGAGGAAGAGTCCAGGGCAAGTTATGGCCCTGAAGGACATACCCCCAGTTAGCTACTTCTGAGAAGAAAGCTTCATATCTACTTTTACACCTCCCAGATTGCTGTTATTATGCATATTTCAAATGGTTAACCCTAAGGGGCTGTCTCCAGAAATGTCCTCACAGACTTACCCAGAAGAATGTTTTATTCAGGTGCTCTTAGGTGTTTCTTAATCCAATAAAATTGACAAGACTATCAGGAGACCACATGTCCCCTTAGTGCCCACCATTCCCACTTTGGGGCCCTGTGACTCTTACTGAGAACTTCCTTGGGACAAGAGCACACACAAATCACTCATGGGTGGGCAAGAAGTACCAAAAAAAGAGTCATTGGTCCTTGGAACAGTCTTCTTCAACAACAGACAGAAGTGTGGATACACACCCCTGTTCCCTGTTCTCTTGGGTGAGGTTTAAAACAGCTCCCACATGGCCCAAAAGGATTGAGCCCAAGTATCCACAGTAAAAATCTGCTCATACACATAATATCGGTCTCTCAATCTACCATGGGGTTATGTCTTCATAAACCCACCATAAACTGAAAATATCGTATGCTGAGACTATACTCCATACTCCTAGCCCACTAACACCATGGGGTAGCATGCAGCCTGCTATGTAAGATGGGTTGTTTTCCCTTGTGATCACAGGGACAATCAGAAGCTATGGCTCACAGCGGCTGCTGAAGATCCTAAAATGGACCATACCCTGCATATTGCTAGCCAAGAAAAAGCTCAAAACTCAAATGTCAGTGGGTCATTTCTACTAAATATACCTGGTTTTCCCACCATCATAACTCAGGGGTTGCCAGCTACTTTTCCCTCTCTGTCCCATTTCCCTGTTCTCTCTCTCTCCCACCATCCTTCCTAGAGTTGTTGATGACTGGCAACTAGATCCCAGGGTCTGATTTTGGAACTCCCAAATAAGAGAGTCAAAAGGTAGGTCTTAGTTTGGGTTTCTATTGCTGTAATAGAACACCGTGACCAAAGCAATTTGGGGAGGAAGGGATTTATGTGCCTTATACTTTTATATCACTGAACATAACAGAAAGGAGTCAGGGCAAGAACTCAGAAAGGTCAGGATCCTGGGGGCAGGAGCTGATGCAGAGGTCATGGAGAGGGTGTGGCTTACTGGCTTACTCCCCATGGCTTGCTCAACTTGCTTTCTTATAGCACCCAGGGCCACCATCCCAGGAGTGGCACCACCCACAATGGCTGCCTCCCTCCGACCCCATCAATCACTGTTGGTCTACATCCTGCAGGCCCACAGCCTGATCTGATGAAGGCATTTTCTCAATTGATGTTTCTTCCTCTCCAATGACAATTGTTTGTGTCAAGTTGACATAAATCTACCCGGCACAAGGTGACGCTTGTTAATTCATGTACACATGTTGTTTTGTTCTCTTGGGTTATGTTAATCTATACAGACAGAAACATACCACTAAGTATATAGGAACTTTAAAAAGATTTATTTTTATTATTTTTAACTATGTGTCTGTGTGTGGGTATGTGCATGTGAGTGTGTGTGCTCTTGGAGTCCAGAAGAGGGCAACAAATATCCTGGAGTTGGAATTACAGGCAGATGTGAACCCCGACTCCCATAAGGATTCTGAGAATCTAACCAATCCTCTGCAGTACTTCCCTTAACCACTTAGCCACCCTTCCAGCCCCAAAACACAGACATTTTGACAGTATTAATGTGACATACAGCTTCACTAATATTTTAACTGAATGTTCCATCAGGACAAATAAGATGTCACTGTGGTACCAGCATTGGGTTCCTGTGTTTGTTTGCTTGCTTGCCTGCCTGCTTAGCCTGCTTAGACAAAGCATAAACACAGTATAAATAACTTAGGAGAGTTGGAAAGATACTCAATCATGCAAAGATTTCTTCTGCAGGCCTCCTATGCGCAGCCAAGAACTCAACAGTCATGCCAACCTTAGCATATGCTTTATGACTTAGAACTTAGAAGAAGCATAAAACAGCAAGTCTTTTCCATGCTAACTTGGAAAAAGTCCTGTAAATTTATAACCAGCGTGAAAGCATTGCCTCTTCTCCTTCCAGCTAAATTGTATCCTCGCCAGCTGAGAGCGCCAAGGTATCCAGAGAAGCAAAGAAATGCCATATTTTACAGCATCCAAAGGCTTCACCTAAAATGTAGGAAAACACGCACATCCCTAAGACTGGAAATTGCTCTGGTGTCCTTACTGCTTTTATCTCCAGACAAGCAAGAGCAACTGGTACCCATGGATTCCACATCAAACCATTTTATGAGTGAAGCATGCTGCATACTACTCCGAAGGCATCGTGAGTCTAAGATGCACAAAGCCATCACACAAAAGAAGGCAAAAAGTCCCAGCTAACATCGGAGATACTGAAGAGGTTTCTGTAACATACATGTACATAGCATCTCACTAATAGTAATTAGCAGATCACTAAAGACAATCACAGCTACTACTAAAATTAACAATGGTAAAGCAAAAGCTTTCAAATTTCACATTCTGGTTTCCCAATCTGGCAGAAGGCAGAGGCGAAGGGTAGGCTGCCCTATTGGTCTTAAGTCAAGGTCAATAACAAGAACTGTCCCAGCAAAGGCGAATAGTCTGTTCCTCCTCTTGACTCAGGTTTGAACACGTGACATGTTTTCTTAGCCAATAGAATAACAGAGAGGTGACAAGCCTAGGTCAGAAGAGGCCTTTGTGTTTTTACTTGTACTCTTCCTGAACCATGCATGGTAGGAGAGAAGCATCCTTCAGGCAGCTCCTGCTCTGTCCTGCTCTTAGGATGTGATCAGAAGCCCGCCAGGCTTAACAGCCTTCAGCAAATAGCCCAGCTGAGCCAGAGCCTGGAAAGAAGCAGTCAGCCGACCCCCAGGTGCCTGAGGGACACAACCGGGTTCTGTCCAGCTGAGCCTAGTCCCATTCTGTACAATTCAGCCAACCTATTGTTGCATGAGCTACACAGACGTGTAAAATCCCGTTTCTCACTGAATTTTGGAATAAGCGGTAACTCAGGAGGCAAAAGAGTCATACCAGGAACCAAAGGAATAGTGTGTGGGTAGGTTTGTTTCCTTTGCTTCTTCTCTGGAAAAATGGGAAGCAACAATGGACAGGACATAATCATGTTTACAACTGCTTTAAAAAGTTCTTTTCCCAAGAATAGTCTAAATTCTGTGGTGCTTAATGGCATAATGGCAAAATGTATGCTGTTTACTCTGTCACAGATCCCTAAACTGAGCCCCACATATCTTGTTGCTGGCTAGGTTTGTTTGTTTGTTTGTTTATTTATTTATTTATTTATTTGTCAGCTTGATGCAAGCTCATGGAGGCCAGAAAGACGGTGTTGAACTTCTGGAACTGGAGTTACAGATGGTTGTGAGCAGTCATGTAGGTGCTGGGAATTGAACCTAGTGCCTCTGGAAGGGCAACCAGTGCTTGTAACCACTGAGCCATCTCTCCAGCTTTGAGATATTTTCTTGATTGGTAATTGATTTGGGAGGACCTATCTCACTACTGAGATGCTGTCCTAGGCAGGTGGGCCTGGGCTGTGTAAGTAAGGTGGCTGAAGACAAACTTGTGAACAAACTAGTGAGCATGGCTCTGCTTGAAGCTCCCGACTTGGCTTCCCTTCATCATGGATCGTAACCTATAAGACAAAATAAGCTCTTCCCATCTCCAGTTGGCTTGTGTCAGTACTTCATCACAGAACCAGAAACCAAATTAGTGCACCATGCTTCTGGTATCACTATTCCTGTGTGTTCTTTCATTCCTATTTTTAACAATTAAATATTTTATGTGGGTGGTGTAAACATGGCAGGCTGCACATGTGGAGGTCAGAGGACAGCTCGCAGAGGTCAGTTCTCTCCTTCTACTATGTAGGTCCAAGGCACTGAGCTCAGGCTGCTCAGGCCACCAGGCATGGCAGAAGGTATCTTCATCCACTGAGCCATCTCTCTGGTCCTACATTCCAGTTCTTGACCCAAAAAAGTAAGACATGACATCACTCTTACAAATAATGGTGAATACTCACTGAACACCAGACTGTGCCAGATGTCACAACTCATTTTCAACTCTGAAATGGAGATAAGAATGGCACCTACCAACCTTGCGTGAGGTAAGGGCATGCAACCTGCCTGAAAGGTCCTGACATATAGCAAGCTTTCCAACACTAATATTTATTTCAAGCAAAGTTTATGCATTATTTCCATATTTAGGATTCTAAAACCATCACTGAAAACAGTGAGGATAGGGTTGAGGGGGCAGAAAAGGAAGAAAAAGCACTCAGAGACAAGAAAGAAATGCGTTGTTACTAAACTTCTTAAGACTTCAGCCAGCTGATGGCAGCACATGCCTGCCTCTGCACAGCAAACACAGAAGGAGGAGAAGGACGAGAAGGAGGAGAAGGAGGAGGAGGAAGAGGAGGGGGAGGAGGGGGAGGAGGAGGGGGAGGAGGGGGAGGAGGAGGGGGAGGAGG
>JANHMN010000002.1:207545571-207604786 GCA_030674055.1 Rhabdomys pumilio | reverse complement strand
GGAGGGGGAGGAGGGGGAGGAGGGGGAGGAGGGGAAGGAGGGGGAGGAGGAGGAAGAGGAGGAGGGGAAGGAGGAGGAGGGGGAGGAGGGGAAGGAGGAGGAGGAGGAGGAGGGGAAGGAGGAGAAGGAGGAGGAGGGGAAGGAGGAGAAGGAGAAGGAGAAGGAGAAGGAGAAGGAGAAGAAGAAGAAGAAGAAGAAGAAGAAGAAGAAGAAGAAGAAGAAGAAGAAGAAGAAGAAGAAGAAAGCAGCAGCAGCAGCAGCAGCAGCAGCACAGATTTCTGAAATTCTACTATAGTGCTGAGAGGAGAGGGGCATCCACAGGGGAGGTAGGTCAGGCTGTGCTCCTGTGTGTACAGGGCTGAGGCCTGAGAGATATTCCCAGAGACAGCGCCCAGAGTGAGGAATTATTTCAAATAATCCAACAGTGGCCCTGGGACTTTGCTCTGGTGTACAGAAGTTTAGGGCTGGTTCTGAACAGTACTAGAGCACCGTCTGTGGTATGTAAAATATGGCACTTAAACTGTTGGAGGGGCCTTCAGGATGTAGCCAGGGGAGAAGAGGGAATCCAAAGTTGGTGTTAAAAAACACACAGCCTAATTACACAGGCAGAGTGGAGGACCAACTCCAGATAGTTCACTTATTGCTTGCAGTAAGGTCTTCATTAATGCCATCCTTCATCTTCTGTCACCCCTCCCCATGCTGTCCTGGGGACTGTAACTGTAACTAGGAAAGGGGAAGGAGCTCAAAGCTCTGTAACACCAGTTGTTCCTGGTGGGGAAAGCACCTTACCATGAGATGCCCAGAAGAGGACACTAAGATGTCGTACAAAGGTCACCTTAGCTATTCTCTGTGTAATCCAGGGCAGGTCAACCTGATCTCTTTGGTCTCAGTTTCTCCATGTGAAAAAAATTTATATGTATATATGTATTTGTATGTACACACACACACACACACACACACACACACACACACACACACACACTATCCCTCAGTATCCCTAGGAAATGGTTTTAGAAACCCCCAGTTAGCAAAATCTGAGGATGGGTAGGTCCCTTATATAAAGTAAAAAAAGTATTTGCATATAACCTATACACCTTTTTACATTACATTTCTTGGGCAATTTATATGCTATGTAAATAGTTGCATTATTAACAAAATAAGGTCAGGGGGAAGGTATGTATGTGTGTGTGTTCAATATTGTTTTTTGTTGTTTTAATAAGCAGATTTAAACTTTTTAACGCACATACAGAATGCTAGGTTTCTTTATGACATTTCCATACATACTTTGCTTAGATCAATCTTCCCCCCACCTCTCACCCACATCTCTCCACCCCAACCCCTTGGTATTCTCCTTTCCTCTTTCCGTCACTCTTGCTCTATGATGCTCTCCACTGACTTCCTTAAATCATCTCATTTGCCTCCCAGATTCTTCTTCCTCACTAGTTGACTTATACCCACACTCAGCACATAATCACGTTTATATAAACTAGAAACCAAGATTCTCATTTGAGAGAGAATGTACAGTGCTTGTGCTTTTGTATTGTTTACCTTAATATATAATATTTTCTAGTTCTGATGCGACCTCCATGGCCTGACTGGAATGACAGAGGAAAGGGAGACCCACAGACACATGTACAGAAAAACTGGCACTGGGTAGGATATGCATGCTGATGGAGACACAGAGCAGCAGGCTAGAAACTCAGCAGTTATGTTACAGACCTGGACTAAGGAGATGGATTTATTGTACATAGCTGAAAGAGGGGAACCAGGTTAGCTCATCTTGATAGAAGATCTCTGTTGGGGAGAAGTCACCAAGGAGAAGGAATCTGTGTTTGAGACTTTCTGCACACACTGGCTTTAGTCATTCATGACATCCACATGTGGACTGGAGGAAGGAAATGCATCCCTCCGAGCCTGACACAGGGAGAGCTCTGCCATTCACGGTCTGAGGCACTGGGTCCTTGACGTGGCCGTGCTCGTGCCAACAACACACATCCTCTCAGAATTCCACCTGCTTCCCACATAGTCCTGCAACTCTGCAACTGTATTTTCCTTTTCAGCCACATAAAATTCCATCAGTTTATGACTGCTTCTGTTTATAAACATCTAGGCTGTCTATTGCCCTGTAACTGGAGATAAGCAACAAACATCTTCAAACACATCCTCTTTGGTAAGACAGAGTCTTTGGAGTCCATGTTCAAGAGCTCACGGCGATAAGGTGGCTCATGTGGTCGTTCTATCTTTAGTTTCCTGAGAAACCTCCTCACAGATTCCTGTTGTGGCCGCATCACTGAACACAACTACAATAGTAATATGAGCTCCTATTTTCCACATTCCTCCCCCCAAAATTTATCTTTTTTTTTTTCTTGGTGATAGACGTTCTGACAAAAGGTGAAATATCAAAATGCTTTTCACTATACTGATGACTAAAGATGTCGAATACTTTAAAAACATTTATTTGTCCATTCATTTCTTCTTTTGAGAACTGTTCCATTTATTTGTTGGTAGCTGTAGTTTTTGATGTTTAGTTCCTGAAGTTCTTTTTTTCCCAACTCTTTATTGATTTTTTTTGTGAGTGTCACATCATGTACCCCAGACCCACTCTCCCTGTCCACCCTCTGCCCTCACAACCTCCCCACCAACTATATATATATATATATATCTCAAACAAAATAAATAAACAAAGCATAGGAACCATCTGATTGTGGAAGCTGTAGTCTGTCACAGTGTGTCCCACAGTATATCTCTCTGTCCACACATCTTCACTTACAAATGTGCAGTGAGTCATTGGTCTGGTTTGAGACCTCTGGCTTCTGCCACACTGTCAATATTGATCCTCATTGGGACTCCTCCCACTGAACCTGTTGCTGCCCCGTGTCATGGAGATCCTGCAGCTTTATATCATCAGGACTGACCCTTTCCAGCACTCCAAGGGTTCATAGATGATGTAGATTTTGGGGTGAGCCAACTCAAAGCCCTGGATCCGGGTGTGGGTGATAGCTGAGCTGGTCAGCCCGCTGGCTCTACCACATCCACACTTCCAGGGAGAGCTCTCCAGCACTGCCGCCAGCAGGAGGCAGGGTCAGCTTTCTCACACTCATACCTTCAAGGCCAGCTCACCTGCACCCACCAGAGCCAGCTCCACTGTGCTGTCCAGTTGAGGTGCAGGGTCCACTCTACTGAGTGCTGCAGCCATCAGGAACTGGGCTAACTCTCCTGCTTTCACACTCTTGTGGCTAGCTCACCAGTGTCTTCACCATCAGGTCCAGTTCCATTGTGTTGCCCAGACAAGGCTCAGGGCCCACTCTGCTGAGTAATGTAGCCTGTGAGGGGCAGGACCAGCTCTTCTGCTCTCATGACCTCAGGGCCAGCTCTACTGATTATCACAGGTGGTGAGGGGTTAGGGGGTAGAGAGCATCACCTTAACACCCAAGCTAGATCACCCACACTTATGTCAGTCACCCTTGCTTAACACTCAAGCGGCTCACCTGTGCCCCAGCCACTAAGGCTAGCTCTACAGTGGTGCTCAGGTGAGGTTCAGGGCCCACTCTCTGGGTATCTTTCTCTGCCTGCCTCTGCAGTTCTTTTTTTATAGATCTATTTTATATTAAGTGTATTTGTATATGTGTGTGTGTGTGTGTGTGTGTGTGTGTGTGTGTGTGTGTGCGTGCATGCAGCAGTTCTGTTGGAGCTAGGGTTATAGGCTATTGTGAGCCACCCAATGTAAGTGCTGGGAGCCAAACAGGTCTTCTGAAAGAGCAGTATGGGCTCTCAACTCCTGGGACATCTCTCCAGCCTCTATTTGTGCAATTCTTTATGTATTATAGACACCAGTCCCACCTGATGTTTGGATATTCTGTTGCTATATTCTGCATTCTTCAGGCTGTCTGCACTCTGCACATAGTTTCTTTTGCTGTGTAGAAGCTTTCTAATTTCATGGACTCCCACTGGTCAATTATGAAGGCTATTTCCTGTGCTGCTGAGAGGTTCTTCTACTCAGAATCTCTCAGCCTACAGTTTGAAATGTTTGCTGTGTCTCCCTCTAGTAGTTTCAGTATTTTGGACTTTAAATTAAGGTCTTTGATCCACTTTTGACTTGATTTTTGGCAAAGTGAGAGATATGGATGGTTAGTTTTCTGTTGTTTATACAGTTTTAGCAGCACCATTTGCTGAATAGATTTTTCTCTGCGAATGTGTTTTTGACACCTTTATAAACATATCTGTTTTTGTCCACGTAGCATGCTGTCTTTGTTACTGTGGTCTGTAGGATAGCTCTGATACTGCTAGGAGTGTTCTTTCTGCTTTAGACTGAATTGGGGAATCTATGATCTTTTGCATTTCCACAAAACATGATTGAAATTTTGATGGGGGCTGTATTCAATCTAGATGCTAATATGGTAGTATAGCCAGTTTTATACCATTAAGTCTGCCAATCCCGGAGGATAGAAGGTTTTCTAGCACCCGGTGTTTTCTGCAACATCTTTTTTCGTCGTCTTAAGGGGCTCATTGCACAGTTCTTTACTTCCTTTTTTAGGTTTGTTCCTCATTATTTATCTTTTGAAGCCATTGTGAATGATCTGTTTTTCCTAATTTCTTCCCCCACAAGTTCACTACTGGTATTAATGTTACTGATTTTACATGTTGCTTTTGTAACTTGCAACATGACTGGGCATGTTTTTCAGGTCTGAAAGTTTAGGATCCTTTATGTATATAATCATGCTATCTGCAAGAGGGCGATCTTGACTTCATTTCCTAGTTTATCCATATCTATATATCTATATCTATATCTATGTCTATGTCTATGTCTATGTCTATGTCTATGTCTATGTCTATGTCTATGTCTATGTCTATATCTATATCTATATCTATATCTATATCTATATCTATATCTATATCTATATCATCTATATCCATATATATATATATATATATATATATATATATATATATATATATATCTTGTCTAATTGCTCTAGCTAAGAATCCCAGTCCTGTATTGAATAAGAGTGAAGAGGTCACTCTTGTCTTCTTCCAGATTTTAGAGGCAATGCTCTCAGCTCACATAGAATAATGTTGGCTGTGGCTTTGTTGTATGCTACCTTTATTTTAGATAATATAATTTCGTCTATTCCAAATTTCTTCAGAATTTTTATCATGAAGGCAGTCTGAACTTTCTTGAGCGCCTGTTCTGCATCCATGTAAGTGATCATGTAATTTCTGTCCTTCAGTCTATTTTTATATATTTATATACATTTATTAATTTACATACATCAAAGCAATCGTCTATCCTTGGGGAGAAATCCATTTGGTCATGTGTATGGTTTTCTTGATGTGTACTTAAACTTGGTCTATGTGTATTTTGTTGACTATTTTCACTTCTTTGTTCACCAGAGCCTGTAATTCTTTCCTATGTTCATCATTGATCTGTAAGTTTCTTGTGTTGTGTTTTTATCTGACTTTTGTCTCATGGTAATAATAGCTTCATAGAATGAGAGAGGTAATGTCTCCCTCAGAGGTGTTGCCATTAGGCTTCTAAGGACGTTTGGTAGACCACATACCTCAACCTGCGTGGCAGTGAATCCTGTGCTTTTCTCCATGGGGAGTCTTTTAGGTACTGCTCAATCTCACTGCTTACTGTGGTTCTAACTAAATTGTTTATATCTCCCGTCTTTAATTTTGTAGGTAAAACACATTTAGAAATGTATGCATTTCTTGTACGTTTTCTGGCTTTGGGGAATAGAAGTTTTTGAAGTATCCCCTAATGGTCCTCTGGATTTCATTATAATCTGTTATGACAATTCCTTCTTCATTTCCAATTTCAGCACTTTGTACCTTCCCTTTCTTCGGTTAGTTTAGCTACGGGTTCACCAGTTTTTACTCGTCTTTTCAAATAACCGACTCTTTGAGCAATTCTCTCCCCTGTTCTTGAAGTTTCTCTCTCATTTATTTCTGCTATAGTCTTTATCATTTCTTTCCATCAGATGCATTGGGGTTTTAGTTTCTGTTTTTTGAGAACCTCAAGGTGTATAATACATTACATACTAAGATCTGGTGCTTACAGCTGTAAACATACCTATAAGGCCTGCCTTGGCTGCACCCTAGGGTCTTTTAAGGTGTACTCTCACTGCATTCAGTTCTAGGAACACTTTATTCTCCCCTGGGTGCCCCCTATTTGTTGGATGGCATGTTTTCTATAGCTATCTATTAAATACAATTGGTCTATGGTATAATTTAGCTCTAAAGTTTCGTTGCTGATTTTTTTTATACTATAGAAGCCCCACATAGATATGAGAGCTGGATATTAAAGTCTCTCACCATGTTGTATCATGGTTTCTTATGTCTTGTAGCATCCACTTTATGAACCAGGGAGGACCATGACTCAGCACATAAATATTTACAATAGATACATCTTCTTGATGAATTGTTCCACTTTATTAGTAGGCAGCTGCTTCTCTTGATCTCTTCTGACTAGTTTTGGTTTAGATTCTTCTTTATCAGAGGCAGAATCACTACACTGTCATCCTGTTTGCATGGTAGGCTGATTTCCAACCTGTGACTCCAAGTCTAGGAATGTCTTTGCATATGACACTCTAGGACATAACAGATAGTACATCTTGGTTTATAATCCAGTCAGTTAGCCTGAGTTTTTTTTTTTTTTGTTTTGCTCTGTTTTGTTTTTTTGTCTTTTCCATTTTATAACCGCTACTGGTCAAAACCATAGATACAGACCCAAAGACATGCAAGGCTGGTATCACTCCACCCTTATAAGGCTACGAATGTAACAATGGATAGAACTGGGGTGTTACCAAGCCAAGAGGCTGAAGCCTTCTTTAACTTCAATTATGAAAGAAGGATCCAGGACACAGACCACTGGCTCTTCCCCCACTCCAATATTTTACTCTTCCAACACATAAAACCACAGTACTTGAAGCTGCAATGTCAAGAAGCATGCAGAACTGATGCCATTCCAGGCACGTCAAATTTAAGGGGCTGGGGTCTGTTGTTGAGTGACAGATGAAATCGCTTCCTTACATTTTTCAGCCTCCCTTTCTGCCTGCCAATCGCTCACTGCTTGCCACTACTCCCGTCCCCATCAGATAAGAAGATAAAAGAACAAAGTAGCGAGCCTGTCACCAACTGTGCTCTGCCAGGCATCTTAATTCTGCTTTTCCAGACAGTGTGATGGGTAAGAGGGACTGTGCACGGCGGCTTTTCTGCTCTATGACCACCTCAGCATCCCATTAGATTTTTGTCATGTCGTAAAAGCCACACAAACAGCATCCCCTCCAGCATCCCTCTTTGTAACGTCGCTAGTTCCCTTAGTAAAATATTGACATTTTCTGTGGCACTGCAGATTTCAAGGACGTGCCATTGCTTACAACCTTGTGTCCCCTGTCGACTCCCTTTGCTAGGTGGCTTAGGAGCTCCCCCTCCTGTCAAGGGCTGGACCTTTCTGACCTCTTGAATCTTGTCTGTCCTGCTATTTGCTTTGTCCAGCAGGATGTGAGAGAACTGCACTGTTATTTTCAAGCCCTCCTCTCTCCATTTCTTCAAGCCGTGCTTCCATGTCAACAAGCTCAGACTTGAGGATGGAGACATGCTGAACAGAGGGCAGCCATCCTGTTGATGCCATCTTCCCCCAGACAACTGGCAGAGGACGGCAACACAGCAGAACCAGTCAAAGTCTACCAGCTGGTCCCAGCTCAAATGATCACCCTGCAGCACTATGAGCTAAGTTGACTAAGCTATAAACTCAACATCCCTTCTGTGAAAATTCACAGCTTTTTGGAGTGCTTCAACTTTCATGTTAGGAATGCCCAAACAGTAAAACCAATACAAGTATTTGAAAATCTGAAGAAGAAGAAGAAGAAAAAAACCCAACAAACAAAATTCTACAGTCTGAAACGTTACTGATCTTAAGCATTCCTAGAAGGGATATTCAACCCTTCCAAAGTTTGGGAGTAGGGAATTTTTATTTGTATTTTGCCGGCATGTATGACCATGTACCATGTGTGTACAGTGCCCATTGAGGCCATAAGGGAGCATCAGATCACCGGGAGTGGAGTCATGTAGACAGTTGTTAGCTGCCATGTGGATATTGGAAATTGAACTTCAGTCTTCTGGAACTTCAGACTTCTGGAAGAGCAGCCAGTGATCTTAATTGGTGAGCCATCTCTCCAGAATTGGGGGTAGATTGTTAAGCAGCAAGGTTAATTAATTAATAATCTAGCTAACGCAAAATGCAATTAAAGAATTAAAGTTAACTAACATTTTTGACCAATTATTTCATGTTTTGTAAAATAAATAACTCCCATATTCTGGTTTTGCAGTCACCTCCATCATTCCTGGGTTCCTATAGATTCTAAGTATAGAGATAAGCATTGTCTATTCTGGACAACGTAAAGGTAAGGTTTATTCCTAGTTCTCAAATAGATGTAGTGATGCTTTTGCACACACATTCACACAAGAGGTGAAAAGCACAGTACCACAATTCCAATGAGCAGAGCCAACTGAAATGATACATTTATCATTTGCACAATTCCCAGTTGCTCTTCTGATGCTAACAGAATACCTATGGTGGAGCAGAATATAGCCTTGGCTTCTGGTGAGGGCCTCATGGGTAGAGAGGTAAACAGATGCATATGGAAAGAAGCATCCATGTGAGACAGTAAGCATGCTAGGTTTGCACCATAGGACCCTAACCTTGTGGCCATTCAAATCCCATAGGAATGAGAACTCAGTCCACCAAGGCCAATCCCATACCAATGAGAACTCAGCCCAGCAAGGAAAGCATCAGTCCATTCGTGAAACCTCTGTCTAAACTATCTAACACCTCTGATGGCCTCACTAATACCTTAACCATCTTACTCTGGAGGTCAAGCCCCATGAGTTTTGGTGATGACTAACAGTGGACATTAATCTTGACTCCTCAAAAGGATTTAGAATTACCTAGAAATCATACCTCTTGTGTCTATGAGATTGTTTTCAAAGAAGCTTGGCTGAGGAGGAAAGATTCACACTGAATATGGTGGTGCTGCACCATGGGCTCCGGTCTCATGTTGAATGAAAGGGGCGGGGCACCAGCAGTCACCTCTCTTTGCTTTGCGACTCTGCTACTATGGTGATCTGTATCATCAAACAAAAGTTCATACAAACCATTCCTTTCTTAAATCACTTCATCAGCTGCTTCATCACAATAACAGGAAAAGTAGCTGATATATTAGCCACAGCACACCCCAGTGTCTTCAGGGGTCCACGTTTGCTCTTCCTCCACTAAACACATTTGTCACTATTTTAACAATCCAATGAAACAGGGGTGCCCTGTGGAAGTTCCTGTTATTGTTTACTTTACAGCTACTTTTTATTGAAGATATTTATTTATACAAGCTCCAAACAAAGATGTCTTATCTAACAGGAAAGACCAAGGAAGCAAGAAAGACAGCCTCACTTTTTAAAAGCTAATTAAGACAGAGGCGGGAGCTGACATACCCCTGAGCAGACAAAACCAGTTGGCCCTTAGAAGCAACCTAAGCTTTGTTTAATTTGCAAGCATAAGTGGACTGTCTAGTTGTTTCTTCTGTTTCCTATGGGAGAAACCAAATACAAAATAATCAAATATAATTGTAACCAAATATTTTCTTTGTTTTACTTCTGTGACTATAAAACCACCCCTACACCAGGAGCTCTCTCTTCCTTGCCTCTGTCAGTGGGGCCCCAGCACCACTCCTGTGGAACTGTGCAATTCAGTTGCCTGATGTTTAAGATGTTATTGTGGGGCCAGCAAGACGGCTCAATAGGTAAGAGCACTTGCCACCAGGCTTGAGAACCTGAGTTCCCAGAACCCACATGGGAGAAAATGAGAACTGACTCCTGTAAGGTGTTCCAACCTACACACACATAGTAAAGATAAAACTAAAAATAATTGTTTTATTATGGATGTTTACTTTTTGTTTGCTTTGCTTGGGGAGTGTTATTAGGGGTAGAGCCCAGAGCCTTGTACATACTTGGCAAGCTCTTTACTGCTGACCTACATCCACAGACGCTACCCTTGAATTTATGATCCATCGGCCTTGGGCTCCTAAATGCCGTGATTACAGGTGTGCACTACCATGCCTGGCCTCAGTTTACTCTTAACAGCCTCAAGGAGACTTTGGTACTGGTAGATAGAACTCTTCACACTTTGTCATCTCTGAAAAGAAAATCTACATTCATACCCTCTGGTATGGACTTCACATGCACTCTGCCCTTCTCTATAAGGTCAAGGCCTATGCTAGAAAAAAAGAGATGAAGCATCTGAGACAAACCCATCCATGTCTTTCAGGAGGCCAAACATGGGATAAGAATATTGATTAATGTGTCATATGACAGTTCTTCTGCATGATAGACAAAAGGCATATGGCATAACATGAGCAGATACCAGAAGACGCACCACATGGAGGACTCTATGTTTAGGCCAGAACACAGAGTATCTAACTAGTCCATACTGAGGAGAAGCAATCGGAAAATAGGAAACTTAGGTTAATACAAGCAACTCATTAGCTAGCTGTGTGGCTCTGAACCCATTACTGAATTTCATGTGATCTTGGCTTCCTTTATCGTAAATGAACGTCATGATAACTGCCTTATATTGTGTGGCTGTGAGTTTAAATGGAAAACCAAATGTGTTTACTTTGCTCACAATCTTCCATCAAGGGCAGGGCTCAGCAAGAATGGTTCATCAAGAACAGCTTGTCTTCAGCTTACTAGACTCCGTGAAGGCAACCTGAAGGCTGGGCCAGCCTTACAGAGCCTCACCCCCATATCTGTGGGCTGTCATGCCTGTTTATGGGTCTATTTATGTTGTGAGGATCCTAAAATGTCCTGACTCTCTGGTGGCTCTGATCCCGCTACACCGTGAATGGAATCCCGCTGCGAACAGTTTCCACAGCAACCTTCCAAAGCTGGCACAGGATATAATCTCAACCTCAGTAACAAGGCTGGAAATGAACTAACTCCCTGGGTTGATGTGCCCTGGGTTTCATCATCTCATTTTTACCCACCTGTCAGGCCAGCATCTCTCTATCCTCTCTCTTCAGCTCGGGCTTGTCTGATGCAGAGTTCTGCACATTTGATCTTTTCCAGTGGAGGTTCAGAAGTCTCTGTCTCAGGCTTCCATCTGCAACACACAAAATTCACAGTTTAGGACTTGTACACAGTTAAAAGCACAACGGGCAACCACAGAGGTGGCTTGTTCCCTGCTTGTTCTGGAAGGACACTGACAGATGTAAGCACAGGTTGGTTTTCTTTCCCATGATGACCCCAGGCCTACCTCTGGACCAGGAAATGGGGGACAGGAGTCTCCTGAACCAGCAGTGCCCTCCAAATTCCCAGCTGCTGCTCAGAATTTAAAGACCCCAAACAGTCTTCCTAACACAAAGTATGGATCACGGCCATCCTGTTGTCACTATCAGTTAAATGACAAGTTTTCTTCCTTACTCTTTGCAGCACATCATCTCCTCCTGAGAGGGCTTTGATCTTCCACTCTGGGCTTCTGGGATGGATTTCCATGGTCATTGTCAACTGTTCCTGTCAATACCCCACCGTTTCAAAATTACCTTAGTACATAAATATGTCACAGTCATGAAGGAAACCAAAACACAAGCTCACAGCTGAGAGTCCCTGTTTCCATCACCACTAATACCTGTATCCCAGCACAGATGGATGGTTTTTATTCAGATTCTTTCTCAGTCTTTTTGTGTGTTCCGATATTAAATAATGCATACCCAAATATCACTTTTCTATCTAACTGTGAGAGTTATAGGTCTACTCCCTCGCTCATCACGTTCTTAGGATGATTTGTCATGGTTGTCTTTTTTTTCCCCTTTATACTTTTATGCCATTTTGCTGTCTTCCTTCTCCAACAGGCTCTACAACTGACCCCAGACTTCCCCTTTCCTCCATGTAAGCCCCCCCCCCCCACACCTATCCCTCACATCTGGCCTAAAATACCCTCCAAAGCCCTCTCTAGTTACTTAAGAAGATTCAACTTTTAGGTGTGGGCACCATGCAGCAGGGCCACACCCAGAATGCATTAGGGCATCACCTACACAGGGACACCAGAGCAGCCCTGCCTTCAAAGCTGTTCATACCATTCCCCCATACAGTGGAGACTGAGGTTCCTGTGATTAACACACTTGACTTTCACGCACAGCAGCATTATATTTTCTATCACAGTCTGTACCCATACCCACATGCACAAGACAGAAACAAACTCTGTGAAGTACCCCCAGTCTCACTCTTCCTCCTTACCCCTTCACTTTGATTTAAGACAATGGTCGATGCGCATCTTCATCCATTTGCCAGTCACAATCACTGGAGGAGGGCCAGTCATGACCCACACTCAATAACCGTGCTTCAACCCAGAAAGTATGTGTGTGATATGCACAGGTGCACATACAGGTGTGCTCAGCTGCACACACGCTTGTGGAGGCCAAAGCTTGACCTTGGGCATCCTCCTATGTCGCTCCCCACCTCGCTTTGTGAAACAGTTCTTTTCACTGGACCTGGAGCTTGTTGGTTCAGGTAGACTGGCTGGTCAGTGAGCCCTGAGGAACAGCTCCGTCTCCTCCCTCCAGCGTTACTTATAACAAGTCTACACCACTACACTGGGCTATCTTCTCAGCCTCCAGGATATGCCTCAATAAATTATTGAAGATTACCCTTGAAATAAAATTTTACTTCAGGAGCAAGAGAGAGTGAGTGATCAAGACTATTCTCAGGGGACCTTAGTTCAGATCCCAGTACCTTTACACACACACACACACACACACACACACACACACACACTTTTTGAATCTAATATAAAAAAACAAAACAAAAAATCAGCTGGGGGTGGTGGCACTTGGGAGACAGAGGCAGGTGGATCCTTTCTGAGTTCAAGTCCAACCTGGTCTACAGAATATGTTCCAGGCGATCCAAAGCTACATAGAGAAATCCTTTCTCAGAAAACCAAACCAACCAAACAAAGCAAAACAACAAACAAGCCAACTTACTTCACAGATTCTAAAAGGTTGGCATGTGAATCTGAAAAGCTCTGGCTGCGGCTGCCCATTTGAACATCTTCATTATACACCGGATCCCTTTTTTGCCAAACAAGCAAAGCTGAGCTCATCTCCCCATCTTGCCTGGGCTTGTTAAGTGTTTTCCACTGGCTGACTTTCACATCTGTATTCTCCTGTGGCTTCTCCGAATGAAAACCCATTCTCCTTAAGTGACTCTGCTGCAGAGCCTCACACCTGGAGCTCACATTGTTTACTGATGCTGTCCGACTGTGTGCTGTTCAGGGCCCTGGCCTTAGGTTATCCCTTGTCTGAGGACAGTTGTACAGAGCATGAGGCAGGTCTTGGCATCAGGACTTTTGACTGAGTTTTAGAATTCTGGCCCACATTTGCTATTTGGATTTAACAAAATGACATTCTAGGGGAGGTGACAAAAGGTGCACATGGTTCTCAGAGAAGAGGGAGGCTGGCTGTCACTGAAATGTCTAATAGTTCACTACAGTCTAGCATGGAGCCCTTTCAACACAGATTCTGTAATTTTAGGTTTCCAATGTCTTTACCACATGGGCATAACAGAGAATTAAATATTGTTCAACGTAACCCAGTTTACATGAATACTACTGTAGGATCATTCAGAAGTGTCTAAAATACTCTTTTTGAGGATCCATGGCAGGGAGTGAGAAAGATTATCTATCAGGTAAAAGATTACAGCTTCAAAAGGCACCTGACATTGGACAATGCAACGATTTAGGTAGCCAGAACGAAAGCATGTAACGGAGACACACCAAACTGAATTTAAACTGAAGAGGTATGATATCCTGTAAAATTTTATACAGAAATACAAAACACCAATCACTTAAAATAGGCCTTTGGAGAACAGAACTATGTTTTCAAACTGAAAGGAGAAACAGGTTGTCTGTGGCTCCTTCGAGGTGAGGCCAGGGTAAGCAGCTGGGAAGACGTGGGAAAGTGTCCTGACCTTTCTCATAGTGTCCCAGCATTTCCTCGGGGAAGGGTAGCTGCTGTAACTTTAACAAAACTGTGTTCCCAAAAGGAACAAAAACTTCTGAACACACTTGAAATTGTCTAATGACTATTAACCTCCAGGGCTTTAAGTTATTTTAACTTTTAGTCTAATTTCAGTATGAAGGAAAGGCAAATTTGTGGGATTAGAAAGGTTTTCCTAATCACAATTTGTTAAATAAATGTTGAGTAAGTGTTTATTAGCTACTGCGCATTGTGAGAAATTCTGAGAAATTCTCATTAAAAAAAAAAAAACCAACCTCCACTTACTTATAAAAGAAAAATTAGAAATTAAACTGTTCAAGGTAGCCAGATCTGGTGACACAGGTCTGGAGTCCCAGCCACTTAGGTTGGTGAAGCAAGATCTTGAGTTCAAGAATAGCTTGGGCTACTGGAAAAAAAAAATGTAAAACCAGCCTGGGCAACTTAGTGATACCCTGTCTCAAAATAGGAAGGAAAAAGAGAGCTAGGGATTAGCTCAGGGTTCAGCCCTTGCCTAGTATGTGAGAGGCCTTGGGTTCAATTTCCAGGACCACATGACAACAACATCCTCCAGGTAAAAGCAAGTTGAAGAGGCCAAGATACCGGTTTGTTTTTTTAATGTAGTCATAGTTACTCTGGAAATTGGGGTTGTTGTTGATTTCCTCACGTATTCTGACAAAGTCACCTAAAAGTTATGTTCACTGTTACTGGGCATGATTAAGCTGGCTGAATGTTTTCATATGCAGCAGGGTTAGTGGTTTTGAAAAGCTTCTCTAGAGAAGGCTTCTAACAATTCCTTTTATCACATTCATACTTGCTGACTCTGAGGGTCTTAGGTCTATTACTGGTGTGGCTTGAAGGTGCTCCTAAAAGTTAATGTACTGGATACTTACTTCCTAAAACCAGTGTTCAGAGGTGGGGCCTTTGGGTTCTGATTATGTCCTGAGATGCTCCATTCATGGCTTAGTGGATTAGCAGGCAGAGTGGCTTTGTTTATACAGGCGAGCTCTCTCTATCACAATTGCTCAACTCCTGGATACCGTCCATCAGGTTACAATGAAGTAAAAAGAGCCCCAGCAGACAACAACCAGATGCTAGGCTAGCATCAGACTCCTGTTCATCTCAGTTCCTAAAAGCATGAGTTCAACAAACCTCCATTTCTTATAAATTATCTAACTAGGATATTCTGTGACAGCATCAGGTAATAAACTAAATAACTGGTTTCCCTAATACATTCCTATAAAATGTAAAGTTAGGTAGGTTCATTCTATCTTTGTGTAGCCAAATTGCTGTTGGTATCAAACACTGCCTGTGGCATCTTCATGTGTAGACCACATCTTTGTACTGGCTCAGTTTAAGAATCTATTCACTCTTAATTCTGTGCATGCACTTCCTAGAAATTCCATAGCAACCACGATTTGGGATGCAGATCTAGCCTGCTTAGCCTTTCCCACAGCTTTTCCTATGAAATCTGGATTCCTGGCTTAAGGAAGGGTCACAACATTGTTCCATACACTTAATGAGGAAGTGTGGAATTACACAAAGTAAAACAGGTGTTTTGTCACAAGATTTCTGAGGCTTAGCAAGGGTTAAAGGCTACTCCATGAGCTCCTAACATCTTTGGAGCTTTTTCTTCTTAGAATTAATCCAGCTATGAAGAACAGTCTCTTACACTCCTCCCACTCCTACCCCCCCCCCCCCCCCCCGTCTTTTCATTGTTTTGGTTTTGTTTGTTTTGTTGTTTAAATTAATTGTATTAGAAAAGGTTCTACCAATTGTCTTAGTTTTCATTCTTTTTTATATTTAACCTTTATTTTTATTTTATGTAAATGAGTATTTTGCCTGCATGTATTGGAGTCCTTGGAAGTGAAGGTACAGAGAGTTAGAATTCGCTTTGTGAGTGCTGAGAAGCAAACCCAGGTCTTCTAGAAGGACAGCCAGTGCTTTTAGTTTTTTATTCTTTAATTTATTTTTAATTCACTTTACATTCCAATCACAGCCCCCCTCCTCTCTTCCCTTATCCTCCCATTGGTCCCTTCCCTTCTCTTTAGAGAGGGGGAGGCCCTCTCCCCTTGGGGTAGTTTTCTGTTACCATAATAAACACCCAAGACAACCAACTTTAGAAAGTCTTGGCTCACAGTTCTGGAGGCTTCAGTCCATTATCAAGTGGCCTGTGGCTTTCACCCTGTGGTGAAGCAGCTGACAGAGTTGCTTGAGGACCTGGCAGAGCAAAACCATAGACCTCACTGTGGAGAACATAAAGAGGAGGGGACCACTGTCCCTAACCTCCTCAAGGACACACCCCCAGTGACCTAAGGACCTCTCGGCAGGCCCCATTTGCAACAGATTCTATTGCATCTGAACATATCACCCTGTGGGGACAAACCTTAACTTGAGGTCCTTGGGACACTCAAGATCCATACCACAAAACCATTTAATCTCTAGGCCAAAGGTTAAAGAGGAAACATAATAGTCAGAGGAAAAACTAAGTGACTACTGCCAGAGTTAAGATCCTCTGTGTCTGAGTTGTACAATGACAGCCAGTAGTCCTAGGTGGCTTCAGTCACTTGAACTTTTGCATATCCAAATAGAAATATACGGTAAGTAGAGAGTATACATATATTGAAGTTAAAAAACCAAATCAAATCATGAATTACCTCAATAATACATGTTCATATTTATCAAGTTGAAATCCTTGAAATTTAGCATTAAATATCTTACCAAGAGATATTTAATGTGTTTAACTTTTTAACTTGTACTTTAACAAAAAGTGTAAATTTGCATATATCCTTCACACTGTACCCCTATTGGACAGTGTCACTGCTGCTCTGTAATTATCCTCAAAGTTTTTCCGTACCTCAGATTCCTTTGGCTGGGCTGGGTTATTCACTACATTGTGAACAGGAGTGCACACACACACACACACACACACACACACACACACACACACCTTTATGCTATTTTCTGAGCATGCACACATGTACAGAAATACCCTCAAAAATACCTACTTAATGCTATTTCCTGAATACACATACGCCATACCCATATACACCCAATGACCCATTCTGAACATGTTCTGGATATATGGCACACACAGACAGGTGCTATCGAGCCCCTAACACCTTGCTCTCTGCTGCCACCTCCTGTTACCATCGATTCATCCTTTAAGACCCTTTATTAAGTGATGAACAGGAACTATGTTTAACTTGTAGTCTGGTGTCATTGTTCTGTAGCTTGAAGACGTGAGAACTGAGCGATGCCAGGGACTGGTTGGCAGCAAAGCCCAGATGTCCTTTGTAAAATCAGTCACCTTGGTCCCCACCCTTGTCTCCTACAGGGCCCTGCCACTGCTCTCATCTGTTCCTCTGTAATTGCATCCACCGCTCCTCACTCGGTGAATCTCCGCTGTCCTGTGTTCTCAGAGCTTAGTCTGCATACCTTTCTCAGTGTGTACTACTCACATGATCTAACGTTATTACTTCTGTGAAGTTTGTCTCACCTTCATGATTCCTCTGACAACTACGATGGAGTCTACCCTTGCTTAAATTTCAGGGAGTCACACTCTAAAGTTTTGACCATTGTTTGATTAAGTAAAATATTCGAAAACATGTTACATATTTGAATGTTCTCTTTATTTTGTTTTTTTGTTGTTGTTGTTGAGACAGAGTCTCACAAGACTGCCCTGGCTGACCTGAACTTCCCATTTATCTCAAACTTACAGATTGTGTGTGTGTGTGTGTGTGTGTGTGTACTGCCATGCTTGGATTTCTCCGTACTTTCACATTTTAATTTTTTAAATATTTGCTTGTTGGTTGGTTGTGTTTCCATACACAAGTAGAGGCATGTGTGTAGGGCCGTAGAACTGTGGAACCAGGAGGAGCTGGTCTGGAACAAGAGTACAGTCAAGTCATGTCAAATCCCAGAAATTTTGTCTCAAGAATGGTAGGAATGGGACCACTCCTTCCCCCACCCCAGGCCTGCACATCCTCCAACCCCAACCTTTGCTCACACCAGAGGAGGTTGTATGCAATAGTAGCAACCAGCCTAAACTTCCTTTCCTCCTATAAGGTCATGTCCAGCAGGACCTGGAATTCCTTCTTATGCAAATGAAGCATCCTCAGCACCCTGGCCCTGGCTTCTTGAAGCCCCCCACCCAATCCCTTTGTTCCCCCAAATTAAAGGAATTGTCTCACTGAAGCCTGTTACCCCCACTGCCTGAGGTCTTATCACCCCTGGCCTTTTCAGACTCGCTCTTCCTCTCAGGCCACCCTTCCCGATCTTAACAATCATGCCATTATGGGTGAGGGAACAGAGCGGGACAACACAAGTGGTGGTCTGAGGATAACTCTCCTTCCACCAAGTAGGCCCATGGCTTGGTAGTAAGTGACTTTACCCATTCAGCCATTTTTTTTCTGGCCCTGTACACATCTTTTAAAACTAGACTATAAAACTGGCTATTAAACTTGGGATTGGGTTAGCTGCCCACAGATGGGGCATTAAAAATAAAGCCACATCAAGCTTGTATGTTATTAAAAAAAACATCCCAATAGCTTCTCCTTCAAAGGCCTTTCCTCGGCGGCTTCTTCTTCCTCTTCATACTGTGAGTTTGACCTTGTCACCTTCTCTAGAAGAAAGTGGCCAAAGAAGGAAAAGAGGAAATGTACATTTCCTTTTCAATGTTTCAGTGAGAACAAAGATAATAGTTCTGGATAATTGCGAAAAGGAACATTCCTGGCAACTTTAGAAAACTCTGTATCTCTTATCTATTGTCTGAAATAGATACAATATAACAAAATAAAGAAACTTGGTGACCCATTTCAAAGAGTCATTTGCTGTTCACTTCTGTGTTTGACCTAACATCCTTGTGACTAGCAGGTAAAATCTTTTTGAAATAAAGAAGCAGATGCCTAGCTTGCACAGACCTGAAGGCTTACAAATGCTGTCAGATAACATCTGGGGCCTATAAATAGATTTTCCCTCTTTTCTGTTGCTATAACCCTTCCATTCCTACCAGTTTTTAAAGACATCGTCTCACTGTGTAGCCCTGGCTCGCCTGGAGCTCACAGAGATCTGCCTGCCTCTGCCTCCTGAGGGGCGAGATTAATGGTGTGAGCCACCACTTCTAGTTCCATCAGCAGGTTTTGTTTTGTTTTGTTTTTAAAGATTTGTATATTTTTATTTTATATAATAGGTGTTTCTCCTGGATGTATATCTGTGTGCCATGTGTAGGCAGTGCCTAAGGAGGCCAGAAAAGGGTGTCGGGTCCTCTGCAACTGGAGTTAAAGATGGTTGCAAATTGCCATGTGGATGCTAAAAGTCCAACCCAGAGCCTGTGTAAGAGCACTAAGTACTCTTGATCTCTGAGCAATCTCTCCAGCCCCTCTACTGATATATATTTAATATATCTTGATTTTTGATTTTTTTTTCTCTGTTACTATAAAAACTTCGTAAAACTCCTCCCATGTTGGAACATGACGTTTGGGCTTACCTAAATCTGCATTCCTGGAGCACGGCCATTCATGTTGATTCTTGAATAAACTACCTCTTATTTTCTTTGAGAACTGCATCTTGTATCAACATATTCAAGAATGATCAGTTTTTTTTCTTTGTTTGTTTATTTGTTTGTTTTGACAGGGTCTCACTCTCTATGTAGCTTTGGATGTCCTGAAACTCTTGATGTAGAACTCTCAGTTTGGCCTTGAACTCTCAGATCCACCTGTCCCTGCTCCCCAAGTACTGAAACTAAAAGCATGTGTCAGTACACCTGACTCGTGGGGATTTTTCAATCATTTCTAATTCCATCTTTATAAGTAAAGAAATGGGATAAGAAATATAGTTGTTTGCTCAGTTTAACCAGTACCTGTTTTCTCTGTTCAGACTTATGTTGGACACTACAAGAACACAAATGGAGTCCTGTTTTAGATGTAGGCCATTCCCCAGGGAAGCAAAAGATGGGTGCTGTTTTGGTTGGGGTGTGGTGGGGAAAGGCATTTTTGAGTAGTCAGAATAGGTTGGCTAAGAGAAGGTGTGGCTAGAAAGAAAAACAAAAGTACTATCTGTTCTAGTTGGCCCAGGAACCTGGGGATTATCATGGAAAGACAAGCCAGGTGAGGACTGGGCAAATGACTGCACACCGACAGTAGCCACTGACAATCTGAGTATGGGTAGGGCACGAGAGGCAGAAGAAATACTTAGGTCAGGCAATAGGGGAGCCTAGCCTATGGACTCACCCTAGAGAATGGAAGCTATACCCAACTGTTGGAGACACAAGGAGAAGGGGACAGATATGGTTATCAGGAAGAAATGAGGAGGGGTGAGGCAGGGGGATGGTTATTATTACATTTGGACAAAGCTGAGTTGAACTTGAAAAACCCAACAGTGGTTGAAAAATGACCAGAAATAAATGGGAGTAATTCTATGTCAGAATAAAAGTTCTCTGCCCTAAAATGCATATTCTCAAATAGATAATGAAGGAAGAAAAGGTAAATGTCCAACCCTTCCTAGAACCATAAGGCATAGGATCCAGATGCCTGTATGAGATATAGGCACTCTGACCTACTGACCTACTAGCCTCATTAAGTCTGGAGGGACTGGTGTCAGTGTATGCAACCATTTCATTTTTGAATGAGCTGACTGTGGTTCCATGGTAGATCTAGACTGAGGCACCCAGTAGCTGGCTATGGAATCACAGAGACAGTAGATAACTCTGTATCCAGAAACTGGAACATCAACAGCGAGGAAGCTAGAGATCTAGAGAATCCAGGCTACTCTTTGGCCTTCTGGGTGCTACTCTTAATAAGACTATGATAAACCAGCACTATCCAGAAGTGTACAGAAACCAAAGACGTGGCCATATTTAGAGAAACAGGTTTGATGGCTACTGAAATGGATCAAAAAAAGGAAAAAAAATTTCTTTCTCATTGAAATGGAATTATTCTTGGTCTGTAACACAAAGAGGCTGGCCTGGGACGAAGAGATTGAAATTAGAAGAGGGCAACTTGAGACTCGAGGTGAGGAATCCTGTGTCAGCACTTAAGATAGAAGAGATTTCTTTCTCATCAAAGATGAAAGTACAGACTGGACCTCATCCCCAGAGGATGCTACAGGCACACAGAAATGAATGAGGAGTACATAACAATGGTCAAATGTTCTGTCACTCTCATGACCCCACAGGAGAAAACAGATTGGAGCAATAGACAGAAGGTGACAAGACATTTTCAGAGAGCAGGCAGGCAAAACCACAGGGAAGATGTTTGAAGACATAGGTGTTAGCATGAGGAAATCAACTAGTTGAAATTATCTAGCTTTATAGCAGGTGTTAATCACTGGTAATATAAAACTGATGTTGAGTGGCAAACAGGGACTCGGTCAGGACAGGAATATGGGTCATTTGATTGTTAAAGCAACTAATGCCACAGATCCCCCTGCACTGTTCTGGGACAAAACAAAAGGAATCCCAGGGGCAAAGCTCCCCGTTGGAGGCTTCATCCTATGAAGATGTCTAACTTAAAAGGGTTCTCTAATCCTCAACAGCAACTTGTCCAGGGAAGTGTTTCCTCCAGATTAACACACAGGTTGCATCTAAAGTTGGCAGCAAAACTTGCCAGCACTGCCTACATGTTTTGGGGGCATGGGTGTTGTGGAATTCTGCTCCATGGATTCAGAGAGCAACTGAGGCCAGACAATGTATGTCAGCATTGAAGCCCATGAAGGCACCTCTGAGAAGACACCGGATGAAGCTGACCCCTATGGTGCAATGGTGACCATAGGATGTTAGAGATGGCAGGACCCTGGGATGTCCATTGAGGAAGGCTGCAGGCATGGAGTGGAGCTGGCCAAAGCTTTGAAGGCCCGTTTACTGCAATCTGCTGCAGATGCTGGACTCTGAGCTACAGGATTCAGGGTCTTCTCTGCTAGATTTTCATTTTGACTTGGTCTGGCCTTTCTTTGCTGTGCTGGGATTCTCCCCTTTTGAAATAATGTTTCCTCCTTGTGCTGTCATTTGTTAGATGTATGTAATTTGTTTTTTATTCTATAGGAGCTCATGGGTAAGAGATGTTGGACTTTTAAAGTGTTGGAACTGATGAAGACTAGGGACTTTTAAAGTAGGATCAAATACATTTTCTAGTGTAATACAGTTACATGTCTATGGAGACAGGGGGTGGAAGATTATGGGTTTAAAATGATGTATTTGAATATCAAGTTGACAAGGTGTAAGGTTGTGATAGCTAGTGTTAACTGTCAACTCGACAAAGTCTAGAATCGCCTGAGGGATGGGGATTCCCCATATGTCTCTGGGGGAATATCTTGATTACATTGGTGGAAGAGAAAAGATCCACCTACTGTGTGTGTTCCCATTTTTAAGCTGGGAGCCTGGACTATAGTGGAGAAAGGTAGTGAGGCAGTAGCATTCACTCGTTCACTTTGTTTTTTGGTGGTGGTTGAGCTAAGACAAACTACTTCAAGATCTGCTGCCCCGACTCCCCACCATAATTGATTATGCTCCTGAACTATGAGCCATAATAAGCCCTTTCTCTATGAAGATGCTTTTTTGATATGGCATTTCTATCACAGCAATAGGAAAAGGAATGAAGACAGACTCTAACCACATAGCATTAGACTCTGTACTAGGAAGAGTGAAATCTTATTCTATTACTCTACAAAGACACTCTTCTTTGGTTGCTGGAAGCTACATCCTGCTTGTCTTCCTCAGAATCCTTGAGAGCAGAGCAGGTCTAATTCCTGTGACTTTGTGTTAAGAAATGGGTGGTTATTCTGCATGAGATTTCATTAGTTCCTTACAATTTTCTCTCTTGTTTCACACTTACTAATATAAAATTTCCCTTTCAGTTTTAACACTAACTTAAAAAACAAAACATCCGCGTGGTGAACTGGTGCACAAGGGTTACAAACAACAGCCTCCATGGGTGTGTACACAGCCTGTTTTCCCAAGGGACCTTTGAGACAATTTCCTGGCAGCTATTCATGTCTCTAATCTCAGTGCTGTCCCGACTCTAGGCTCCAGACAGGTATGCATGCCTTTGAGAAGCCCCAAGGCACAGTGGCTAGGGTTCACATCTACCAGGTCATCATGTCTATCTGTACCAAGCTGCATAATAAAGAACATATGATTAAGTCTCCCCTCCCCCAACCAAGTTCTATTTCCCTAGCTGCTGGGCTTCACTAAGTTTAATGCAGGTGAATTTGAAGACAAGGCAGCTGAGAAGTAGCTTGTTCCATCAAGCTATGAAGTCAAAGATGTTCCCAATTGCAGTCCCCTGGACAAGTGATGGGTCCTGCATTCCCAGGGGCTTCTACTATGTTCTCCTATACCCTACCAAACTACGTTCAGTAATAAATCTCACATTTCCAGTTTGGAGAAAAAAAATCAGTCATACCTCTGTGTAATGTACTGCAGATCCCTGCAGCCTTTCATGTCTGGCGCATCTATGGACAAAGTAAATGGGTCTAACAATCTGCCCCATAGCTTTTGCCAAAAGCAATGGAGAGTTAAACCTTCCCAGCTACAAAACAGAAAGACAAAAGGGAAAGGGAGTCATCTAAAAATATCTCAATTCTTCTTCAGGGGAAAGGTTAGTTTACAAGCCATGTCTAAGAAGGACATAATTCTTCTCCAAAAACACATGTTCCGTACTGTCAACTTCTTTAAAAACTGTCCAAAACAAAACCGAACACAAAAGGTTGTTCAGTAAAGCAACTGTTTTTCTCTGGAACTCGTTGTTATTCCTTAAGGATTTATTCGTCCTAATTATCCATTGTTGTGTAATAAGACCACAAGACTCGGTGGCTTAAAACAATACTCATTTTCTTATTGCCATGGTTTCTGAGAGTCTGGAATTCCAGAAGAATTTGGCAGAGCACTTCTGGCTGAGAGTATCAGATGAGGCTGTGGCCAGATGGTAGCTGGAGCTGGGACCCTGGGAAGCTGGGATGCTGGGCCGTGGGGCTGGGGGTGAGAGGAGGCATGACCTGGCAGCTGGCAAGCAGTAGGTCACTTGTCCACGTAGCTCAGGACTTTGTCATTGGCCTCTCTGGCTAATTTAGGCTTCCTCATAACACATTTGGACTGCTTAGAGGATGCAGTTGATAGATGCAGGAAGAATGAACCAGAAAGCAGAATGGACATTGTCTGATCTTTTCCTTCTCAATTTATCCTCAGAAGAAATGTGGCAAAATTTCTTTTCCATTCTAGCAGGTACAAGTGAGACACAAAGCTCCATGGGCTTGAGGGGAATAGATAAGACTTTTTATCTTGATAGGCCATTGGCCAGGAGGGCACATAGGCTGAATGGTTGCTGCTGTTGAGCTCTGTTTGAAAAAATACTCTCTGCCCCACAGTCCAAGGTTAATGATAACTGCAAAGTCCCACACGCAAGGGCACTGTCACCACTCTCATTTATTCTTTTTAAATTATTATTATTATTATTATCATTTTATGTGTATAAATGTTTTGCCTGTATTTATGTCTGTGCACCACTTGCATGTATGATATTTGGAAAGAACAGAAGACCTTAGATGCCTTGGAACTGGGATTATAGATGGTTGTGAACCATCTTGGGTGCTGGGAATCAAACCTGGATGCTCTGGAAGAGCACTTAGCCATGGAGTTATCTCTCTAGCCTCACTTAGGAAAAAAAAAAAAAAAGGATTGCTTGATTGTGTGTGTGTGTGTGTGTGTGTGTGTGTGTGTGTGTACACCTAAGAGATGATAAGAACATTTATGATGGGAAATGCTTTGACTTTCAAATTCTATTTTCTTCAGGCTGTAGCTCTGCTTAGTACACTTTTCTGCTTCCTGGTTTTATACCACATTTTTTTCTGACCTTTAGTTAGATCCAGTGCAGGCAAGAGCAGAGTTTGGGTGGCTGACTGGGTTTCCTGATTCAAATACGCCCTCTAGTGTTGAAATCTTGTCATTTCTTTATTGGTTGGGTCTGCTCTCGGGGTTGTCTGCCCTAGGTTGTGACTCTCTATGCTTTCTTCAGGATCTTCAATTTTATCTCTTCTGTTGACTTTCTAAACATCTTGAAGAATCCAGAGGCAAGTGACCCTAGCATCCTCCATCTCTCCCAGAGTCCCCTTCCTCAGGATAAGACTTGTCTTAACTGTCGATGTAGCCTGTGCTGCCTCCCCCAGCCTCTGCACATCCCACCAGCACCCCCCAGTCCTTTACTTTCTTCCATGTTCTCCACTCAATGCTCCCACAGGCTTCAGAGCCTGTCAGGTTTCCACCTGGGCTCCTATCTGGACTCAAACAGGGGATCTGAGGTTTATAGAATTCTGTTTCTTCACAATCCTGAGGGGTATATGAATGATTACATTATTGGCTCTCTTTCTAGATCAAGGTGACCTTTCTATAAGTTTTGAGAAGACATCTGGAGCTAAACAAAGGCCATAGTTCTACTCCAACTCAGAGCTTTATATGATAAAATAACAAAAATGCCATTTACTGCATTTAAGAATATCATTTCCCCAAACCTATTTGTTCAACACCATACAAGTATTTCTTAGTTTGGTATCCTTAGAAACCTTAGGCAGGTCCCAGGACCTACAGGTTACCAAAAGTCACATTCCCAAAACTCTTACATAAATGCTGCCCTGCATATAATCTATAATCCTCCTGCATAACTTACATCACCTCTAGAGGATTTAAAACTGACACAATGCAGCAGCATTACATGACCAGCTGCTGTGCTGTGCTGCTTATGGGAAAATCAGAACTCCATGCACAGTCAATAGAGACATCTCATTTTCTTTTTTAGTGCATTTTTATTATTTTATGTGCCTGGGTGTTTTGGCTGCATTTATGTCTGTGCAAACCCTGCAGAAACCAAAAGAGGCTGTCGGGTCCCCTGGAACTGGAATTACAAATGGTTGTGAACTGGCCATGTGGGTACTGGAAGCCAAACCCTGGCCCTCTGCGAGAGCAGTTAGTGCTCTTAACCACTGAGCCATGTCTCTAACATCAAATATTTTCTATCCAAAGTTCTTCAAATTGTTAGATCCAAGTAAAACTAGCCAGTATGGAGAGTCAACTGTACAATCATATATATAATGTTCTAAATAAGTAACTTTTTATAGTAACACACATTCGTGTATACAGAATTGTTTAAATTCCTTTCTGACCACTAAAACATACTGAAAGCCAAAATTCTTTAATTTCTTCAGCCATTGCCAAGACCAAGAACAGTCCTGTCCCAAACGTGGCATGCTCTGAGGGCATTTTAATTACCTGGAGTACCGCATCTGGCTTTTAAACTTTTTTTTTTTTTTTTTTTTTTTTTTTTTTTTTTGGTAAGGAGACATTTGTAAACTTTGAGCATAGCTCTCCAGGGCCATATGGCCCAGACACAAGACAGCACATCATGAGTTAACCTGGAGCCTCAGTCCCAGAGACTGTGTCACACTGCCAGTATCTGCATTTGTCCTTGGCTCTTTCAGTGGGTCTCAAATACCTGGCATCAACCCCCCACCCCCAATAGCCTTCATCTTATGACTGAGGCAGATGGCCTATAAAGACCAGCTCCACAGTCTCCCAGTCTCAGATGAGCAGGACGTAGTCTCATGGTACACAATCTCTTCCACGCCACTGCTTCCCTCCTATCTCGCATCCACATCCCAAGGGTTCCTGGAGTCCACCCCTATGTAAACTGCTTCCCACTCTTCTTGCTCAGGTTTGCATTAGAGGGGATTTGGAAGGAGACAGCTCTCATTTTGGACCCTTGGCTTTAGCCTCCCAGATTCTTACTTGGACTGGAATCCCTAAGTGCAGAGATAGGAAGATAGTTGCCAAACTGAAAACCCATCCAAACTGGGCAAAACCAAGACTCGGCCTTTGATGTGAGGCCCAAAGACTTGGAGGCCCTGAGGAAGGTCCTCAGAAAATCCTGGTGGAGGACCTTTATGAGCAATGGTCAAGCTTAACAGGTCCTCAGGTGGAGGTGAAGAGAGGGATTCTGCAGTCTGTGGCAAAAGCTTTGAGAACAGCATCTTCTCTGAAAATGCATATTGGGTGAATTGAAAGATGAGGGATTTAGTTTGAGAAAGTCACATTATTGGAAACCCAGATAAACATGGAAAGTGTTTTTCAAGTACAACTCTAATGTCATTTGTTGTGTTCTGATGTGACAGAACAATGGCACCAGGACAGGTGGGAGCTGTGTTCTGCAGAAGCTTGGTAGGAATCTGCCATCATGAAAGGGAACCTGTTGTTGAAAACTGATGTACACTAGGGGCCTAATACCGAGGAACAGTAACAAGTCAGGGCGCCTGGAGACAACTTGTCACATCCTCAGGTGGCAGACAGCATGGTAGGCAATCACAGAGGGGAAGAAGGCTGGGTACCGACATCCTGAGGAGGTAAAGCAGAGGGAGAGATCATCTCAGGGAGAGAAGGGTAGAATAGGTAGTAGCTCTGTCTTCAGAGCTTAATGCCTGTCACCTGAGGATAACTGCAAAGAGTCTGAGGTCAGCAAGTACCCCATATTCTAGGGCCACCTGTTGGAGATATAGTTCCCCACCATTGGCACTGAGAACTCTAAAATCACTGGGAAAAACTAGGACCAGAAACAATCTACCTTAACATAATAAAACCACAATAAACCTGGACCAACATCACAGTAGGTGGGGAAAGCCTTTCCTCTAAAATCAGGACTGAGACAGCTGTGTCTGCCCTCCCCTCTCCCACTCAACATCACGCTTCAAGTTTTAATAAAGAGCAGTAAGACAAGAGAAAGACACAAAAGATGTGGGAATGGAAAAGGAAGAACTCAAAATCTCTATATTTGAAGACAACATGATCCTATACAGGTCCCCGTTCAACCAAAACACCTCAAACCTGATCAATACTTTCGGTAACATATTTATCAGAATACAAAACCAACACATGAAACTCAGCAGCTCTGGACTAGGGAGATGGCTCAGTGGTTAAAGGATCCCCCTTGTAAGCATGAGGACTGGAACTTAAGTTCCCAACAGAAGTCGATACCTGGTGGGTACAGCAGCCTGCCTGCAACCCTAGAGCTCAGAAGGCAGAGACAGCCTAGACAGCAGCCTGCCTGCAACCCTAGAGCTCAGAAGGCAGAGAGAGCCTAGATGTGGATTCACATGCTGATTTCTGTACACAGAGATCTGGCTGCAGTCTAGAACCCGGAATGACTCACTGTTTTGTAAAAGTGTTCTCCATCATCCTCAGATTGGTTAATAAAGAGCTGATCAGACTATAGCTGTGGAGGGGAGTTAAGGAGGATCTCCTGATCCCAGGAAGGGAGTCCCAGGTAGAGAGCGGAGAGGTGGGCACATAGGAGATTCCATGAGAACTCAAGTAGGAGGTACGAGAAGGAGACTGAGATAGCAGGTAACACTTCATGGATGGGAAATGGCTGAGAACTAGGCCAGGCTAGCATATAGTTGGGTTAGAACAGTCAGAATATGCCCAGCTTAGTGCCTAGAAGCTTTTAATAAGTATACGAGGTCTCCATGGCATTATTTTAGAACAAGGGAGGGCGTATTACGGCCCCAATGCTTTTACACAAGCTGCCCAGCTTATCAGCAAATCTTAGGTTCAATTCAAAGTCCTACTCAATGGATAAGATGGAGCACTGTTAAGAAAGGCCCTGTATGTTAACTATGGCCTCTATACACACATGAGCACCTGCATATATGTGTGCACTCACAAACATGCAAGCACCCATACACACATGCACACATACCATACAGGCATACACATGAAACTTTTTTTTTTTTTAAAAAAGCAGTAGTTTTTCAACATACCAACCATGAGTTTATTACTGAGAACAAAAGCAGGAAAAAATGCCATTTACAAAAATACAAAAATAAAATGACTAGGTATAAAAACTCATCCAAGGAGGTAAAATAATTCCATGATAAAAACTGTAAAATAGTAAAGAAACAAAAATTAGGAAACACACACATCCAACATATCACCTCAGGATCCCCATGACATTCGTCACGCCATGAGACAGAACAACCCTAAAGTTGATATGGATGTACAAGAGCCCTGAACAGAAATCCTGTAGAGAAATCAACTGAAAAGGGAAGACTTTAGTGTAGCATCTAAAATGCTGAAACTGCTAGTGGAAAACACAGTGTCACACTGTAAGGCACAGGCAGGGCAAGGGGTTTCTGAGTACTCCCATAGCTTAGAAAATAATAAGATTTGACCAATGGCATTGCTTGAAAATAAAAGGCTTTTGTATAGCAAGGGCAATAACAGCTGCATGTTGTGGTGTGTTCCTTTAATCCCAGCACTCCGGAGGCAGAGACAGGAGGATTTCTGAGTTCAAGACCAGTCTGGACTCTGTAGTGAATTTCAGGACACCCAGGACTACATAGAGAGACCTTGTCTCAGACAGAAACAAAACAAATAAAAAACAATCAAACAAACAAGAAACCTTTTGAACAGCTAAGGCAATAATCAGTAGAGCGAAGAGAATACCTAGGGGAACGCGTCTGTCAACTATACATCAGACAGGAATTAATATCTAGAATATATAAAGGCAGGCAAGGTGGTGCATGCCATTAATCCTAGCACTAAGAAGTCAGAGGCAGAAGGATTTCTGTGAGTTTGAGGCTAGCCTGGTCTACATTGTTAGTTCTATGAAAGCTAGGGTTATATAGAGAGACCCTGACTTGAAAAAACAAACAGACAAAACTCCAAAAATTAAAACTCAAAACCATCATATAAACATAAATGGAAAAATCTGTTAAAGCGTTTTAAAGAACTATAAATGGTCCGTTAGTATCCTTAGCCACCAGAGAAATGCAATCAAGTTTATCCTGGGATTCCATTTCCATTGTATCCCAGTCAGAATGGCTATCATCCAGAAAACAACAACAAATGCTGCTGAGCCTGTGGGCAAAGAGAAACCTTTGTGCATCGCTGGTGGGAATGTAGGCTTGTGCTGCCTCTGTGGGAATCGATATGGAAATTCTGAGGCTGGAGAGTGAGGACCTTGAGAGCCTTGTGTAAGTGCTTTGAAGTCAGCACATCATAGAAACCAGGTATCCAAGAGGAAGACAGGAAAGCCCAGAGGGTCTGACAGTGACCTGTGATTTGCTATAATGATAAACTGCACACACTTGGGTGGAGACTTAAGATGCTAATGAGATATAATATGATACATGATGCTGTATCTAGAACCTGGAATCCCTTCAGAGGTGCACTCTGAACCCCAGTGTGGACAAACAGTGGGAACTATAAGCAGACACGTTAAGATGAACATACACGAAGCCAGGGGACAGAGAAAGACTGGCAGCCCTTCCCTACCTGGGCCTCACCTAAGAAGCAGAACATGTTCTAGGAAAGCCAGAGCTATACACACAGGAGAAGCTGGTGCCTTAGAAATGTCTCACAAAGGGCTGTGCAGCCCATGGCCCAATTCTCTGTGGGCCTTTCCCTCAGCTCACCAGCCTAATCATAGTCCCTGGAGCACATTCCTTCTTTTATTGAAACTGGGTCTCACCACCAAGTGATTGTCCCAAACTTTACTGTATAGACCAGGATGGTCTCGATCTCCCAAACATCAACCTGCCTCTGCCTCCTTCCTGCACTAGGGGATTGAAGGTGTGTGCCATTAAGACTTCCTATACTTTCCCTTTTTAAAATAAGACTCGATTTCTAACCACGTGTCCCTTTGATCGGGGACACTGAGCAAGCTTTGCCTTCTCTTTATCTTTTTCAGCTTGTGTGTAAAAGCCAATCATGTCTTCCCCGAGGCTGGGCTTTCTCACTGGTTTTGCAAAGCTCCCTTCCTGTCTTAGGACCAAGTTGTTTGCTGATCTCCAATGCTGAACATGTTGAACATACCCTTGTACTTAAAAGGAAGTGACTCTCCTGGTTCTTCTTCATCATCCTCCCCAAAGCTGCCAAGGTTCACAGCTCTCCTGCCTCACTGTTTTCTTTCAAGCTTGAATAAAAATGTCCTCAGCTTCTTGCTGAGTCCATTGTAAAATTCTCTTATCAATAAGTCTAAGAATGCAGAAAGGAACCTTGGATTCCCCCCAGTGACACAAGTATCTGTTCCTCTAAAAGTGGAAGATAAAATGACCATTTGACACAGCTATCCCTCTTGGATATGTACCCAGAGGCTTCTAAGTCAGCATACCACAGAAATGCTTGTACATCCATGGTGACTGCAGCATGCTCATTTCACTTGACTTTTTTTTTTTTATTCAATTTCCCTTTCTGTAAAATTCAGTGATGTGATTCTTTTGATTTGGAGACTCTTTGTTCTGTCAGATTCTTAGTCTATGTGATTGCTCACACAGTGTTAATTTGGAGTCTTGCGTGTATCTAACTGTCTTGTTTAAACCACCTGAAAGAGAATTAAATAAATGGACACAGTATATAAATGCCCAAGGCCTTACAATCTGCATTTCTAAAATTATATCTATTTTTATTAATTTTTTTTTAAAGGTTAGGTCTCACTATATGTAGCCTTGCCTACCTGAAATGTAGACCAGGCTGGCCTGAAACTCAGAGATCTGCCTACCTCTCCTGCCCCCCTCCACTGCATGTTGGACTAAAGGTGTGCACCATCAAGCCTGTCAAAGCATGTCTTCTTCATTTGAAGATGTCAGCTCTCCTGTCCAAGTGTTACAGTAGCCGTGACCAGGACTTGGTTGAGGCCCTTTAGGAAACATCTACTTCTCGGGCCTGGGTGAAGACCTCGCATTCCGAGGTGCTCAGAACATAGAAATTAACCAGTGAGGCAGGCTAATAATCACCTGGCCAAAAGACAGGAAGGCCAGTCCACCTTAAGCCATTCTAGAGACAGGAGGAACAACCAGCCCTTTAATAAGATGATACATGCTTCCCTGGAGGACTCCCAACCCCTGGAGCAGCAGCACACACAGCCGTGGTCTTGCAGCACCAGGAATTGGCTGCTTTCCTGAATTGCTCAGAAAAGCATCGTTCTTCTTTCTGTCCCTTTTTATCTCCTCTCTAAGCATGCTTCACACACGTGACCTTCACTCTTTCTCTAACGTGCTCCTCCTCTCTAGGTGGTTGCTGGTCCACCTTGTGGCTGACCTCAGGCCTCATTCAGATAACATGGCCTTTACTCTTCCTTTAGGCGAAGCTGCTGAGACAACAACCTAACAGGATTGTTCTTTTAAACTTTAATGGAATTACCCTCAAATTTCCCTTTGAGTCTATTCTTAAATTCTTTTATTGACAAGGCTAAGAACCCAAAAGGGAGACTATTCCCCAGCTACCATGTGTTGACTCTGGTGGGGCTCCTCCAAATTCCTATCCAGTAATACAAACAAATAAGAGATATTCAGGTAGCCCCTACACAAAGGCATGCCCTTTGCCCCTTGGCAAATGCACCTTCTGTAACAGTATTGCCTTTCTAGGATTTTCTATAGGTGTAGAAAGAAATCATACCCCAGTAAGACTGTGAGTAACTAACAGGTCATATGTTCTGAGATTCTCATAGGAGTATAAATTTTGATTATAAAAAAATTGAAAAATAAAGTTGGGAACGTCAAAAAGCAAGAACTTGAGTATTCTGTTTGGTTATTCATAGTAACCTTTGTATGAATGAGTGAATGAATGAATGAATGAATGAATGAATGAATGAAAATACCAGAAAATTAAAGGTTTCATGTGAACATGAAGTCTTCCATTTATTCTATTTTCTCAACCAGAAACTAACATAAAGTTTGAGAAAAAGTAATGGTGTCTATTCTGCTCTGAGGAAACAGGGCTAGTTTACTTGAAGGTACAGCCTTAAATTCTATTTCATAGAACCTGAAGTGGTGAGGTCACACTTAATCAATAAATTTTAAAGGCCTGTTAAATCCACTGATGAACTTTAACAGTAATTGGAGTATGGAGTCCCTGTTCTTCTAAAAGCAAGACTTAAGGCTAGCCTCTGCCACCATCCCATCACTCCTTCCTGACTCAGACTCCAGGATCTCATTTCAGAGGCCAAGAGAGGACATGGCAGGAAGCAGAGGCCTGGTGGGATAAGAATGAAAGGGATTCCTGGGGCAGGAATGGGATCTCCAGGACTCCCCTCCTCCATGCCCTCCCACTGAGCTCAGACCCTTTAAACAACAATCCATCCTCCACTGAGAATGGAGACAAAGGTCAGGCTAAAAACCTTCCCTTCTCTGACAGACAGACTCCCAAAGGACCCCTGCTCCCTTCTCATCCTTTTCTCTACTTCAGGCATTTCCCTCATATGAGAGGGGGTGCATTCCCAGACTGCCAGTCAATTCCTGAAACCAGTTTTTTTTTTGAAGTTTTTCTACACACGGTTAAGTATTGATACCTCAAAATAGGGCAAATGGGTACACTGAAACTTTATGAACAGCTTCTAAAATTTTCCATATAGCATTTTTAGATTGTAGGTAACTACAATTGTGCCAACTGTAATCATACACAAGAGGAGACTCCTATAACTATAAAGATGTGAGCAGTAGATGTTAGTGTCAAAAACTGGGGCTGAGATTGTTGTGAAATGACTCTAGATATCATAAACATTGCAAAACTATTAGTATGTCTATTTCAGAGAGAAATCATAGAACTGGACTTCCTGGGCATTTCTCTAAAGTTTCACTTGGCGTAGAGCTGGAAGGTCAGGCAGATGTTGGGGGATGAGGCTGAGGACCAACTGAGGACCAACGGATGGAGATACTCCTTGCATGTTCTTCCAGAAACACCATGGCTTAGCACTTAGGTATGTAAGCTCTGCCAATGGGTAGAACTGGGCCCAGGCCCTGTTCTACCTCTGGTTAACATGACAAGTTACCTAGTCTCCAGACCTCTGTTTTCACAGTGTGGAATGGGTATAAGAGCATCCATCTTAAAAGGGAAGTATTTAATAAGATAGTGTATGGGTGATGTTCCACTGAGGACTGACTCCCCCTACCCCCAACACACACACACACACACACACACACACACACACACACACACATCATTGTGGTTCTTATAACAAGCCATTGTGATCTTGCGTCTACACACTAACGATGGTCTTTTTAAATAAATATATAAATATATAAATAAATAAATAAATATCAAAATCCAGCTATGTCCAGTTAAGAAGGCAGGTTTATCTCTGCCAGGCTCAGAAAGCGTCCCTGTAACAGACAGCCAGACGCTTATGTTCTAAATAACAACTTCAAAATGGGTTTTGTTCGGGGCTGTGGACTGGGCAGAGACAGCCTAATGGTTAGGAACACTGGCTGCTCTTGCAGAATATCCAGATTCAGTTCCCAGAACCCACATTCACAATCATCTGTAACTCCAGTTCCAAGGGATCCAGTGCCCTCTTCCCACCTCCAAAGAGTACCAGGAACGAAGGTGGTGGTGCACTTACATACATATGGGGAAAACACTCATGTGTATAAAATAAATAAAACCTAAAGAAAATAAAAAACAAATCATGATACAGCAGATAAAAAGAAAAAGAAAAGGTAGTCTCTGCTTGCAGGGAAGGTAGGCAGTTAAAGGGAAGGAGCCAGCAGCAAACATTTGAATTGCAATGCGTCCGAGAACTTTGGATGCCATACTGAGAAAAATAAAATTCTGCATTCACTGCCATGCTCTTAGCCCCAGGACAGCATCAAAATACCCTAACGTAGGCAGCATCACTCTCCCCGGCTTTCTAGGGAAACTGCTAACTATGCATTATAGCCCAAAGCTCCCATTTAAGCTCCAGGTCTTTTCTACATAGCCTATTTGACATCTGACCTTGGGTTCTTCTGTGGCCATCTTGCCTAACATATGCAAAATGGAAGTCTTTACTGACACATTGTTCCTTCCCAGATTTGCCAACCTGGCACCTTCATTGATACAGGAGGCCGAGGGAAATCCTGCACCACTCAAACCTCGCTCTTACACACCCCTCACATCAAATTTATCACAGCTCGGATGAACTATTCTCCAAATTTTATCTCCGTTTCTCCCCCACAACCTAGCATCCCTTTGATCTTAGCCTTCTCCCGTTTGTTACGGAGGCCATTCTCGCTCCACTGAAATCCAGTCTGCAATCAGCAAGCAGGGAGATCTTTGAAATACTATTGCCTGCTATAGCATGTTGTGGAGCAGTAAGTGTGGAAACTCAGGGCACACTTCATTCAACAGAGCTCACCCAACCTTGTTGGTATGTAACAGCAATTTGATGGTTAAGCATCTGGGTGTCACTTCCTTCTATCCCTTTTCTATACAACGAACTATTTTATAGGTATTTTTGATTTCTTCTCTTGGCACTGCAAAAGGAAAACCATGACTTTTCTTGGTGGTAAAAGTTTCCTATTTTTCTGTAACTTTTCTTGGTCCTTTCCTCACTTCTCTAGTTGCACAAAAGAACATGTTTTCACAGGCTACTCAAAGAACAAGAAAAATACGCCCAGTCCACAGTCTTATCTGATTGTTTTGGAAACAGACATCAGGGCTTCATTGGATTGGACACCTTACACAGTTCCATAACCCTGGTCTCTCAAGCAGTCCCAAAGCTCTCTCCTACTTTAAGGAGCTGATGCTTGGATACTTGGGGGTAGAAAAAGAGAAGAATCATCTTCAACTCGCTCTTGACACGTCATATGCTGTACAATCTGTTAGGATCCTGCGGCTCTTTTCTTATCATTTTCTAGAGGCAGAGAACTCCAGGTCCTGCCTTGGATAGCTGGTCAGCAGCCACATAGAGCAGTTGTTTCATGGGATGAAGTTCAGGATTCAAAAGAAACAACCTCTAAGATCAATAGCTTGGGCTGGTCACGGGCACATCAAGGAGGTGACAAGGAATTCTATATAAGCTAATATCAGCCACTCTGTGCTGATTACATTTTATAGTATTTTGTAATATGCCAACACTGAATTATTTTTGTTTTCATTATCACAATCCTTGATATGACTTGATAGTGCTCGTTATCAGAGTCACCGTATAAGTAGGAACTTTAAAATTCCACTAATCTCTAAGATGCAGCCATTTGCCCTCCAGTATAGCTGAAGCTAGCAGCAGAGAGAAGCTCCAGTTGTCCAGTGGTGACACCTCAGGGAACACTAACCTGAGCCAAACATCAAGAGACAAGTATGGGAATGAGTCACCAGTTTAATGAGTAGCCTGTCACTGTCCAGTGGTCCAGAACCACCCACACTGTTTGTCCATTAAAGAAAAGGGCTGTGTAGCAAAAGGCCACAAACTGAATGGGAGATATTCATTACCTGACAGTTCTGGAAATAAGTTAGAAGACACAATGCCATCGGGGCCACACTTCCCTAAAGATGCCAGGGAAGGATGGGTTGCTGTCCCCTCTCCCAGATTCTGATAGCCTCAAGCGTTCTTTATATAAAGAGATAGTCTACAGACACAAGAGTCATTGCTCCGAGCAGGGGTCCTCATTTTGACAGACAAGAGTTGAACTGCAGATCTACTTTCTTAAACTTTTCAACTGTAAACACATTTCTCTACCTCTCCATGCCTGGATTTCTACAGTCTGAGAAAAAGAGGGGAAATACAACAATTTCTCATGTGCCATAGGGATGACACATAAGGTAGCCATTTTGGATTTGTTAGCATTCTGAAAGGAGGCCATGGGATGAGAAGGTCCGAGGAGAGAGAAGCTCATGCAATCCACTACGTACCCCCAGCTGTTGCAACCACTGTTGGGATCATGGAGTGTTTCTCAGTGGCACATCTATCTCATGTGACGTGCTGTGTCCTGTAGTGATGGGAGTGACGGATGTTCCTCTAAAAGAGGTTTTTACACTCTGGGAAGCAAGAACAATGGATGGAAGGCAATGGGCTGTTGGAGCAAGAGGAGTCAGAATAAAATGACAACTATGAGAATGAGTGGCACTGTTCCATGTGTCGGGGTCCAGGGCGGCATGAAAACCAGAAAGGTTCTGAAAGTTAGCATTGGTCTCTTTCTCCTTCCCATATGGACACAATGTGACCGATCACTTTCTAGTCCTTGTTGTGATGTATCCCCAGAACTGTGAGACAAAATAAACCCTCCCTTCTTTACGCTGTGTTTTTGTGTGGTATTTGGTGGCATCAGGCAAGTAATTAATATAGTATATGAAGATTTTGAAATAAAATTATATCAGAGTTTGGACAACTTCTCCAGTAAACACACACACACACACACACACACACACACACACACACACACACACACTGTCTTCTACAAGGTAAACATCTTTGCTTTACAGTGGGAGTACGGCCTTGACCCAGGCCTAAATGATGGGGCCAACCAATCTTAGCTTGGAACCTTGGAAATTATACACCAAAACAACCTTTTTCTCCCGTAAGTTGCTCCTCTCGGGTTATTTGACATAGTGGCAGATAGCTGGTAGGAAGAAGGTCCTGCTCCTTGCATAAACAATGGTCAGTCAGAAGAAATGAAGAAGGGGAGTTATTGGTAACCACCTACCCTGTCCCACTAAACAAGGCTAGAGCTATACATCATCAACTCTGTCAGGGTCCTGCAGGAATAAAGATACTCAAAGAGAAGAGATACTTCCATCACTCCCTTTAGCTATCCCACTATTGAAAACAATACACCCAAGAAACTAGAACTTGCCCAGGAATCTCACACACAAGAAGAAGGAGGCCAGCTGGAGGAGACACTCACCTCTCAGGAAGAAATTCCATACAGTTCACACTTGTCAGACTACCTTGCAAAAGAGGCTCAAGCTGTGACAATGATGGGTAGGACTACACCTTGACCAGGACTGCTAAACACACCTCTTGTTACTCTATTTAAATCTGAATCTTACATCATGACTGAAGATGGATGGAAGACTCACTGGTAGACTTCTTTGTTTCTCTTCCCAAAGTAGCCACAATGGATAAATCTAGTTTCTCTGCTTTTCACTATTATCTATCTCTTTAGGGTTGCCAGGGCCCACATTCTCACCCGAAGAACTTTGGTAACAGCAGCTGATGCAGAGGTCAGTCCACATGCCTTGAACAGCAGGTGCTGCAATGGTCAGCCCTTGAGTCCTGTCACAGTCCGGCACATCTCTGCTGGAGAACGGCCCTCCCGCTATGGGACTAGTGTTGTCCATACACAGAAGAGAGCTCAAGAGCTTGGCGCTGCCCTCAGTCAAAGTCTGACCGATGCAAATGCAAGAATACTCCAGCAAGCCGCCTCAGCCTGGCTGCTCTTGTAAGTTCACAGTTTCCAGAACCTTATGGCACAGAGCCAAGTTTCCCTCTGTGCACTTTGCTAGATGTGTATCCTTGCCAGGCTTCTTCCCCAGTAACTCCCTTTCTTCCCACCGTCTTTTTCTGTTCATAAGCATTTCCCCTAGTCTGTGTTCACCTTGGAAGCTACTTCTCGTGAACCTGGTCTAAGACAGAAACTTCAGAAACTTGTTCTAGGTAAAGAAGGCTGCTTCTTCATGTGTAATTTGAAACACACCCACGCATCTGGGTAGGACTCTGAACTAGACTCTTCTTTCACAGACTTGCACCTCCTCCCCATGTAATAATGATGATGATGAAGAAGAAGAAGGAGAAGGAAGATGATGATGATGATGATGATGATGAGGAGGAGGAGGAGGAGGAGGAGGAGGAGGAAGAGGAGGAGAAGAATTTAAAAAAACAAAACAAAGCCAGAAACTAGAAACTATTTCCCAGAAGGATAGTGTGTATCTACTGTTCAGGAATGATGTTGCCCAACACTACCCTCTGTTTATGGTGCACATAAGTTACTGCCTCCCTTCCTGGCCTGAAAGCCCTGAGAAGGCCTGGCCCATGTCCTTATCTTTCTACAGTCATCACAAGGCCAGCTGGAGTCCAGCATCCTAAGGAGAGGCCGACAGGCTGAGTCTTCCTCCCCCATGCACCACACTCCTTTTGGTCCTCATTCCACATGTTTATAACTCCTCCCTGGAGCCTCTTGCCTGGAGTTCTTGGTTGAACTAAAACCAATGAATCCATCCACTGTCAATCTTCCACTGTGATCTTTCTCCGACACTTGGGATGGAATTAAGTTCCCACCCCTAACCTCTTTTGTACAAAGTCACCTTACTTTTGAATAAAAGAGGTCTGGGAACCCACTCTGAACCTGCCCTTCTTAGCTTTGGTCTTTGAAATGACTTCCAAGAAACGTTATGGAAGCCACTATGTAAGTGAAAGACCTGTGTCACACTGGGAGGCGAGCCCTTCTGTCTGCAGTTACCATCAGTTGCCAATCCTTTTCTCTCCTTCCCTTCACAGGCTTCGGGATCACAAGCCTATCAGGCAGGTCTTGGTGTCTACAGAGGGTGGCATTGGTGCCTGCTTGGCTCTCCACTTCAACCCTGTGGCTTGCTAATGAAAACAAGACTTCTGTCATTGACTACTGAAATTCAGAATTTGGAATTTCCCTAGGAATCTTCACGCTGGGGAAGGGAAAAGAAAGAAGCTTTAGTGCCAGACAGAGGAGGAATTCAGTCTCCCAGGAAGAGATCTTATACAGCCTGACAACTTTCCACGCTGCTGCAGGAGAGACTGGAGGTGAGACAATGGCCTTCATGTAGGGCAGGAGCAGACCTCCATCAAGGCTGCCTGGTTATGCATCACTCTTCCTGGTCTATTTAAGTGTAAACACGGCAGCAAAGACAGACTTAGGAGTCGCTGGACTTCTTTTGTTTCTCTTCCCAAAGTGACCATGTTAAATAAATCCCCTTTCTCCAGCTTTCACTATTTGTCTCTTTAATTGGCTCCCTGAGGGTGGTCAGGGAAGCTAGGCCTTCCAAGGGCCCAGACTTTAACCATAACAACTCCAGGAACGTAAATATGAAGACTCTATTCGTTAAAAAGTATAATTACAAAAGTTTCTCAGTTTGAACTTAAAAATGACTCAAATTCTGAGATTTCAGGCAACTGGAGGATTACACGCTAACACTATGCACCGCCACTTGGCCAGACCATCATCAGACCTAAGCTGATGGCAGAAAACAGAATAATTCTTGAGTTTATTTGCCATTCGGATACTAAAAGCTCACCAATGCCATTTACACCACTCTTACATATGGTTTAAACAAAACACAACGTATCTTTATAACTGTTTAGAACACAAATCTGAAACAGGGATTCCCAGAGTATTCAGAGATTCTTCAAACCACAGACTTGTGATGACAAGCAGGCTATCTTACAGACTAGAATGTTCACAGCCTCATTAAAACACACACACACACACACACACACACAACCCAACTTTATTTTCTTGGCCTCTTCCATAAAATATCTGTGAATATAAACTATTAGGAAGTTGAAGAACATTGCCACCGTGGAACAAAAGGTGCTGTCTGATCAACCATTCATTGTAGAGGGATATACTGGAGGCTCTTCGCTGCTGCCTGTGTTAACTTGTGTGGTTGGTTCTATCCCAAACTCCCCACACTTCTGGTGGATGTTAAAAATGCCTAACCGGGGAGAGTTGGGTCTAATCGATTGCTACAGATGCTGGTAACTAGCAGGGTGAGTGCTCCGGATTACCTAGCTTGTTGTCAGTGCAGGCTCTTCCTGTCCTTTTCCATACACACCTCAGGCATATTTCCATAGCTCTGACCTCCTTATTTAACCTGGAGTTTCACCGTACGGGAGTTCCTCCACTCCCTGTGTTCCCGTGACTCACCGAGTCCTCCTAACTCCTGTGCTTCCTTCTGCTCACTGAGGACTCCTGTAATAACTAGGTGATATACAGACTCTTGAACTCAGTGGGTTAGGGTTTTATCATTAGTAATGCAACACCTTGCAAACATGAGGACCTGAGCTTGAGCTCCAGGATATACGCAAAAATGCCAAGAGCAGTAGCTGGCACTGACAATCCTGGTGCGGGGCAGGCAGACAGGAGGGTCCCGGGGCTCCCTGGCTGGCTGATTTACTGAAGTGATGAACTTCAGGGTAGCAAAAGATTTTTGTCCCAAAGGAAGTAGCCTACACACACACACACACACACACACACACACACACACACAACCACACTACCTACACATATCACACACACACACACACACACACACTCCCACAACCACACTACCTATACATATCACACACACACACACACATACACAACCACACTACCTACACATATCACACACACACAACCACACTACCTACACATATCACACACATACCACACACACACTATACACACATAGCATACACACACCACATATATACCACACACACACCACACTACCCATATATATTACACACATATCACCCACATACTATACACACATACTATACACACACATCACACACATTCATACACACCATATACATACAATACACACATACATTCACACACACCACACACACTTTCACACACACCATATACACACCACATACATACAATACACATCTCACACACACATACACACATTACACACGTACCACATATATGCACACCACACACATTCATACACATACACCACATATACACCACACACAGACTACACATACCACACACACACACACACACACACACACACACACACACACACTCAAACACACACAAACTCTTTTAAAAGGCTGAAACAGAAAACAACAGTTTAAAAAATCATACCAAGAGGCACAAATTCCAGGAGCAAAGGTCTATAATCCCAGCACTGAGAGGCTAAGCCAGGATGATTAATTTAAGGCCAGCCCAGGCAACTGAGTGTGACCCAACCTCAAATAAAAACAAGGACAGGCTGCTGCTGAAACTTAGTGGTACAACCCTGGCCTAATACTCAAGGGTCTGGGTTCAACTCATAGTTCTGGGGGGAATCCCATTTAGCATTTCCTCTCTACCATGTTCCCTGGTCACATATCCAAGAGCATACAGACACATGCCTGCATGTGCTGTGTGCACATGCGCCTCACTCCCACACGCAGACGCACTCCATGAACTTAGCTGATGATTCTTTATCCTTCCAGTCATTTTTCACCCTATCTGGATACCCCACCCCCTCTGACAGGGAAGCTCATTCTTGCTCTTGACTTTAGTGATGCCCCCTTACTGACTACAGTCACTCATGGCACACTTTGAAGACAAGTGACAGTTCTCAGTACTGGAGATACAGAGATGCCACTGTATCCATCTTTCCCATGGTGTCAGTCCATAGTTGTCCTTTGAGTTTAAAACACTAACTCTGCATTTGCCTCCTCAGGTCTCTTAGGTTGTAATGATGGCTGAACAGTCAGGGTTTATAAGTCTGTGAATGTTTCCCAAGGGTATAGTACAGACTACCTTTTGATTTAGAAACACCTGGCTTCAAACAATGGGCTCACAGGAACTGAGGGTTGGGCCTCTCAGGTGAGGAAAAGCTGGTAGAATTCCTTTGTTCCAGTTTGGAACTCCACCACAGAATGGCTGTTACTACTCTTACAGAAGTAAAAACAGGCACTGCCATCTTAGAAAATCCACACCAGCAAGAAGTGAGTGAACTGAAAATTCACTGACTGGGTGCATCGTCATGCTCAGGGATTGGATAAACCCCTACAAAACTGTGCTTTCTGGCTGCACAGTGGCTCAGTGATGTAGTACTTGCTTAGTGTGTGTGTGTGTGTGTGTGTGTGTGTGTGTATGTGTGTGTATATGTGTGTGTATATGTGTGTATGTGTGTGTATGTGTGTGTGTGTGTGTATGTGTGTGTGTATGTGTATGTGTATGTGTGTGTGTGTGTGTATGTGTGTGTGTGTATGTTTTCCTGGTGCATCCCCAGTACCTCAAAATTATGCTCGTAGTATAAGAACCCTGGGGTTCGTATGCACATGTAGTATTTTGAAGCCGGTGTTCCTTAATAGTTTCAGGCATTTGGATGTTTCCTCCCAGATACTTGGGGAGGTTTAAGAGGTAAGGCATTGTCAGAGGAAGTGTGTTACAGGTCAGCTTTCAGAGTTTAAAGACTTCTGTCAGAGGTGAGTTCAGTCTCTCTGTTTCATGTTCAAGGTTCAAGCTGGGAGCCTCAGCTTCAGGCAGTTTCCGGTTCCTCCCACCAAGTCTTCACCCACCATCATGGACTCTAAACCCCTGGAACATAAGCCACAGGAAAGAAGTTACTGGTACAGCTGCATTTGAGAACACTTAGAGCTGGGAAGTCTGGCTGAGGTGACAAGGCTTCCAGGCAGTCCCTCATGGCAGCTCCAGAGCCTCAGATCTAATGGAACCTGGGGAATTAACCTGGGGAATTGTTTCCGCCAACAGTACAGAGTGGGTAAAAGAGTGACTACCATGGTGGGTGGGTTATTATGCTCTCCTGACATCCATTCTTTTCACCACTGTGAACACTGGATGGAATCTACTCTCCTTGGGAACTGACAGAGTTGGCAGCAGGTGCTGAATTAAGTGAAGAACATCTCCTCAGGTCAACTCCTGGGAACACCTCTTCCATATGATGTACGAGAAGAAAGATCCTCTGCCATGATGTGGAGTTGGCAGACATGCCACATCATGTTGTCATCCTAGAATCCCTTTAACATTTCCCTAACAGATGACCATGCTGTTGTCACTCTAGTGACCCTCTTGTCCTAGGCCATACTGTGACAGTCTGGGCAAATCCTCTGGGGTGCAGCTGGACCTGGGGGCTGGCCTCCCTCAGTGCTTTGATCCATCTCCTCTTCAACAAAATGTGATTTGGGTCGTGTGAAAAACAACTGGGTTACTAGCTATAAAAACAAAGATCTATGAAGACAGCTTTCTTCTGGGCCGTTATTACAGGTATACATCCTGCTGTGCACTATTCAAAATGTGTTCACAAAGGTATACTCTGTTCACTCATTCACTCATTCACTCATTCATTCATTCATCCCACCCTTCTTCAGTGGCAAGTCACAAGGAATAGGGTTTGGCTTTGGGAAGCTGACAGTGGATGAGTAGAGTTCAAGGCATATGCACTGGGAGTGAAATCACATGTGTTCATGCATACACAGACACAGACATAGACACACAGACACACACACAGACATAGACACACAGACACATACACAGACACACAGACATAGACACACAGACACACACACAGACACAGACACAGACACAGACAGACACACAGACACACACATACACACAGACACAGACACAGACACAGACACAGACACAGACACAGACACACACAATTCTAGTGGTGGCAGCTGCCTCACCAGGCACAGGAAGAGGAAAGTAGGGCAACCTTCCTTACTGAAACCATACGATTCTTGAAGTATCCTTAGACAGCTTGGATAGAGCAATAGGAGTTGCACAGTACATCCATATGTTATGGTACAGGATGCACATGGAGAGTGAGCGCAATGATGGGGATCTCCCAAAGCAACTCACCCCTGATAAAGGAAAGGATGTATCTGTCTCCAAGCAGAGGACCAGGTCTTAGTTAAGTAAGGAAGTTGCTTCTAGGGAGCTAAACAATTCTTTGCAGTGGGCACAAACCTTGACTTTGGAGAGGCCCCGGGGAGGGAGGGTCCCCTTGGAGGAGGATGAAAGACACTGGAGTGATGTCTTGGTTGCTTTGCTATTGTTGAAATAAAACATTACGGCCAAGGCAAATTATAGAAGGGTTTATCTGGGACCTGCAATTCCAGAGGAATAGGAGCCCATCACCACAATTCAGGGAGCACGGCAACAGGCTGGCAGGTATGGTGTGAACGGCAGCTGAGAGCTCATATCCTGATCCACAAACAGGAAGCAGAGAACACACTGGGAACATCCTAGTCCCCAGTGACACACCTCCTCCAGCAGGGCCACATCTCCTCCTAATCCTTCCTAAACAGTTCCACCTACTAGAGACCAAGCATTCAAACATATGAGCCTGTGGGGTCATTGGAATTTAAAGCAGCACAGGTGTCATCTCTCAACAAGCACTCATGTACCCTAGAGGGAACTTATTCAGAGAACCTATCTACACATGAGGGGATTCCTGGGAGCTGGTTGTCCTTCTCCATCGCATGCCCCAACCTCAATGACCTAGAACAAACCCCCAAACTAAAGGTCCTGTCAACACCCTTCTTCCCAAGTCCTAAATATAAAGGCTCCTTGCAGCCACTCCAAAACCCAATGTCCCCTAAGGAGGTAAAAGCATTAAAGAATATGAAAGTCCAGAGACATAGGGAGCCTGAAGCCAGGAGGAAAATGAACCCCTCTGTGCCCTTATCAAAACATCCTCCCCAGCATGAACTAGGGGAAAGGTTAATAAAAGCTCTGTAGTCAATAAACAAGACTATGAAAAAAGCCCAAGTTGCCCAATCTGATGCATGCCATTGTCAACCCTCATAAACCACAAAGCAGTGACAAATGGGGGCTCTGGTTCCACTGAGCAATAATGCCCCAACAAAACAACCAGCACCTGTATTTATTTAAAACGTTGACATTTTGCTCATCACAGATCTTTTAAAACAAGTTTCTTTCTTAAAAGCATTGTGCTGAGGTTACTATTTATCTTAATTTCTGAGTGTTGCCAAGTGTTTATTTTTGCTTCAATATTTACAAAGTCCCGTTGGTGGATGTACCAAGTTCCTAAGAAACCACAATGTGTCCAAGCTCTGCAAGAAACTGAGGCTGCACTGTGTTCAGAGGCTGTTTTTTTTTTCCTCTGCAGCGGAACTAGGAAAGCCCCAGAGATTTGTGGGCTCTGAGAAGAGAGGCGCCTCTCAAGGCCCAAAGGCCGACCTTGCCTTGTATTTCTTGGCAACGCATCATCACTTTCTAGCTGAACTTTGCAAACCCTGCAATGCCCCAGCCGTCGAAGAACCTCCATCGCAGGATGAGCCTGGGACGATAAGCTCCAGGGAGCCCTGGCTAAGAGAGGAGTAACAGCCCAGAGGGGAAACCCCTAGGCCTTCAAGTGGGAAAATGGTCCTTTCCCTTCCCAGCTGGAATCCAGAACTCCTGCACTAATAGCTGTACCGCCCTCAATCACTGCCTGCAACAGTCTGAGAGCCCTCCTGCCGGAGGCTCGGAGGCTCGCTGACCCCTCTGCCTTGCTGTAGGGAGAAAGTGGCGGATCACAGCGTGTGCTCTGCAACTCAGCACTGTGACTCTTGGGATCTGGCTCGCCAGCACAGGCGCATTTGACACACGGTAGGCGGCGCGGCAGGTAGAACTCAACAAAGGTCTCTCTACCTCCCAGCTCCTGGGTACGCTCAAATGCACACGCACCTGCACCACCAATCATCCTGCCCGCACCCTCAGTGGTTGCCCACTACTCAACCTCTGCAAAGGTCAGCCGAGGACACCCCGTAATCTTCCTTGGATCCAACTCCAGAATGTCACCCTGCCTCAAGTCCTGGCGTCCTGGCTGCCTATTGCTTCTTACACCATCGGTCCCTTAGGACCCCTGAGGACGCCAGCTGGTTGGCTCTCTCCTAATCTCAAGCGACAGTAGGGTAGCACCTCGCGCATGGTGCCCGGTTCTCCTACTTGAGGTGTGGTTTCCGCCTCTGCCACCCCTTACCTTGCGCCCTTGGTGCAGATCTGGGAGGCGGGGGGCGACCGGCGGGTCAGAGTCCGAGTAGGGCTAGGATTCTCCGCCCAGGAGGAGGAAGAGGAGGCCGAGGAGAGGAGGGGCGTGGCCGGAGGGAGGAGAGGGAGGAGAGAAAGGCTTTGTGTGCCTCCGCCCTGCCCCTCTGAAGATCTCCTCCTCCGGGGTCCCCTCCCAGCTTCTCTGGGACCTAGTCGGGACGAGCTGGTCGGAGGTGAAGAACAAGGCGCCTGCGCGACCCCTGGTCCCGCCCACCCTCGGGCAATCGCCGGGTTACCAGGAACTTTCAAGCTGGGGCGTATGGATTGGGAATCAAAAAGTTTACCTAACCCGGAGCAAACTAGGCTGGACCCGCCCTGAACCTCCTCCACTCCACCCGGATCCCTCTGCGCTCGTCTCCACTGCCAGAGGTTGTTTCTGGGAGGTTTTCCCTTTCTCCTTTCTTCCTCAGATGCGTGCAAGCATTAGTCCGACTTTGGATCCCGGGAGGGAAGGGGCCGCGCAGCCTGGAGAAGTCCAGCTGCGAGGAGCTTGGGAGCTGGGTGGTGGGGTGGGGGTAGGGGTGGAGGGGGTGTGGTGGTGTGGGGCACGATTCACAGCCTGGGGTCGGCAATGGCACGGCTGCCAGGGTTTGCAAATGTGCTGGTCCGCACGGCACCAGCCGGGGCAGTGGGATGGGGGTGGCCCTACAGTCTACAGTCTAAACTCTCGAAGGAAGGAAGGGAAGGGGCGGTGCGGGAGACAGTGGCCCCGAGTGCTGAGCTGGCAATTACCTAAGTGGCCGGTGTCACAAAGGGAGCCTTAAGGGTGTTCAAAGAGACCCTTGTTTTCCTCAGAATTGGAAAAGGAATAGAGACCTTACCTTTGTATTTGTTTACTTCGCACCTACGGCAGAGAATAGATGCTTGTGAAAGCAGGTTTCTAAATTAAAAGCGAAAACAAAACAAAACGTACTTATCACTCAGTACCAGCAACCCATCACCAGCAAAACCTAAGCCACCAACTGCACTTCTCTTTGTGTGCCAGGTCGCCTGCTTAATAATTTAGTAGCAGCTGTGCAACTGGCTGTGTTCTAAGCTTGAGATGTGTTGGAGAATAAATCATCTTCCCTCCTCTGGTGGCTATGACATGCAGAGGGATAAGGATGGGCTGGCAGAGGGGAAGCAGCACACACCACAGGCAAATTACTGGGATGTTAGACTAGATAGCGATGAAGGGAAAAGAAAGATATGGATAGCTGGAGCCCTCGTGTGTGTCTGGCTCAGGTTATAGAATGAAATAATGTTGGACTGTGGAAGACGCCTCCTGCAGGTGGTCCTGGGGAGAGGGAGCTTAGCAGAGTATCTGGGAGAGATGGTGGCAGGGCAGAGACTGAGGGGAAAGATAGCAGTTCAAGGGGAATTGAGCAGCGGCTTCCACGATCCGCTGTAGCAGGAACCCTCACTGTACAAGCAGAGAAGGAAACAAGCTAGACAGAGAAGCAGGTGGCACATAGCAGGCTCACAGCCCTGCACATGGGAGGGGCACTTGGAATTCCCACCGATTTTGAAGGGACCATTGATAGCTCCTAAGAGGTTGGGTATGTGAACAAAGAGTGATGGTGCCCCTGTCCCTCTTTTTCCTCCATCTCATTGAACCTAAGAGGATTTACCTTAATAGACAATGGGCCCCAGGTTAGTGCTGGCCTCCACCCTTTTCTTCTGATTCTTTCAACATACCCTCCTACAAAATTCCTTGGACATTGCTTCATGGACCACCCTTGCCAGTGTCTTCAGAAAATTGGGGTCCATTTTGACCTGTTCTTCCCTCAATCTGGAAAATGTTTTGGTGTTGGGATCCATCTGTGAAGTCCGTACAGAGGAAGTTCTAAATGAACCACTGTCAACATATACTTCTTTAGCGTATTTCAAGATGGCTGTTCAAAGGGGCTGTAGACCTGGGATAGCTCTGAAAAGCTGTTCTCTGTGGGTAACTCGCATCTGTAATCAAGGTATAGGGTAGTTGCAGAGAAGCTTTTCACAGGAAGAGGGAGACCAGGGTGACACCTGGCCCAGAGTAGCTTTCTGATGACTGTCACTTGGGGGAATTTACTTACCAGTCAGAGAAACTAACTTCCTTTGATGTCTTTCGCTCTTTCCTTTACAGTGACCTCAAGCTTCAGTCTCTACTGGCCAGGAATGCTGTTTTAGTTTCCATTGCCTAGCCTCCTCATTCTGAGTCTTGCTCTGGGCAGATGGCTCATGTTTCAGCACGTTAGTAAATTCATAAGCATTTTCTCGCCAGCCTGTTTATCACTAGTTAATTCTGCCAGTCAAAATTGCTGAAGCTTCAGAGGGAAAAGAGAACACAAGACTTCCCTGCAATGTCACGTTCTAAATACCACTGTAAGTACTGAGGCTCTAGTAATAAACCTGACTACACCATGTTGTTAGGACTCATGTCCATATTGTGGGTGGAGGGGAGGGATATGATAAGTAACAGAAATGGAAGTCCCCCAGGGACAGAGCAGTGTGATGCCTAGCCTTACTCCCTCTCATGCATTTTCTTCCTGCTTGGCAGGTTTGACTTACTACCCAGGGGCCCAGTGGACTGGAGTGGCTACTCCTCTCAATGCATATTCTCAGGTCATGGTCGTCAGCAGGGAACGAACTAGCCAAGAAGTCATTTCTAATGACATTGTTTTCCCTTTGACTTGACCAAGCAACCTTAGGTCTAGATATGCTGTCCAGACTAACACCACGACTTTGTTTTCTTTTCCTTGTGTAGCAGGGCAGGTAGAGATGAATGCCATGGGCTCATAAAATGCCCGGAGGAAAAAAAAGTTTGCTTAAGCTGAATGATGATGATGATGATGATGATGATGGAGTAATTTTTTAATTGTCTGTGATGATAAGGGGTGATATATAACCTCACTAGCTATTCTTAGTCTTCGTTCTTCGCTCTGTACACCCTCAGGAGACAGATGGAGATTGATTAGCTGCTTCTGTTAGTTCAAACTATCCAAGTTAGAGCCAGGCCATTGGGGTCCACATCTGTAATCCCAGCATGTAGGAGGCAGACAAGTGGGTCTGTGTGAGTTCCAAGCTACCCCGGTCTACATAGCAAGTCCTGGGCTCTCGAAGCCTACAGAGAGAGTCCCAGGCCAGCCAGGCCTACATAGTGAGACAAAAACCAGGGCAGAAGAGGTAGCTCAATGGGTAAAGTATTTGCCATTTAAGCATGAGAACCTGAATCCCAGTGCTGGGGAGGCAGAGACAGGAGGATACCTGGAACTCTGGTCAATATGTTCTGACACTTTTTTTCTTTGACTTTCATCCTGACATCTTCATGTCTGGTTACAGAATGCATGCTTGATTTTTGTGCACCATAACCTTTCTGTGCATTGTGGATTTGCCTAACCATCAAGATGACGTTTCTCTTTTGCCTCATTTGATGTTCGTCTTGAGTTATCCTTAAACCAAGTTCATATCACGACCTCTGCTTTCAGCCACCTGATAAAATCTGTCTGTCCTGTTTTAAAGTTCTCTGAATCACTTTGTTTTGTTTTGTTTTGTTTTGTTTTGTTTTGTTTTGTTTTTTCAAGACAGGGTTTCTCTGTGTAGCCCTGGCTGTCCTGGAACTCACTCTGTAGACCAGGCTGGCCTTGAACTCAGAAATCTGCCTGCCTCTGTCTCCCAAGTGCTGGGATTAAAGGCGTGCGCTACCACCGCCCGGCTCTGAATCACTTTATGCTAGGTAAGTCCTATAGAAGGAACAGACTTTGTAATTATTTTTCTATTTTATGTATATGTGTATGGGTATTTTATAAATGTTTTTAGAAATTATTATTATTATGAATAATAATAATAATAATAATAATAATAATAATAATGTGAATGGATGTTTGGCCTGCATGTGTGTTTGCATCATGTGTGATCCTGGTGTTCTTAGTGGCCAGAACAGGTCATGGGATACCCTGGAACCAGAGTTTGCTGAAAACCTAACCCAGGTTCTCTAGAAGAGTAGCCAGCACTCTTAACCACTGAGGGTTTTTGTCTGAACACCTGAGTGAGTTTATGGAAACAGAATCTTGGTTATCATCACTTGAATTGCCACACATGGCCACCAAAATAAAAATACAATCTGCTCTTGTGCAGTGTGGAGTTTAGCTGCTGGTGTGCCCTATGCTTACAGCCAGGCACAACCTTTATATTCTGTCTATCTAGTCTTTGTTTATGTGTAGGGTTGTGGAACTGTGTCTGCTCTGCCATTGGGTACAGCTGCTTGGGGAAGTGGAATGCATAGAGTTTGTGCTTATCTCATGCCCACTGCTAGGTGGGTGCAGGGCTGTAGGGAAGGACTGAGACACCCCTCTGGGGGGTAGAAAAGCGGGAGCTGATTGAGGGTCTCCAGGCCTGTGATGAGGCTGAGTTCTCAGGCTCTTGGACATCCAGGCTCCAAAGGGAGTTGAAGGCTGAGGGCTGGGAGCACTGAGAGGCCTTCTATGGGAGATTAGGCTGTGGCTCTGTAGGTGGAGACCTTCCCCATGGCTCCTCATGGTGGGTTCTAAACAGTTTATTGTCATGGTAGAAAGTAGATATAAAAAACTATACCCCACTTCTCAGGGTGGGCCTGAGATTAAATCCTTTTGTAGGGAGGCATGACTGGGGTGGGGAAAAGCTTATTGGCTATGCTCTCTAGGTACCTCATTAGCATAGAGAACTGTCTTGAGCCTACATGACCACAGATCACATCTTTTTTATGTGAGAAACATGGCACATGTCCCAAGTCAGGAGTCTGGCAGGGAGCTGGGAGTCACCTAAGCCTCAGGTGTGTGCCCAACGAGTCTCTTGGTCTCGGCCTGCTTTACCTTACCAAACTTCCTGACATGGTTTTGTGTCCCACATGTATGTACACTAAACTCTTAGATACATATTCCATTAGTGAATTGTTATTTTTAGGCAACCTGACTCATTTTTCAAGAACTGGCTTTGAATTCTATTTATAACAATTTGATTTAGTTCCATTTAAACTTGTTTCAGTTTTCACTCACAAAACAGTCATGTCGTTGCCATGCGTGATGTTTTGCTATTCATTAGACCATAACTTAAAATAATTTTCCCTAACGGGACATGAAGGACTTGAATATTCTATGTGTTTGTGTTTCTGAGGAAAAATCTAATCTTGTTAAACACAGATTGTGAAATTGTGTGGAAATCTCATTGATGGTTGTGGACTGTGACAGTGGCCCTCAGCATCCTTGAGTGACTGTCACTTTTCCCACCCAGAGGCCGGTTGTTCTCGCCTCTACTTAACTCTAGTCCAAATTCTGGCTTGTTTGACCAAAAGAATTGGCAAAAGTACTGTGGACCTGTCGCTCAGTATTTTAAAGGTGTATGTGTTCCCATTGTTTGCTTCATGGGCCCGATGCCAGCTAAAAAGTCCTGAAATATTATGATAGTTGGTCTCCACAGTCTGCCTGGTGGGACTTAGAATCATCTAGGAAACACCTAAGTGTATGTGCTTTGTTTGACAGGGTAGGACCTTCTCTGATTGGTTGGCACAATTCCACATCCCAGACTGAATAACAAGGAAAATGAGGGACATGAGTTGGGCACCAGCATTTCTCTCTCTCTGCTTCCTGACTGTTGACTGTGGGTGTAGTGACCAGCAAGTTCATGTGTCTGCCATGCCTTTCCTGCTGTGATGGATTGTATCCCTTCTTAAACTATTAGCCAGATTAATTCTTTTTTATTGAACCTGAGTTTGTCATGCGCTCAGTCACAGTGAAGAGAAAAGTCACTAAATGAGACAGGCTACTGAATGGTGGGATGTGTGTGGAAAGAGCCCTGGACAGTTTCCAGCCATTCAACCAAGGGTTCAACCACCTTGGGTCCAGACCTAGCTGAGCTTCCAGCTGAATGCAGCTACAGCAGTGACTTCAGCTGTCACCACCTGGTGTAGAAGAGTCACCAGCTGAGCCCTTCAAACCTACATAATGACAAAAAAAATGAGCAATGGTTGTTTTAAGCAACTAAAATACTTAGTAGTACACAGAAATACCACTGACATAATTATTTTTCAAAGCACTATAGACATCACTTCATCATGGCTGTGATCTGAAAAGGATTTGAGTGTATCCACTAAAGATTCATGTTTGGAGTCTTGGGCTTCCTAGGAGTAATGTGGGGCAATGGATTCTAGAACCTTCAAGAGATGGAGCATAGTGAGACTCAATCACTCAAAAGGAAATATAAGACTCTAGTTTTCTTTCTGAGTCCTGTGGGAATGAAGTGAATGGTTTGCTCTAAGATTTCCTACCTCATCACAGGCCCAGGAAAAAACACTACCCTCCATCTAGAGGCAGAACCCAAGTGTACCTTTTATCTGTACAATTACTTCAAGCATTTTGGTATACTGATAGTCTGATGCCCCATCCTTTTGGAAACCGTAGTAGTTTTTGTAAGGGGGTGTCATCTCACTCAATAGCTTTACCATACACGAATAATTTACAATATTCATTAAAAAAAACCCACAGATATCACTATTTGATTCTTTATAAAAATGTTACTGATGTAGTCTACAGGAGACTGAACCTTTCATGTTTCCATCAAGAAGACCTGAGGGGCTTATGAGGCTCCGCCACTCCCTGAGGATCTATAAGCAATTAATGGTTGCTGAGGGAGGGAGGAAGAGACATTTTTGTCAGTGATGTGGCCACTGAGAAGCCCATGTGCCTGTAAGTAACTTAAACTCAACTCACTGGGACACACACACACACACACACACACACACACACACACACACACACACACTTTGCTCACCCCTACATTAGGCTACATTTTCCCTATTTTTCCTCCTCCTCTCTTATTTTCTGGGCTTCAGTGTCTCTTTGATGCTAGGCAGATGTTCCGGCACTGAGCCACTCCCGGGACCCACACATAATTCTTAGATCATGTCACTTAGTCTTTAGTAGGTATCCTAACTTCCTGCCCCAGCTCTGCACTGCAATGGCATCCATCAACACCACCATTGGCCAATTCCCCTCCTCATTTTGCTCCCCGCTTACCATTTCTCCAACCTTATTGTGTCCTGTCTTCTCTTGGCTTCTAGGCCACCACCATGCTCTGTGGATGTTCCTGCCTCCTTGGGTGCTCTTCCTTTGCTGGGTCTTCCTCTGCCACCAGTCTGGAGCTTCCATCTCTCCTCCTCCCCTAACCACCCCTGCTCTACTACCCTCTGTACATATTCTCCCTGGTTAATGTTCTTCTCCACGTGACTCTAAGTGCCACCCCTACAAACAATTGCAGACCTATTACCCTAGCCTTGACTTTGCTGCCGAGCACCAAATCTCTACATTTGATTATCATCTTTCAGCTGCACACTTGGAAACATGGCCTCTATTTTAATGTTTTCTTCCCCGATTTCTCCTCCTTTGGGCTTCCTTGGTGCTTCTCTTAATTTTCTGTCTTTGGTTCATAAACACATCAGTAGCATCAGCCTATTCTCCCTACACAATATATAACGAATCTTCTTTTCTCCACATCCACTGCCACCTACCTAAGTCAAGCCATCAAGAATGTTCATCATCTCCAATCTCTAGCCCCAGTTTCGCTCTCTACTCCCACCCCCTGCAACCACCACAGTGGGGCTTTCTAATTGGAATATTGCAGCTACTCCTGTGTCCTGCTGGTTATTTTCATACAGTTGGCAGATGATATACTCAGAAAAGAAATGCCATCAGGTCACTTGCTGCTCAAGAAATCCTCGTGATACACATGGCCTCCATGCTCTGGCCCATGCCTCCTCTTTAACTTTATCCCTGCCACCCTTTCTCTCACCACTCTGCTTTCTTCTGTCTTCCTTCTCCATTCCTTGAGCACTCCAAGCAACCTCCAGCTGTTTCATCTGGGTGAAGTCCCTCACTCCATGCACTACGTGTCTGAGAATCTTCTGGGCGTGCCAATGTGATGATGTGATACACTCACAGTGTTTTCGTTTATATCTTCTCTGTTCAGTGATGCTTTGATGAGTTATAAGGTTCTAGTATCTTAGTTACAGTTCTCTAGTACTTTGTAAATGTCCTGTTGGCCCCTTTAGCCTAACACCAGTGGTGAGGAGCATGGTGTCAACATGGTCTGCTTTGGTAATCTAGAAGCTCTTAAGAAGCAGCCTGGGCTTCAGTGTCTTTAAATTCCACTGTGTTGTGATTTAGACACATCCTTTGCCTCCTGAAGGGCCTCTGGACTCCTCTCCAGGCTCACTTCTCAGCTCATGTGGCTGTTGGCAGAAGGTCACTTCCTTGGGGCTGTGTGACTGACGTTGTGGCTCTTTGGAAGTAAATGGAGCCAAATTAAATGAGTTTAAGCAAAGAGTGTGGATCTAGAGCTTCCATAGCAAGGGGACACTTGTGGTTTTTTCAGACACTCCCAGGCAAGCAGTGGACTTGAAAGACTTCATAGTGAAAAGAAGGAAGAACCCATATGCAAGAGTCAGCCATGGTGGAGCTTGCTTCTATCTCAGCACTGAGGAGGTGGAGACAGGCAGATGTAGCTTAGTTTACTGGGTGAGCTCTTGGCCAGTGAGAGGTACTGTGCTGAGGAAAGGCTCTTGAGATTGGTCTCTGGCCTCCACACACACATGTGCCTGCACACACAAGCACATCCCGACCTCAAGCACCGAGTCCTCATTTTTAAATTAATATCGTCATTACGTGAATAGTGGTGGCCAGAAACCCAGGATCTGTGCTGACTTTTTTGTTTTTTCTGAAAGCTGAAATCATGAAGAATATTCTTCATGGGAAGATAACGTTCCCTATTTTCAGAACATTTTTCCAAACAAGCATGAAATTTCCCTCTTGTTACCATGGTTTGCGTGCATTTTGCTTTCATGAGCAATATTAATAAAGTGATATTCATAGTCTCTGCTCGGTATATCAGTTTGAGTTTGTAGCATCGTCTCCAAACATGGTTCTGGTTTCAGCTCTGAGGTCACTGTAGATGGGGGGATGCCAAAGGTTTTCTGCAGAGAAACTGATGCCTGGGCTGTGGCATGAGAAGAAGGTCTCCCCAGACTGGGAGAAGAGGCTGAGGTACAGCAGAGCTCACAGCAAGGAAGGGATCTGTACATCACTGTGTGATGAACAGTAGACAATACCACTCAAGGGATACAGAGGAGAGGGCTTGAGGGAGGCCAAGCATTTTCTAACTACCTTAGTGATAGAATTTTTCCTTCCTATTGTCTCCATCACCTACATATTTAATTTTATGGGTCATCCTGCCCTGGGATTCAGATTCCCTCTTCTAGTCCTTGTTCCTAGTTGACTCTGAGCATAATGTTAAATCACATTACCATTATGCCAGGGGCTGTTTACAAGACTGCCTTGGAGTCACCTGGGATTCCTTCTCCTTCTCTGTGAATTGTCATTATTTCCATGATTCCTAAATTAGTGTATCAAAGCCCAAGGCATTCATTTCTGCCCTATTTTAACTTTCCCCAAATCATGACCTGTGCTTTAAGCGTTTTTTTTTTTTTTTTTTTTTTTTTTTTTTTTTTTTTTTTTTTTTTTTAGCTTGCTGTATATTTGAACTCTTTTTAAAAACAGATGGTCGAAAGAATCTAACTGCTTCTCTTTCTCCTCTCTCCCTCCTTCTCTCCCTTTCTCCTCTCCCTTTCTTATCCCCCTCCTCTTGTTTGCTCCCTCCCTTTCTCATTCTCTCCTTCTTTCCCTTTTCTTCCATTTTATTTTATCTTTTCTCTCTTCTTTTTCTCTTTGATTGTATATATTACTTTCTTTTTTAGAAAAATAATTTTTCTTGCTAATAGAGGTTATTTACCATCAAGGATCTTCAGAAAAAGGCCTGTCCTTTCCATCACACTGCCTGCAGGGGGCCAGTCTCTCTATGAACATACACTTCCAGAGACTTCTCCATGTCTCAGATCAGCTTCATTCTAGAACTGCTAGATTCTTCAATCTAGAACTAGATTAGGGATTACCATTTTTTTCTATGTATTTTTCTTTATTTATTTTTCTCCTAGAAAGGCCTCTGAGAAACAAGTCCAGCTCTTCAGTTATATTGCAGGGTCATTCTAATTAACAATAGTGCTTCATATATTTCAGAACATTGATGAGAGGGGATTTTGACTGTTTTACCACAAAGAGTAAGGATGTGGTAATTACATTGAGTTGGTCATTTCTGTGTACACATATTGGAACATGTTGTATTCTGTAACTGTACAGTTATGTTGAGTAAACATGATTTACTTATTTTATATATGTGAATAATATTGTCACTGTCTTCAGACACACCAGAAGAGAGCATTGAATCCAATTACAGATGGTTGTGAGTCCCCATATGGTTGCTGGGAATTGAACGCAGGACCTCTGGAATAGTCAGTGCTCTTAACTGCTGAGCCATCTCTCCAGCCTGATTAAACTTCTTAAAATGCTATGCAAAAAAATGTTCCTGAACAAGGGGGAAAAAAGACTTCTAGAGGGCTCACTTTCAGAGTTTATGCATATCTAAAAAAATTTGTTTTGGCCCCATGTTTGACAGATATTTCAACTAACTGACTGTCGCGCCCAACTTGGCCAGCAAGCAGACACAACACGGTTGGATTCTTCTCATCAGCCTTTATTGTAGGAACTAATAATAATACTATGGGGGACCCTGTGCAGCCGGAGGGTGCTGCTTATATAGAGGATTAGATGTTGCCAATGTAAGGATTGGTTAAGGCTACAGTACCTCGTTAGCATATGCCCACTCGGGAGGGGCACACACCAGAATCATGCAAACGCATGTGCAGAATACCTGTTTACCAGAAAAATCTGAAGAGGCAAGCAGGCAGGCAGTCGGTGCCATCTTCTAATGTTGGCTACCGACAACTGACATTTTTCTACAAAAACACTTTTCATCTTAATTGGAAGGTACCACTCACCCCACATGAGTGTGTGGTGCAGTCCTGAGTAAATGTGTTTGGTTAACATGAGCACAGCCATGTCAAAAATGCTAATGCCCAAAAGCCATGGAAAAGGAAAGGCTTTCCCTGGGTCAGCCCACAGGAATTTCAGGGCCTACAGGAATGACGAGGCCTTCCCCTAGTCCCAACATGGATGTTGACAGTGTGTACAAGCAAGCGTCAAGCATAGCTGCCTTCCTGTAGATGACTATAAGCTGAGTCTGCTCCTCTACACAGATCCCCTACTGAGATTAGCTTACCTGCCTCTTCTTTCTGTATGTAGTAAACTTTCTAGGTTTCTGGGCTGCTGGCACCTTGCTGTCAGAATGCACAGCCCATATGACCTTAGCTTTTCTCAATGCATGTCTGTGGTTTCTTCATTTCCCCTAGAACCAGCCAGATCAGTCCTGAAGCTGTTCAGGTCTCAGCTGGGGGGAACAGCTGACATGGGTCTTGAGTTCCTTCTAATGGTTCTCATTTCTTTTCCTGGTGAAAGCTTTCTTCATTCTCCAAGTTTGAAGAGTCAATGGAATGTGTCTGACCTGGTCTCTCTGCCACTGCTTTGTTGTCCTGCCTCATCAATCTCTTCCCATTTGGGTCTTCACTGGGTTTAACTATAGATTCAAATGTCCCAGGAGGCCGCCACAGACCTTTTTCCTGTAACAGATTACTCTTGCAGCTCTTCATTTTAAGGGATTTGGGGAGAGTAGAAAGAGAGAGTAAACTCATGAAATTAGCTCATTGTTTAAATTTTGCTTCCCCAAGCTCTTTACTTGGAGATTTAACAAAAAGAAGGCACTAGAAGACAAAGGGCTGAGAGAGACCTTAGGTTGGGGACACACAATGGTTCCCTGTGGCTTAAACAAATAAAGGTGACATCAGCTTGATTTCCATATGCTCTTCCCTTAAGCAAACAAAGACATCACTTTTCTAGTTGAATGAGAAAGATTTAGAATTCTCTAGTATCTTCTGGACCATTTAGGTCAGAGGATGAAGGGCAGAGAAATAAATGGGCTACTTTCTGTCTGTCTGTCTGTCTGTCTATCTATCTATCTATCTATCTATCTATCTATCTATCTATCTATCTATGTACATATGTGTATGTGTATATGTATATATAACTCTGTATGTCTCACCATACATCCAGGACATGCCTGATGCTGATGGATGAACATATCTTACTGTTCTTACATTCCAGAACAATTTGTAGTTGATGTGTGAATTGTATCCTTAACTAAATGATGATATTAGTTATTTAAGTATAAAATACAGGAAAAAAAATCACCTTATACTTATTTTGGTCAAGCATCCACTGAGACTGAAATTCCTCATCCCAATCCAAACTCCATCTCATCAAGTCTGGGGAAATTGCAGAAGGTTCTTATTCTAGTTAGCTTTAATTATCACCTTGACAGTCTAGAGACATCTGAGAGGAAAGCCTCAACTGAAGGAATTTCCTAGAGTGTATAGCTTGTGGGCATGTCTACGGGAATTGTCCTGAGGGCTGAACCCCAAGTAAGTGGCACCATTCCCTTGGTCCTGAGCCATATAAGAAAGCTAACTAGGAACTGACTGTGAGTGTGTCAGCCAACAGAATTTTTTTAGGGTTTTTGCTTGAGTTTCTGCCCTGACTTCCCTCAGTGATGAATTTTAGGTCAAAACCAAACCCTTTCCTTCCCTATGTTGCTTTTGGTCATGGTGTTTTTCAAAGGAACAGAATAAAACTAGAATAGATTTTGTGTGTGTGTGTGTGTGTGTGTGTGTGTGTGTGTGTGTGTGTGTGTGT
>JANHMN010000002.1:207484224-207539865 GCA_030674055.1 Rhabdomys pumilio | reverse complement strand
TTGCTGTCTGCTTACCTAAGATAATGCCAGGGTTAGAGCACCTGGGAGCCCTGCTTCCTCTGGATTCTTAGAGATTGGGGGCAGAACTGCCTCCCAGGATCTGCTCAGTTCTCAGGCCCAGAACAGAAGGAGTTATTACATCTTTTAAGATTAAAAAAATTTCCTTATTAATAAAAAACAATATTTGGAGGGCAAATCTCTACTCTTCCAATTCTTTCCTTTTTACTTTTATTTTTTTTCTTTAAGTTTGAGAGGTCCAAATAACAAAAGTTAAAAAATATAACTTGTGTCTCCCCCACACTTTTTAGTTTCATGTATATGTTGAACTTAGGCATCACGTGACTTTTAATGAGGTGTAATTTAACTTTTAATGACAAATGAAGTGTAAACCTTGTATTTTAATCCAGTGAGATGTGACCTCTGAGCACATTCAGGCTTTTCTGCTATACTTTCTTGAAACTCTGAATCAAACGTAGATACTACCATGGAGAAGAAATAAATGTCTGCAGATATAAAGAATTTAGCTGCTGACTCTGACTTGTGTGTGTGTGTGTGTGTGTGTGTGTGTGTGTGTGTGTGTGTGTATGTATGTGTGGTGTGATAAAAGATTAAGCCCAAGGCTTGTGCATGCTTGACAAGTGCTGTACTAGAGACTTCTTTTCCCCACAGTTTTATTTCTTATTTTGAGACAGCATCTCACTAAGTTTCTCAGTCTGGCCTTAGACTCACATTCCAGGCTGTGAGCTCACCATCCTCCTGCTTCAGCCTCTCTAGTGCTAGAATTACAGGGGTGTGGACCACACTATCCAGCTCAAATTTACATCTTACAGTATGCTTAAAGCATGTCAAAAAGAGGACATTTCAGCAAGATGAAGGGCATTTAATGAAACTTCCAGGAACCTACCAAAATCTTGCCCAACTGTTGGGGCCCACTCAATGAATGATTTCCAGGTAAAACAACAAGAGGTCCACATAGCCAGCTAAAAATCAGAGATAAGGCCCAGAGAGAGTTAGGGTTAGCATTATGGGATACAGCTCAGCAGACCTACCCAAGGATTAGTGTGAGCTAGAGAAGTGAGCCTCTGATTCCCTTTAGGGCCGTGAGAGGGGTCTTGGTTTTTGGTAGAAGCGCTGGCTGGAAATAGCCTAGAACTCCATTAACCTGCGCCATTCAGTCACATAGGATCCAGCCCCTCCCAAAGAGCATAGGTGGAGGGTGTGACTACAGGCTTCAGCCTCAAGAGATTTCCATATTAATGAGTTACCTAAAGGCCAGAGGGTGTAGCCAATTACATATTCCTTTTCCCAGGCCCTCCTTCCTTCTCCCTCCCTATTTAAGTCAGGCCCACCCTGGCTTAAGTTGGGGGTGCACGTCCAGATTCAACTACCGTCCACCATGTCAATAAAGATCTTGGAACCCCAGACTTCTCATGTTATTGGGGCCTGCCACCTTGCTGCTGTCCTGGAGGACTTCCCTGCATTCCAGCCATGGGTTCCCACAATTCCCTGGTATTGGTTAAGGGCCTAGATAGCACTGCATTGCATATTAACCTGTGGGTCTTGAGCATTGCATGTTAACCTGTGGGTCTTATCTGAGAAGAGCCAGTCATGTCTATATTGAAGGCTGATGTGGACTGTACCTGTTTCCTGGAGCTCATTTACCATGGTCTCTGTGGTAGAGATCTACAGATTCCAGCTTGTCAAATTTCTTCTGAAATGACATGTACTACTTTCCTGAGTTCCTTATAATGAACAGATCAATTACAGATGTATAGACATTCCATTTTTATAGAGTCATTTATAAAGATGTAGTTGGACACTGTAGTTGGATACACTATTTGTTTTGACAGTTGATTATAAAAGGTGTTTACAAAAGCATCAAAAGTGTTTTCCTATGTCAGGCTATTGCTAGCACTTGAGGGAGAACACAGTACAAGACCCCTTATGAATTTACTTTTTAGCATATTTTTGTTATTTTTATACATGCACATATATGTGTGTGTGTGTGTGTGTGTGTGTGTGTGTGTGTGTGTGTGTGTGTGCAGGCATGTGGTGATTGTTTGTGTGCCACTTGTGCAGTATCCATAGAGTTGAAGGCATTAAATTTCCTAGAGCTGCAGTTATAGGTGGTTGTGAGCCACCTGACAGGAGTCCTGGGAACCTAACATAGGTCCTCAGGAAGAATTACATGCCCATTTAACCACTGAGCTATCTTCTACACCCATGTGTTGCTAGCCTGGGTGAGTGGAATAAAATTAAAATACCAGAACATAATACCTCATTTGTTTTCACCTGGTGATTTATGCAAAGGCTGTTCTGTAACAATGACCCCAGTAACTAGGAAAAACTCAAAAAAGCATGCCACACCAAATAATTCCTAGTCATTATGGTTTGTATTTAGCTTGGAGATGCAGAATAAGAAAAGGAGAGTTGAAAGTGGAGCCAAGAGTACTAAGAAGTCCCTGGAGAAGAAAAGCACAGAGTCTGGGAGTCTGTCTGGGTATCATACCCAGCTTTTTGCTATGCCAACAGCTGTGACTGCATCACTTCATAAGAAACACATAAGAAAACAGATTTCCATCCTTGCTCACATCATTGGATTCTCATTGGATTTCATGATGTTCACTACCAGTGATGGTGAGGAGTGCCATGCCACAGGGTATAGTGACTACCCAGTGTTGGTGCTCTTGGGACCAGTCCTCTATTCCTCATGTCATGACTGTGCTTTGACTCCTATTGCCATCTAGCTGGGTCCCAATTGTTCTATCAGAATTAACAGCCTGAATGTCCTCCTGGAGGACCTGTCCCTACTTACCTCATAAAGACCGTCTCTCCTTATTCTGTTTCCTGCCTTGTTTTGCTAAATGCAATGCCTATTTTGAGTTAGTTTGTCATCCACCCACCCCTGGCTTAAAGTGTCAAGCAGTACCTCTGATATGTCCACATCTAAAGAAGGCAGTGGGAGGTCTTTGACAGTCAGGTGAGATCCACCATGAATTAGATCTTTACTTTTCAGCTGAATCCCGTGAAATGAAATTCCCAGGAAAAGACAAAAAATAACCGTGCCAGTGTTAAATACTTTAGAAAGTCTGAGTGACTTTAGTTTTTGTGGGGGTTGGAATGTTCCAGCTCTAGAGTCAAATTATCTGTATCTTTACCTATTTATTAGGATGAGGAGATGTCTCAGTGGGTAAGGGCACTTGTTACAGAAGTGTGAACACCTGAGTTCAATGTCCATCACCCACATAAAAAGTTAACTGTGGCCAAGGTGTGTGCAATAGCACCTGCACTGTTGTGGTGGACAGAGGAGGGTCTCTGGACTTGCTGGTGGCCAGTGTAGCCAAAATGGCAAGTTCCAGGTTCAAAGAGAGTTCAGCAAGAATAAGGCAGGAGGATGACAGAGCAGGACATCCAGTGTCCTCTTGTGACCTCCACATGATGTCATACAAATATACATACCCACATAGCAGAAAAAAAATAGTCACATAGTGTTTACCTCTGTTTTTAACTAAGCATCTTTGTGACTACCAGACAAATTCCTTTTGGAATGTCTAGACTCCTAGCTTCCACAGGCCCAGTGCCTAAGAGTATTGTCAGATAGTATCTGAGGCCCATAGACGAGCCTTCCCCACTTTGCTCTAGCCAGCCCAGTATCCACTAATGTGTTAAAGCACATCTTAGTTAGGGTTTTACTGCTGTGAACAGACACCATGACCAAGGTAAATCTTATAAAAACAATATTTAATTGGGGCTGGCTTATAGGTTCATAGGTTCAGTCCATTATCATCAAGGTTGGAGCATGGCAGTATCCAGGCAGGCATGATGCAGACAGAGCTGAAAGTTCTACATCTTCATCTGAAGGCTGCTAGCAGAATACTGACTACCAGGCAGCTAGGATGAGGGTTTTATAGCCCATACCCACAGTGACACAGCTACTCCAATAAGGCCACACCTACTCCAACAGGGCCACACCTCCTAATAGTGCCACTCACTGGGCTGAGCATATACAAACCATCACAAAGCACGCTGATTTTTTACTTTGTTGTATAAAACCTTCATGAAATCGTTAGTATACTAGAAAACCACATTTGGGGCAACTTAAATTTGACATGGTCACTTGTGTGTGGCTCCAGAATCAACTATCTCCTGCCTCTTTTGAGATGAAAGCTACAGTTTTAGTGGTCACAATTCTCTATATTGTCCCCTTTGACCCTGTAGACATGAAAGCTTGTGGGGATTCTTACCTTTTCCACTTCATTGATTCAGTCCCAGTTTTGAAAGGTTTCTCTGTAGGTCTGTAGAAATTACCTGCCCACGTTTGATAATTTCAGCCATGTACACAGATGGCAGCATACAGGGACCTTGTGGGAAGGGCTGTGGCCACAAAGCATAGAGCAGAGAGCTCCTGGCAGCAAGTCTCTGACCTGAGTGCTCATTACAAGTCGTGTAGAGATCTTCTTAGGAGTGTGGGCTCTGACTCAGGGTTGACCTGAGATGACGTATTTCTAACAAGGTCCTGAGATGCTGCTGCTGCTGCTGTTGCTGTTATAGGACCCTGTTTTGAGAATTGCTGTTCTGTGACATCCCCTGTATCTGAGAGCAGTCTCGTGATCTGGCCCTAAGATAGAAGTGCTACCATATTTTTTTTTTTGATTTTTTTGAGACAGAGTTTCTCTGTGTAGCCCTGGCTACCATAATTTTTAATGGTCAGAGCATGGGCCCTGGCAACTCTAAGAAACTGGGCTCAGACACCTGCCCTCTATCTCCCAATTAAAGAGATAAGCTACAGTAAGAATCAGAGAAAGATGTATTTATTGTGCTAACACTGGGAAATGGAAAAAATAAGGAAACTCTGACTTCACACATCCATCATCAGGTTATTGGCATGTGGTTTAGGTTTAAATAGGGGGCAAAAATTATGTGTAAATAAACGGTCCTGGGCACAGGGTGGCTCCCCCATTGCTAACCCACCATTGTCTTAGCTTCGGTCTGCCCTGCAAGCTGATCTGGTAAGTTGTCAGATGTGGAGAAGAAAAAAAACTCACTCGGGGTGGGAGGAGGAGAGGAGATCCGTGGCGGGTCCCACGAGGGCCTGCGGAGGGGTTCCACAGCTCTTCCCACACCGCTGGCAGAAGGGTCCCACATGCATGCAGCCACCGCAGGCTGGCAGCTGCAGTTCAAGGTTCCAAAGTTCCAGAGGCTGGCAATCTGGCAGCGGTGCAGGCCCAATCGACACGTGGAGTCTGGTTTTTCAAAGCTTTTATTGTTCATGGTGTGGTGAATAGGTGTAGATGGTATGTGCTTTCCCCACCAAAAGTCAGGTGGTCTTGCCTTTTATAGGAAAGGGAAAAAGGGGAGTGAATAACTTAATTAGCTATGCCCCCCCACCCCTGGCCTTTAGATAACTCATTAATATTTAAATCTCTGGAGGTGGAGACCTCTACCTGTGTCCTACATGATTGAAGAGCCCAGGTTAAATGGAGTTACCTCATCCAAGGCCCAACAGTCAGAATCATATGAAATATCTTCTGGAACACAACTTCCTCCTTGGTCCTGTTTCCCAGCATAAGATTTCCAGAGAAATTTTGATCACTGACGTGTATTGCTTCGGTACTCTGATTGCTAAGGGAGGAATGCAAGCATCTCTCTTGAGAATATTCTCTCTCTTGTCGGGTTGGTTACAGAAGCATGGCCTTCTCTACACTTTGGAAGAGATTCTATGGTCTCTGTTGACCAAGTGGACCCCTTTATGTCTGTTTTCCACTGACCCTGTTCAGTGTTGTAGCCACAAATCATATGCAACTCTTTAAAAAAAAATTCAAAGTAATTAAAGATAAACAAGTTTAAAATTTCTTCCTCAGTTGCATGAGCCACACTTCAAGTGACCAATAATCATATGTATCCAGTGGTTGTCATATTGTATGGCAAAGCTACAGAATGTTCTCATTGCAGACAGCCCTTCTGGAAAGCACTTTGCTATAGGAATTCCCCAAAACTAAAAGAGTATCTCCCTTCCTATTATCTCTTTCTTCATCCTTCCTTCTCTCTTACCTCCCTTTCCTTACACCTTTACAAGAGACTCCTAAAACATTAAATGATACATTGTTGTCCTTGGTGGTCTCCGAGAGGCTGAAGGTAAGTCCCTATTGCTGAAGATGCCATCCACTTCAGACACAGGACCCAAAGGGATCCAAGATATATCTGACCTGAAAGCCTTCTCCCTGAGGACTAGCTTTCATGGTGTGTTGAAAGCTTCCAAGGGAGGGAGACAAACAATTATCCTCCCCAGCTCTGATGTTTATGAAATATAGCAATGACTAGCAGGGCCAGATATCCCTGAGGATGAAATAGTGGCACACATACCTTGGTGATAACCAAACAGCTCTCTAATTGGACTTAAGGCCACTCAAAAAGAGAGAAATCATTCCTGAAACTGGAATCCTAGCCAACTACCCAGAGTAGCTTGAGCAGCCACGTTGATTTCATGGTGTAGTTTCTCTGACATGTCTAGAAGACACAATCTCACAGCAAATTTTCTTTTTCTCTGAATATTGCAATTAGTTATCCAGTATCAAAGGGTTAGCTCTGAAAGCATACATATGAGTATTATTATATGGACTTAAAAGTATTTTATATATTTTAATAAAATTATGTCTTATAAAATTTATATATTTTTATATATAAAAAATATAAAATGTTTAACAACAATTAAAAGGGCAGAGGCCATGAATTTGAGAGGCAGTAAGGAGAGGAGTTAAATGAGAAGAGCTAGAAGAAGGAAAGGGCAAAGGGAAATGAAATAATTACATTTTAATTTTAAAAATTTAAAGACTGAAGCTTTAAAATTTAGTGTTTTAAAATCTGAACAGATAGTAAATAAAAGAAGTCTTCCCTATATATTTCTTAAGCACAGAGAGATCTTAGTTTTATTTCTGTTGTGATAAAATACTCAGACAAAAAACAACTTAGTTGAGAAAAGGGTTTAGTTCATCTGATTATTCCAAGTCAATCTGTCATTGTGGAGAAGTCAAGACAGTAACTTCAAAAAGTTAGTGGTATCATATCCACAGTTGCAAGCAGAGAGAAATGAATGCATACAGTTTCACTTGCTAGTTTTCTTGTGCTTGGCTCTGTATCTCCACCCTTACACAATTCAGGACCTTATACCTAGGGAATGGTGCTGCCCACAATGGACTGGGTCTTCCCACCTCAATTTACTTAATTAAGACAATCTCCTAGAGATATCATCAAAGGCCAACCCAATGTAAACAAGTCTTCATTGAGACTGTCTTCTCCGGTGATTCTGGGCTGTCATTTAAAGCTAATAACTATCATACCAGGCAAGCCAAGCTTCCTTTTGACAGCTCCTTTTATTTTGAAGGGCTCCTGATTCTCCACCTGCCCCATTTATAGGGCTCAATTAGAAAAGGCAAAGCATTTTTATGTTAATATGCTACTTACATTCACCAATGCCCTCAAAAACACTCCCATTGCTGGAAAGTAACTAATGTTCAGGCCTGGAATCTTGAAACCTCTCAAACAGGTAATTTGTGTCTCCGACTGGTTGCTTCGTATATGTAGGTTATACTAGGGCTGCTTGGGAGGTTCTGAATTCTCTATGATTGATGCATAAATTTAGAAAATACCTTTTGTGATCCAGACTTCCAAGTAAAATGGTAGTCTAGAAGCTGTCTCCACCGGACTCAATGCATCAAGTCAGAATAAGAAAAAATAAACTTGATCCAAAGCCAGAGAGGAGAGCATAGGAAATTCATAAAGGCAATGTCACCAGGATCTTACTTCAGCCACTCTTCAGCAACCTGGTCCTTGTGAGCTCTGCTGGAAGAACTCACATGAGAAAGATGGTGGTATGAAAGGTGGATCAGAATCAAAGAGACACAGAGTAAGATGAAGGACAGGCATTGAGGAGGACAAAAACCAAAGGACCTGAATATAGGTCAGATTGTGCTGACCTATATTTTAGGTATACTTTATTACAATTCTCAAGTCTCTCCAACAGACAAGATCTTCCTGAAAAATGCTTGCCTACCCAGGTAACTGACAGGCCCATATGTACTGAGTCCTCAGGGTGGGGACTATAGCATGCCTTTGTTTTAGTGCCAGAATGCCTTTGTCTAGAGTCTAGACTTTAGCCTGTAATCTTACGATTAGCTGCTAGTTTAGAATGTCATGTCTAGACCCAGGGCCAAAAATATGACTCAGACTCCATTCTTTTGACCAGTAGAACCCTACACTTTCAGTTCTTGGTTTTATAAGCTGTTGATTATGAGGGATGGGTCCGTTCTCAATGATTCCCCAGCCTGCTGCTATCTAACTAGTTATCTAATATGTTACCTGAAAAGAGCCGAGATAATGTGGTTATCCATGGAAAGCCAGCAAAGTCCAAAATAGCTCTAGCCATATAGCTCCAAGATGCAGGAAAGGTTCTTCCAAAAAGAAAGCCAGGCAGCCCTGATGGAAGAACACTGAGAGTCCTACTTTCAGGACAAGTCCCGCAGTTTTTATAAGCCTCAAAACGAGCTGTAGTTGGTGAGACAGTGATTTTCCTAGTGGGAAGTTAGTAACGGAGAGGATCCCTGTTCTCTTAGTACCTTTCTTTCACTACAAGGATAAAGGCAGGGTACCCTATTGAGAAGAAATCTAGTGTTTGAAACTGATCTATGCTGGGAGCCTGAGCACAGGAACAAGTACTAGACAGGGGGGCCTGAATTTGATTGGGCACAGCCCTGGAACATGAGGCAGCCCTGGGAGGCATCTGGGAAGGATGGAAGAACAGTGTGGTTTGATATAAAATGTCTGTCCCAGGTTCATGTGTTTGAATCCTTTGTCCCCAGATGGTGAGGCTGTGTGGAAGGGTTGTAGCACTTTGGGGATGTGGAGTCTTGATGGATGAAGTGGATCATAGGGACAAGCCTTGAGGTTTTATAGCCAGGCCTCACCTGACCCTAGATGCAATGTGACTAACCAGCCTTCCGATTTTGTAGCCATGCCTACCCTTTAGGGATAGAAGGCGCCTCCTTAAATCATAGGCAAGAACAAACACCTTGGAGTGTTTTGTTTGTTTGGTTTTACCTTGTTACTTGTTAGGCATTTTGTAACACCAATAAGTAACACAGAGGGCCTACGACTAATAAGCTAAAACCTGCAGGCAGCAGGAGAGAAAGCTCTGACAGCCAGGAGCCGAGCTAACCAATCCGAGAATAAGCCTGGAGTCTGATATCCCTTGTGTAGGTGATATCAGTAGGTGGGTCAGCCTCTGAGGAGGGGCGTGGGGGGAGAGGGGGTGTTCATTGGGAACTCTGGAGCCCCAGGGGTGTATCTGATCTTTCGGCAAGCAGATAAACACTGAGGAGGCCCTGAGGAGATGAAGATAGGCCCGCCACTTGTTCAGGTCTCAGTGTTGTGGTTGTTTCTCAAACTGTCTATGGAATTGGGAAACATGCTCCAGCTAGAACGTTAGCTACCCCGGATGGTATGAGTGGAGAGTCTAAGGGGGAACCTGCCCAGGCCACAGAGTGCAAAGCTCAGAGTAGTCACCAGGGGCCTCTGATACACAAAGCAGGGAAACTACTGAAGTGAGGACAGTGGTGATCTGGCAGATCCTAGACCCTTCTCAGACACAGGCTCAATGCTAAAGTAAGCCAGAGGAAGGACAGGCGCACACGTTTAACTGACATCCGGACCCCCAGCAGATACCAGCAGCCTGCAGTTCGAAGGTCTCCAAAAGGAAGCTACTCCATCAGTTCATCTCCGCACCCCACCCCTTTGGGGTTTTTTAATTTCTTAAAAAAAGATTGTTATACTTACAGCAGCAGTTTTGTTTTTATTAAAGTTTTGTATTCTTAAAGACATTCCCCTTCACACATTCATCTAGGTTTGTCATGTGTTATGATTTCATGGTAGGGCAATATTTTAAATTTTCTTTCCTCATTGCCTCTATGCCTTTCCTTTTCTCTCTCTAATGAGCTCTGTATTTAAAAACATGCTTTATTTTTACCCCGCTTTTGATTTATCTAATTTTGTTTTTAAACCTTCTTATTATTGGGAAGTCAGTTTTATCCCTCTCTGTCTCTTTCTTTATCTCTTCTTCCTTTCTAGTCCTCTCCTCACCATCCTATCCACTACTCTTCTGCTTTATTCCGGAACCATGCTTAGATGCATTTTCCTTTTCCTGCGCCCACTTCCTTTGTCTTATCTACTTACTGTTTCTACATTTACCCTGACAGGGTCCCTCTACATGGCCCTGGCTGTCCTGGAACTCTCCATGAAGACTAGGCTGGCCTCAAACAAATACAGATCTGCCTGCCTCTGCTTCCATATGCCTGAATTAGAGGTGTGCACCACCATATCCAGCCTGAATAATTTTAAATTTCATAGTATAGTATACATTACTTTTCCTATTTTCTGGTTTATGTCCGTTGGTGTATTAGGTGCCTCTTTATTCTGCAACAAGACACCATGATGAAGACAACTTATAATCTAAAGCATATTAATTGGGCTTGTGGTTTCAGAGGGTTAGAATCTATTATGATTGTGGAGCAAAGCCAAGAGCTCATGTCTTGGTATGAAAGAAGGAAGGGAGGGAGAGAGTGGAGAGGAGGGAGAGCAAAGAGATGTGGAGGGGAGAGCAAAGGAACACTGAGAAGAGCTCTAGTCTTTTGACTCCTCAAAGCCTGCCCCCAGGGACATAGTTCCCCCAAGGCCACACACACCCTAATGTTTTCTAAACGGTTCAGTTAACTGGGGACTAAGTACTCAAACATGCGATGGCTCCTACGAGGTCCATTCTCACTCAGACCACCACAATTGGCCATATGTTAGTATGTTCAAAAAGATTCAGCATGTTTCTTTCTTCATGTAAGTTCAACATTGCTGATATAACAGTTCACCTTGTACTCAGTGACCCTAGGATTGGGGATGTGAAAATAGGCTGCTCAAGGAAAAGTTCCTCAAATAAAGCCAGAAGAGATATTCAGACAGCAAGTGTACAAACTGCATCCCAGAGACATGAGAAATATGAAATGCCAAGGCACTGTAGCATCTATAAAAGGCCAGAATTTTTTAGTTACTAAGTTCAAAGATTCTCACTGCAGAAGGAAAAATGTAAGAAAGGAAACTGAGGCAGCCACCATGGGCCGCAGCTAGAGCTTGTTCCAAAAATCGAAAAAAGAATTAATTACCCGTATGACTCAACTGCAGCACTTTGGTTTATATTCTAAGAACTCAAAGTCAACATACCACAGAGACACTTACATACCCAGGTTGTTGCTGTTCTAGTCTCAAAGCCAAGGAACAAAAGCAGCCTAGATGTTTATTAAAAAAATTGATAAAATGAAGTATATATACACAGTGACATTTTCTTTAGATGTTAAGAAAACTGAAATCATAACATATGTGGGGAAATGGATAAAACTGGAGAAAGTATGTTAAGAAAAATAAACTGGACTCAGACAGGTAAATACAATTCTCATATGCGGACTCTAGATTTAGATTTCTCTCTCTCTCTCTCTCTCTCTCTCTCTCTCTCTCTCTCTCTCTGTGTGTGTGTGTGTGTGAGAGAGAGAGAGAGAGAGAGAGAGAGAGAGAGAGAGAGATATCAAGGCAGAAAGGAGAGAGACTATGAGAGGTGAGAGAGAGATCTTTAGAATCAGGGATTTAAAAATGAGAAAGCATACAGAATACCTGTGACCTGACAGCATACGTGGGGATGGGGTATTTGGAAGGAAGGAAAGGACCCCAAGAGGGAATGCAGATAAGAAATAGTGGGAAGGGATGGATAGGAAAAAGTCTAATGATGTGTATACATGAAAGTGTTACAACAAAATTCATTACTTTGTATGCTAATTTAAAAAAATCCTTTAAATGGAGCCCCAGTGGCTCACACTTTTAATCTTAGCATTTGGAATGTGAGTTTCAGGGCAGCCAGAGCTATATAGCAGAGAGACCCTGACTCAATACAAAAAAACAAAACAAAACAAAAAACAAAACAACAAACAAACAAACAAGCAAAAAACCCCAAGAAAACCCACAACCCCCCCCAAAAAAACCCTTCTAAATGGGAAATACATTTTATAAAAAAAAAATAAAAGCAAAACTTTCTGATTTCTATTTTTTTGTTTCCATAACTACATGCAGAAAAATAGAGATTTTTCTGGACAAAAGAACTCTTTAGAAACAGTAATTGTCATGCCCCTTAAAAGAAAACAACCCAAAAACCAAAGACATAAACAAACAAACAAACCGTCATGCTAGGGGTTGGGGTGGGGGTGGATGTTGCTAAAACTCCTTTCCTGGAGAAGACAGAAGACTCACCACTCCTCTCAAGTTTCTAACCACAAAGCGAGGTATGAGTCCACCAAAGGTCACTCCAGGAACCAATGACTATATTGGGCTAGCTTTCAGAACTAGGGGAGGGTTGGTTACTTACAGGGGTGTGAGCACTTCTCCAACCGGCTTGATCTGAAAAGCCTCATCCCAAGGAAGGGCTTTTCAGTACCTGCCTAGCCCTGGTTCTAGCCTTCCCCAGCCTCTATAAATTCCATGCCTGTTAAAGCCACGCGCGATGGTGATAAGGTGATAAGGGCAGCTGGATTCTCAGGCGGGGCTCCTGCCTTACTCCACTGTTCTATGTGGGGCGGGGCGGGGCGGGGCGGGGCGGGGCGGAGATGGACTGGGTCAAGGAACCAAGCTGGGATGATGCTTTGCAAAGAAGATGGTGCCACTGAACTCCCACAGATGTTGGCTGCTTGGCTCTGGGACAGTCATTTAAAGCAAGGCATTTGACCTCTGAAGTCATAAGTCAATGATATCCAGAAAGTAGAAATATACCCTGGCAGAGGTACTTAGAGGCAAGGCTTTGTGAGACTAGCATTTGAGAAAGCCATACTGGTAGAGTGCTAGGGTGATAACCTATGCTGCCTTGAGAGTTGCATAAAAAGAAAACCATTGCCTGATGCAAACTCAATACCTTGAACTCCCAAATTATCAGCCAAAATAAACCTCTTATTATTTCATAATATAGGAAGTCTGCCTCAAGTACTTCATTGCAATAATCAAAAATGCAGTAAGACAACACTAATTTAAAAGAAAAAAAAGTTGGCTTATGCTCCCAACAGAATTGACATTCAACACCCAACAGAACTGGCACCCAACATAGCCCTTAGAGGTTCTTTTCTACCTTCCTATTTTCTTAAGCCCCTTCCACGAGCAGTTAAGCCATCTGTTACTTCAGCGATTTTTTTCCTTTGGTTAGTTGGAAATATATCACTGACACAGTCTATTTACTATGTTACTCCTTCCTTACCAATCCAAAAGGAATGTCCAAGAAATATCCAGTTTCCATCGGCTTGAGTGACTTTCTATGCTTTGTGTCTTAGTTACTTTTGTATTGCTGTGAAGAGATACCTCGACCAAGGCAATTTAATAAAAGAAAGCATTTAATTGGGGGGGGGATGCTTACACTTTCAGAGGGTTCATCATGACTGTCATGTCATTGTGACAGACCCCCAGACCTTCCCTGATGGAAGTACCATTTAGGTCATAAAACTCAGCACATAGACAGCATTACCTGCCAAACTGAAAACAAAGTCCTAATCTCTCAAAGTCCATAGTTCTGGGAAAGTCTCTAAATATACTAACCTTGTTTTTGGCTTCTGTAGTTCCACTTTTAGCTGACTGTTCTTGTTAACTGAAGTATGTCAATCCGTGATACAGGTTTTGTGCTTAAAATATCACCCTGAGAAAGGCTCGGTGCTACACCTCGTGTAATCGCTAGCCAGCTAATAAAGAGTTTATAGTGGTTTAAACTTGTATCCAAGCAGTCTTCTCAGGTAAGTACCCCACTACAACACTGAATGTGGCAGCAGGCAAGTAGGCATGGCATTGAAACAGCAGCTGACAGCTTACATGTTAAGGCAACAACAAGGAAAATAAGAAAAGAGAGACTCACTGGAAATGGCATAGTTTTTTTTTTTTTAAACCTCAAAGTTAACCCTGACTGTCTGTCTCCAGCAAGGCCACACCTCCAAATCCTTCCCAAACAGTTTCCCCAACTGTAGACCAAGTATTCAAATCTATGAGCCTATGGGGGCCATTTTCATTCAAACCACTGCACCTGGTAAGTATGGATAGATCTTCTAAATTGTCTTCATCTCACTGTTGCTTACCCATCAGGCCAGGCCAGCACAAGCATATGTATATTTAAAAACTGCAGTGGGAGCTCATTACAAATTTATTGACAATATATTTTGAGAATATTCTACAGATTTTACTGCCAATGAGCAGGTTTTTTTTAGAAGAAGAAAAAAACTCGCTGAACTTGGAGTCATTGCTTTCCTTCAGGCCTGACTTTGCCTAGAGAGAACATGGATAGATGGATAGCCACTTCCTCAATCACAAGCCTTTTCTGGGTATTATAAACAAATAGCTACATTAGCCATTTTTGTGTTGGTATGGATTCTAATTTCATTTTTGCATTATATCAAAACTAGTGAACTTTTAGTGTTATAAAAAAAACAAAAGCAAACAATTCAGACATTTTGGTAGTCATGAGACAGGAGAGGACAGGTCAGGATTCCTTCCTTTAGCTGATAGCCTACTGACTCTTCTGAATTATGACTGTAAAGGAGGGGACTTATGACCATGAAGGCTTCATCTAGAGTTGAAATTTATAGTAGAAATGGTCTTTGCTTCTATTTAATGTACATCATAGAGTCTGGGTAAACTGCAAACCTACCCATCCCTGTTTTGAGGTATCAAAAAAATGAGTTATCAATTTGGGTAAGAAGAAACCTTGAAAAACTTACCTACAGGAAGTTGAGGAGATGGCTCAGCAGTTAAAGGCCTTTCAGTGCAAGCAGCATGTGTGAGGACCAGAACTTGGACCTCCAGAATCCATGTAAATGCTAGGTGGACACAGGACCCTGTCGGTAATTCCAGCACTTAGAAGGCAGCCATCAATGATCCCTGGATCAAGTTGGTTACCTACTCTAGCTGTATCAGTGAGCCCTGGGCTTAATTGAGAGACCCTGCCTCAATGAATATGATGAGAGCACTCAAAGACCCAATGTCACATGTCACATGTATAACATGCACACCCACCTGTACACACATGTGAGACCCTCACAAACATGAACACACTCATGCATATACCATATACACATAAACAGAGAAAAAAAGAAATCAATCTGTGTTAGATACTTCTATCATTGTAATAAAATAGCAAAAGCAACATAAGGGATGGGCTCACAATTCAAGACTGTGACCTACTGTAGAAGGGAGGTGAAGGTGGCAGAAGTTTGAAGCATCTAGTCACATCGCTTCCACAGTCGGGAAGAAGAGAGCAAAGAATACTTATTCTCAGCTATCTTCCTTCTTTTTTTTTTTTGCAGTCCAGGGTCAAGTCAAGCCTAGGAATGGAGCAGCCTTCTGTCCTTTAGGGTGGATCTTTTCATCTTAAGTAACTTCATCAAGATAATCCCTCACAGATATAACCAGAGGCCAACAAAATCTAAACAATCCTCCACAGGTATATTTGGAGACTTGCTTCCTAGTGTTTCAGAACATAATTCCCTCAAGATTGAAACACTCCACCTGAGGGCACTGCTCTTTAAGACATGATGTAAACAACTCCAAATAGCTTCAGGAAGTCCCTAAAACTAACCGGATTCACCAGGCCTTTCCCTTTCCAAGAGTATAGAAGCAGTGAAGACTGCTGAGAGTCGCTCTCAAACAAGACAGGCTGCAAAGAAGACACCCAGACAAGCCCAGCCACCTGGAAGAAGCAGAGACCAGCCAAGATTTCCAGAACACTCTTAGACAAGCTGAATTTCTTGAAAGAGGCCAAGACTGACTGATCCACCAGAAAGAGACCCTCTCCAACCTGCTGAGCTGCTTGCATGTTGTGCAGTGGGCTCCACATTTCCAGCTTTTGTGAGTTGTCACCAATGCCTTTGGTAATAGAGTCATCTTTGAGTCATTTCTGTTCCTGTAAGTTAACTCCTCACCTATATTCCTGTACTTAACCTAAAAAAAAACCTCACTGGTTCACCACGCTGGAATTTGTTGATATCTGTACTTTGGTCTGTTGTCAGTTCCCCATCTGGTGTGAGTAGATGTCTGCTCACATCTTCCCCAGCAATAGTGTCACACAACATCTAGGTAAATCCAAAGCCTGTCAAGACAACAGTCGACGCTAACCATCACACCACCTCTGACCATTTCTAAGCCGATACAAAGGAGAAATCAAGTGATACTGTTTGTGTCACAGGAGAATCAGTCAGTGACTGGTGTGCAACAAGGGGGAAACCATGGACTGTTTGGGACCTCATTACTTCCTGGACTACTGTCCCAGTCAGTTTTCATTGTCAACTTGACACAGCCTAGAGTTACCTGAGAGAAGAGGCCTCAACTGAGTACTTTTCTCTATCAGTCTGCAGGCAGTCTGTGGAGCATTCTCTTGATTGCTGATTGGTGTGGGAGGGTCAAGTCCTCTGTGGACGGTGTCCTCTCTAGGCAGATGGACCTGCATTGTATCAGAAAGATAGCTGAGCAAGCCAAGTGAAGCAAGACTGTGAGCATCATTTGTCAATGGTCTCTGTTTCACTTCCTGCCTCCAGCTGAGCTTTCTTGCCTTGAGTTCCTGTCTTGCATTTCCCAGATGATGACTATAAAGTCTGAGATGAGATAAGTCTTCCCCAGGTTGCTTTGATTATGTCGTTTATCGCAGCAACAGAAAGCAAACTGGGACGATGTTTGTAGGGGCCCAAATACCGCGGGTGGCACCATCCCTACTTAAGTGGTTCTGGGATATATCAGAAAGCTAGCTAAGCATGAATCTGGAGTGAGCCTGTAACAGCACTCCTCCATGGTTTTCTGGATGTGAGTGAGTTTCCCCATTGGAGTAATGCTGTGTGGAATAGCACTCTTGCCTTCAGGCTTCTTCCCTTGACTTTCTGCCTTGATTTCCCTCGATAATGGACTATGATCCTGGAAGCATCAGCCAGATAAATTCTCTGCTTCCCTAAATTGCTTTTGGTCAGACTTTTTTACCACAGCAAGAGAAAGCAAACTCAAACAACCACCTGCTGATGGCCAGTCATCCTAGGAGCAACAGGCTGCATGGTTTGTAGCTTATATGGATGATGGGCAGGGGCAATCTGACCATTCATCCTACGAGGCTGGTTCAGCCCAAAAATTACACACATAAATTGTGGAACTTTCTATGTAGCCAGTCAACCCATGTTAAAACAGCAAGGGGACATAAGAACTTTCTAGAAAAAATAGAGTTGCAACTTGAGAGCTGTATTTAGTTCCCTTTGAGAGTGAATGCAAGTAATTTGGGTATCACGTGCATCCAAGGCACACTGAGTTCTAGTGCCTCTAAGTCACTGATTTGCATATGTCTTAGAAATGAATAGATTTCCTGGCCTACATCTCAAATTTTTGTTTCTTCCAGATTCTTGGTTTCCTCCTGAGAAATGTTTTAGTGTTTAGTTGGCTGATTAAATTCTGTCAGAAGTATAAAGAGGGTTTTAAAAATAGGAAGGAGTACCTTAAATTCAATTATGTGGTGACATAGGCGGGTCTCAACAGCTCACAATGCCACCACAGGAACACATCCCAGCCTAGAGATGCCACCTCCAGGGAGAGAGCTTCTTAGAGCGTGGAGCCATTGGGGGTGATGGGATATATTCTCATGCCTGTAGGATGATGTGGACCACACATGGTGTTCCCCTCTGAAGAGGAAGGCCTCATTCTTCCTCCTTGCACAGCCCACCCTGGATTATGCTTGCTAACATTTAAATCCACTTCCTGACTAAAAGGAATATTTTCAGTGGGCCTGTAAAATGTGGCTCTTATGTGGAAACACAGTATGTCCTTTGAGCCTTGTGGATTAGTCAAGAGCACATGTCTGAGGAGAGTGCTTTCCACAGGCACAACCCCTGTGTGTCTGTATCTTCCTTGGGAGCTTTGCTCATCTAACACTTGGAAGTCACCAGCTGAGCCCAGAAGCTGTGTAGATGTATGGTTGGGCGCATTCTGCTCTTGTGTCGCAGACAAGAACACAAAGGAGCAAGTACAGTATCTAATACACTTACTAGTCTATTCTGGGACAAGCTTTTTATTTCCTTTTCTGAGACATGATATCTTTGCTAGATAAATCTAAATCAAAGTAACACATTCAGTGCCAGGCATAGTGATAACCTATAACCTCAGAACTTAAGGGATGGAGGCAGGGGAATTTCAAGTTGGAGGCTAGCTTGGATCACATAGCCAGGTCTTATATCAAACCCCAAAATCTGGGGAGATACCTCAGGAATAGAATGCTTGCCCAGCAGGTTCAAGGCCATGTGTTTGATCCCTGAGTATTGCAAGAAGCACACAAAAACATTAAAAAAACAAAGACAAAAACATAAACCAAACCAAACCCAAACCCAAACCCAAACCCAAACCCAAACCCAAACTCAGAAGATAACATATTTATATTGGTAATCTAGCTATCCATGATCATAATGTACTAATACAGGAAAATACTTTTCCTTGTCATTTGTGACTTAAATCTTTTCACCTTGAATGACCTTGCCAGTCTCCATCCAGAATGGTGGTTTTATCTTCTTCTTAAGCCATTTTCTTTGATCTAAGTGGGTTCTAGTTTAAAAGTTGTTCATTAGTTGTGAGGGGGAGAGACTCCAGGAAGATTAAACAGCATAGTTAACGAAGAGCTGGATGCATGGGTTCTTGTCTACTTTCAGCCCAGTATCTCAGTGGAAGCAGAAGGAGAAGATAATATTGAAATGGTGAAAATACAACAGACCCATCTCTGTGTATGTTTTCTGACACACTAATGATAGTGTTGGGGCTGGGGTAAGACAAATGTGCCATTATGGCCCACACTAGTTAGGACAGTAGCTCCCCAAGTGGGTTCGATCCCAACAGCAATTAGTATCTGGGAGTTGTGAGAAATAAGAATTCTTGAGTTATTTGCAGGCCTGCTGAAATGTTTATTTAGTAAGTCTTCAGGCAGTTCTGTAGTGTGCTAAAGGCTTGAAAACACCAAATATAGACAACAAGGTGGACAAATGCAGGCAAACTGAGCTTTTTTTTTTTTTTTTAATAGATGGAAATTGTATAGACTATTTAAACAATTGATGGTGACTACTTGTGGTGATAACAGGAGTTAGGCAGTGGGGCTGACATACAAGAGACCCATATCTAGGAGAAAAAGGACATTTTAAGTCTGAGGCATGAGGCAATTTGGTCCACACCCACTGTCATGAGAGCAGGACAGTCCGAGGATTACAGTTTTCCCAGTTCATGTCTCAAGAATTCTCCCTCATCCATCATAGCAGGGAGGTGGAATGCCTACCCTATCTTAAGAAAGAGAGGCATGGCACTAAAGATTGCTTCGATTGTTCTTTTTTTCTAAAATAAGTACAAAATACCAATTTTAGGCAAAAGCATTTTCATACACAAGCTCACTCATTTTCAGGATGACCAATAGGCACAGGCCAGATGTAGCCAAAAGCGCCTGCAGAGACTCTGAAATTTCTCATTTCGTATTACTCCAAGATCCGTGTGTGAGTTTGCCAGAACTCTGAGGCCATTTATCCTAACAACCTAGATGCTGCAGCAGTACCAAATCAGCTTTAGATAAGCAGAATAAGCTGTCACTTAAAATGAAACAAACAAACAAAACAGAAACAAAACAGAAACAAAAAGTCTCAAGTCTCCTAGGCTGGCATCAAACGCATTATAGCTGAGGATGACTTAGAACTCTTAATCCTCTGCTTCCAAAGCTATAGAATTACAGGCTTGTATCATCATGCCTAGCTTAAGAAAAACAAATTTAATGTATCTGTAGATGCATATGTTTATGCAAATTAAGTAGAAAAAACACTCAGTGGCTTGCCAAATTGTAATTTAAATCTTCCCCCATTCTTCTCTCTGTTACAAAACCACAAGCCAAGAATAAAACAAAATGAGAATAAATACTCTGTTTAAAATTTCTAGCACTTGGTAAGAATGTTTGCTATATTGGGGTTGAGTAAAACTACTTAAATGACTAGGTGATTGAGTGGTTTATTAAGGATATCATTATTAGATATTACCCTGATCATAACATTTCACCTGGAAAATGTTGGTTGAATTTCTTGTCCTTTGCTCTGTGTTCAGGAGCTAAGTAAAAAGTGCAGTGTGAGCTCAGTTCTGCCCGTGGCATAATTTATCCTGTGCACTGCTGGCCTCCTGTCTGCACCAGCTTGGCTCCTGGCCTTTTAAATATCATGGTAGTGCCCACATCTTTCAATGATATTCAGTAAACACAGTTTTTCTTTTTTACTTATCAGAAACAAGCTTACTTAATTTTCTTCATGCCTGTAGTCTTATAAAAATAGTTTGATATCTCAATCATTAAAAAACATCTATTGGACAGTTTTGATATTAGGCAGCCTCCCCCTCCTCTGTGTTTTGTGTGTGTGTGTGTGTGTGTTTATGTGTGTGTGTGTTTGTGTGCATATTTACAGTTGTATCTGCATGAAACTTAAATCCAATATGGAAGTGAACTAATTCTTACAAAATACTTGACTGAGATGGGTTGGAAGCATTCTATCAATCAGATAACCATCCCATTTTGAAAAGATGAAAATAAATTTTGATAAAAACATCTTGTTCACTATCAGTTTCCCACCTTTATTTTTTCCACCAATTGAATGTTTGCGTGAACAACTTGGGCGGCTTTCAGGCCGCTCCACTGATGCTCAGAAACTAGAACTCGATACTGTTTCTAGTTCATGCCAAGACTCAAAAACTGACCAGCTTACTGTATTGTCAGCTACTATCTTTTTTTAAATGTTTAGATTTTTTTCCTTTGAGACTTGAGTGCTTAAAATCAGTTCCAATTTACTGTTTGAGATAGATGAGTCTCAGATTCCTAGTATGTAAAATTATGACTGTGTATCATCAATGCCTTCAGCAAAATGCTTTCAGGAACATCCACCTAACACCTTTATTCCACTCTCATCCTCACGTCTCTCCTCCACTTTGGGCATGTGCATGTGTACTGAGTCTTTCCTTATTGCTCTCCGCCTTATCCTTTGAGACAGCATCTCTCACTGAACCAGACGGAAGCTTGTTGACTACTTAGACTTGCTGGCCAGGCCAGCAAGGTCTGAGGATCCACGAGTCTCTGCCCCTCTAGCGCTGCAGTCATTACACACACTGCCACATCTGGCTTGCCTTTTTCTCATGTGTATACTGGAGATTCAAACTCAGGTCCTGCTTGCACATCTGAGCCATCTCCCCAGCCCATATCATGACACCTTAAGGTAAATAAATGCATGTACCAAAGTGTATATTCTCCTGGAGGTAAGGCTAGCCCTTTCCTTGTGATAGGGCAGATGCCATGTTTCCAGCATGACTAGAGTGGTCTTCTATTTGGTTTCAGATGCACCAAAAGGCCACATAGGCAGCTGTTCTAATGAAGGCAGGCATGCTGGCAGTGACCATATACAAACCGAGGCCAGACTGGGAAGGAAAGGCAGGCATCTTCAGGCACCTCCTTACGGGGCCAGGCAGGATGTGTTCATGAGGGTGCATAGGTTCTAGCATGCACCTTTCCTTCCTTGGTAGAGGCCATGAGATGACAGCCTTCATAGTTACCAGAACCAGTCACGCCAGAGCACTGCAGTGAGGGGCTCTGTTGAAACCGTTGCCGACGTGAAGTGTTAGGAATTGAAAAGAAGTCCTCTCTTCAATCTTTCTCTGCCACCTCAGCCTCTCTTAAGCAGCAGTGCTGTCAGGAATGTGAAAATAGTTAAGATCAGCAATTTTGCCTCACAGGACAGTGGACTCACTGGAAGCCACACTCTCAACGGACACTGCAAGAAATAATTGTGCATGGTTGGAATCCAGGCAGGAATATGCTAAACTCCCATTTCAGAGTTCCTGTATTGGCAGTCCTTATGGCTTTCCTCATGGGAAGTGGCTCAGCCTAGGATGGATAGAAGGGTGGATGGGTTCCTCCCTTCTTGTTTTGATTCAGGATCTCACTATATTGCTTAGGCTAGCCTAGAACTTACTTAGTAGTTCTGACTAGCCTTGATCTCTGCCTTCCTGACTGCCACTCAAGCTCTGGGATTACAGCTGTGAGCCACAGTACCACGGGTTTATGGGGGGACTTTGGCTTTGAGACATTGAGAACTGAACCGTGATTTCTAAAAATTTTCAGACAATATGTGTTTTGAATCAAGTTTCTGTGGGCTGGGGACGTAGCTCTGTGTGCTGGCCTACCACACAGTGCCCTGGATTTTATCATCAGCACTGTGGAAGAGAGAAATAAGGTGAAGTAAAGCTGATTGATCACATGTCTTTTTGTTGATGATTTGGAAAACTAACTAATATTTTCAACACCAACAGGCATAAGAGAATAGTCTAACCCATATCCAAGGTGTATTCATGAGACACACGATTATGGTAGCCAGACGTCTTCAGATGTAAATGCAAAAAATAAAGCCAGGTACCTTCTATATTCCTACCATGGGAATACACATTTTAAGCAGTTAAGTTGTTGCTATGACTCGGAAGCCATTTTTCTTCCAGTTCCTATATAAATTGTGCTGATTTTCAGGCACAATGGCAGATCCTTTGAATCAGAATATGGCTTGTAACTATGTGTTATGGTCTCTTTTGAGGAACTGGCTTTGCAGGAGCTATATACTGCTTGCTTTTTTGAGGTGGAGTCTCTTTGTGTAGCCCTTGAATTCAGATCATCCTGCCTCAGTTTCCCGAGAGCTAGGATTCCAGACAGCATGGCCAACTCAGAAAGGTCTTAATTTTCATGATTGAAACCTTCTAACATCAGGATTGAGAACTTGGGCCCTGTTAAACACATTAGGACTCTGGTGATCTTCCATTTACACCCAGCAACAAGAAGGGATCCCGACAGAACACAATTTCACATGTCTTCTACCACAGGTAGAATTCTAGAATTCTGTGACATGACACAGACCCAGAATCCCTTCAAACTTTACACGGACCCATTATTTGCCAGTTCATACCTGTTACTTCCTACACACACCAGTCTTGCAGCTAAGTCCGGCCAGAAGAAGTAGAGGCTACACTTACCCATCCCCATAGCACTTCCAGTCACTTACCTTCTGTATGCTCCCCTGTTATAGAACAATGCCAGTCTAGCTGAGAAAGCGATACACTGTGTTTGAGGGAGGATACAGAACAGAGAAGTTTATTTTACACCATTCGTTCAAGAAAACAATCGCCATAAAGCAGTGCAAAATGTGCAACCAAATCAGTAAGTGTGTCTTAGCTCCGAGAGCCCAGATTGGTGATTCCACTCCTGGTCCTTGGTTGACGCTGCCCCTTGGCTTGCAGCTCAGACAGAAACATTCAACCAGTCCGTAGCAGGTTATTTTTTTACAATTCAAACCAGGATGTGTACAAGGGACTGGGAAAACCATACCAAATGGATGGTAAGTGATCAGTGCTTAAAGTAAATACGGGGGAGAGCACGGGCGGGCAAGAATCCACAGTTTCAATAAATACAAGTGTAACAAGCATGGGTGTATCTCAACTTGGAGTTATTCTGCATAATAATTCAGCGTCATAGAAAATCTAGCAGGGCGGTTGAGCAGTGATCGGCGAAATGTTCACAATAACTTGTGCCCTTGAGCCAGTCTGAGGTGAACCCATTCTGTGGTTTTCAATGCAGCAGTTCTCTGCTTCCTCCCTCCCTGGCCATCCCTCCGGGAGGGGAGGGGTGAAACTGGCTAGCTTGTTGGTGGCATCCTGTGAGGAAGGACATTTACTCAAGAGCCAGCTGTCAGGGTCCAGTGTACTCGATACCAAGTGGCAAATTGGGACTTCATGGACGACATCTGTGCAAAATGTGCTTCTCCTCATTTTCCAAGAAACCAGTGTCTGTAACTTCTGTCCAGAGCACAGTGATGGCCTCTGGGGTCACTCCCTGTCACCACAAATGCCAAGCAACAAGAGCACATTTCAAGGACTCACACGCTGGGGAAGTTTCTGTCGTTTACTGTCTGGTGCCTGGTGTCCTTATGGACAGTTAGCCAGGGCCTCCCTGTCAAAGGCCTTAGGCAGGTGAGAACTATTGCTTGAAAAACCAGAAAGAACCTAGTGGGAGAGAGATGGTTATAGTGAACATGTGCGAAGCAGGTTCCTTCCTCTAACACCTTATGCCCCCCACCCCCAGGTGAAGCCTTCAGGACTTTAGTGATGTGTCCTTGGGCAGAAAAATGTCATGTCATGCATTTGTTCCTGGTGGTCTTGCTCAGTGGTTTCCCAACTAATTATTAAATTCCCATCGTGCCTGGGATTCATCACCCCCCAGGAAACACTCAATACAATCTGTGGATCAGCTATTAAGCCAGAGCCCAGTGAAAGAAGACGCGAGGGAATTTCTCTGTCTCTGAAAGAAAAGTAAAGAAACAAAAGAGCCCCCTCAAATTAAACAATTTCCCAAGCCCAATAACCTAGGACTCACTCCCAAACAAAACAAACCCAACACTTCCTGCCACCAGTGGACCCTCTCCTGTTTCCTCAAAGTCTCTGGTCATAAATTAGGGTATCTTCTGTGAAATAACTTAAAAAAAGGAGGAGGGACTGGAGTAAGTTGTGCCTGGCTTGGGCCAGTTAGCAGCCAGTTTTGTTCTAGAATCTCAGTCACTGTTCAAAAATGGAGCTTGAAAATTCATGTGGATGTTGGACGTCTTCACATGGAAGAGGAGACAGGAATGGGGTGGGCAGGTGAGAGGGGCCGGCTGGGAGGTAGGACCAAGGAAGTTGGGGAGCAAAGGAGGTGGCAGGGAGAGCCTAGGCCACCAGGACAGGATCAGAGGCCTGTGGACAGCACGGGAGAGACGGACGCTGCGACTGTTGAGGGGCAGCCTGACTCCTGACTCAGGTGCGGCCGGGTCTCGTATTGCACAGAAAAGAAGGACTTGGGCCTCGGCAGGTGGCCTGGCCAATCATTAGTCCCCACACATGGGCAAGTTCACAAAGGTGAACACGTTGAACTCCGTCATGATGGAGAAGCAGAGGAACACGCCATATAGGAAGAGGCATCCACAGCCCAGCTTCTTGTCCAGCTGCCACTTGTTCAGATGAACACCAAACACCTGTAACATACAGACTAGGTCAGAGGGTGCCTGCAGGGTGGCATGGTGGAAGGTTGTTAGGGGACAGGTCTGGGCCTACAACGTCCCTGGGAAGTAGGAACATTAAAGAGAGGAAGCTAGAGCATGTAGGCGGTAGTCAATGTTAACAAAATTAACAGGTCCAGAACCTCAGAGTAGCCTAGGTTCCTTCCTGGGCTCCAGCCCCGTAGTCCTCTGTGTGTGGGACTCGAGATCAGCCTCTTTTATCTTTCTAAGCCCTAGCTAATGTCTGAGGACAACTTCTATATCCCTAAGTCTCCCCTAGCCAACCCTCTACTACCCATGAATCTCGTTCCATTGCCGTGAATGGAGGTGAGGAAGTTGTCCACGAACTACTGTTTCCAAATAATTATTTCTCTCCTCCCCAAAAACCAAGAGTAAGATCTCTTATTTCCCAACAGGCGTGATTGCTATCCATCACGCTGCCCTGGTCACCTCCGATCTCTCTGGTTTTGTGTCCTGGTTCATCCTTAGAGTTTGCCACTGAACACTTGCTGTCTCCACAGTGATTTCAGAACCCTCACAGAGGATCTTTACAACACTCGCTCTTTGAGGTTCTTGCACTCTGCAGCGGTCACCTACTGATGACCGAGTTCTCTGCTGCGCCTGTTAGCCACATGTGGCTATATCATCTATATTAACAGTTCATCTATATTAACATTTAGACGAACTAAGATACAAAATGCACCCTCTCGGTTGCACTGACTTCATGTTAGGAGGTTAATGCTGCACAACCAGTTGCTATCCTGTGGTACATGTACAGCTGTTTCATTTGGGACAGTGTCAGAACCTTGACCCTGTTACTACCAGCAGCAGAAACGCCTAATACCTTGCTGTCAACATTCCTATATTCTTTTCGTTCTATCTTTTTTCCATGGGCACCCAACTTCCACAACGTTGCATACTTCTAGGTCTAAAATGTTTGGGCACAGTTGAATAAAAATGGCTCCCAAAGGCTCATGTATTTGAACACTTGGTCCTCAGTTGGTGGGACTCTTTAGGGAGGATTAGGAGGTGTGGCCCTGTTGGAGGAAGTATGTTACTACAGATGAGCTTTAAGGTGTCGAAAGTCTAGGTCATCCCCACTGCCTGGCTCTCTCTTTACTTCATGCTTATTAATCAGATGTAAGTTCTCAGCTGTTACTTCAGCACCATGCCTGTCTGCCTGCTACCATATTCCTCATCTTGGTGGTCACTCTAACCCTCTGGAACTGTGAGCCCCCAGTTGAATGCTTTATTTTTATAAGTTGCCTTGGTCATGATGTTTTGTCTTAGCAATAGAAAAGTAACTAAGACAACCAGAGTCTCATGGGCTTTGCCCATCTTGTCTCTCTCCTCCCTCTGGATGTTCTTTTCATTCCATCTGTTACAGCTTTGGGAAAAGTCTCTGGTTTCTCTTTCATTTGGCATCCTTGATTGCTTGGCTAATCCAGGATCCTTCAGTCCAAATCACATGTCCACTTGCTCATTCTGGATATGCACAGCTGGCGAACAATGCCCAGCCACCTTGATAAGTGCTCACTGACCTTAGGCTGATGATTAATGCTTTCAAACTATCACTCTGGTCTTCCTGGGTCCTCAGATGGCTATGTTATATCTCACCTCAGTTCTGTGACAGTCCCATCCCTACCTTTACTCACTTGCACTGAGGGAGGATGCCCTCCTATCCCCATTCACAGCCAATTTCACACATACATTGGATCCCATCTCTCATAGTGCTTAAAGCTGCCTCTCTGGCAGTTTTCCTCTCGTTCACTGATTGCTATAGTCCCTTCTCCAGATTAATTCAGTTGGTTGAAGGGAGTGCAATCATTATACTCTTTACTAGAAAATCAATACTTTTTATAATTTTTCCACTTTTCAGCACCCTAAACCAATCATCTTATAGATAATTTGAAAGAGTTATGAATACAAGTTATCTAACCTCCCGTTCCATTCTTCATAGCTTGTTCCCCTTAACTTGCCCCACAGCAAACTACACTCACCAATCACCAATGGGACAAACACTATATGTAACTTTGGCGGCTGATATTTGGGGTGTGTCTTGTTCAGAACAGTTGATCATTCTTCTTATCTTGAGCCCTCATGTCCACGTGGCTACCATGATGCCATATCTAATGTTTTCTTTCTCACCCAATGACTACGCTTTCTCTGTTTCTTTATTTTCTTCCCAGGTAGGGTCACATTAAGTAGTTTAGGTTGGCTTTAAACACTTGATCCTTTAGCCCCAGTTTCCTAAAAACTTTATGTGCCACTTCCTCTGGCTCCTTATCTGTTTCTTTAAGTATTTTATACTTATCATGTTGATCTCCAAGTGTCTGAGCCCTCCATGACTCCAACCATGGGTCTCTGGTGTCTTCTGACTACATTCACTGTCTTGAGGAATCTCACAAACAGCAGAGCTTCTAACTATATCTATACTAAGTCACCCTATTTAGGACATCTCTGCTAAATTTAGATTTTTATCTCCACTACCTCTATTGCTCTTTCTTCTTGGAGGTCTAACAGACATTTCAAATGCAAGATGTTTGAAATTTTGTATTCTTTCCAAGACTATTTTTCTCTCATCCACTCCATTTCTGTATCTGAACATGTGGTTAGTGAAGCCTCTGATAGCCTTGCACAACTACAGAATATCCTAAGAAGAAGGAGAAGGCCTACACGCATGTACTGTACTTTCATCTAGCAGAATCTACAGTTTATGTGGCATCAATAACCCTGGGTTATTTAACTTCTCTAGGCATTATCCTTCCTCTGTAGAATGGAGTAGTAATAGTGACACCAGGGGGAGCTCCATATGGGAAAACATGCAAAGGACTGAGCACAGTGTGTGGCTATTAAGAGCATCATAACTTGGCTAGACCTAGTAGTGTGGGCTTTTAATCCCAGCTACCCAGGAGGCCAAGACAAGAGGATCACAAGTTCCATCTGTACAACCTACTATGACCTCCACTTTGAAATGTTAAGTAAAAATAGAACAGTTCAGTGACAGCCCTTGCCTAGCATGTGCAAAGGCTCTGGGCTCAGTTCATAGGAAAAGAATAAAGGGTAACTCCAAGACATCCCACAGATGAGAAACCTCCTCGCTAGGAAAGGCTCAATTCTGTAAATGAACACTTGTGTGTAAGGCAGTATTTGCTTTTGTAAAATCTTGACATCAGACCCACATTCTAAATTACTGCTCTTCTTTCTTGCCTGACGTTATGGATCCTCATTTCCTGGCATATGTATGTTAAAAACACACCAGGTGAGGTGCAATGACTTGGAGCACGGAGGGAAATCATACATTGTGTTTCAATTCTTACTAAGGTAAAAATTCAGCAGCCTATTTGTATGCTAGTGAGCACTTCAGGTGGAAATTTATTGCTGCCAAATAGAAAGTCTAGTTGAGAATATTGAATTACACAAATGGATTATTGACCAAGATGGTGGGTGCAGTAACATTAGAAGAGCCTTGCGATAAAATACACTCCTAGTCTCTGAAAATTGGTCAAAGACAAAGCATTATGGGGGTGTTTTACAATCTAGAAGGATCAATAACAAGGAATCTAATTTAGTACAAAAGAGAGAACACCTTTGCTGTGTGTGTGTATGTGTGTTCACATGTGTGCAAGCACACATGTGAAGTGCATTTGCAGGTCTGTGCATGTGTAGAAGCAGTGGGTGATGCTGGGATGTCTTCCTTGATTACTTCTCCACCATATTTTTTTGAGACAAGGTCTCTCACTGAAACTAGTGCTCACAGTTTCTCAGCTGAGTTGATTGGCCATAGAGGCACTTGGGCCTGTCTGCCTCTGTCTCATAATGCCAGGATTACAGGCATATATTGCAATGCCTGGCTTTTCTGTAAATCCTGAGGAATATGAACTCAGGTATACATCCTTACACAGAGCAATCGATCCACTCAGTCATACTCCCAGCCCAACTCTTTGCTTTTCATTGTCTGGTTGAGGACCCAACCTAGGGCATTCTAGGCAAGTGCCCTATTAATGAGCTACACCTCCAACACTCCAAAATATTTTAAATTTGACATGAAACAGGACCATGCTTCTAAGAGGCTAACTTGTTTTAGGAATGGAGGAGCAATTCCAGCTGGCTACTAGAATTTTTCTTTTTTTAGAAGAAACAGCCAAGAGATGGAACATCTGGATGTCCACCCCATTTAATGAATGCCACATATCTGTGTTCCAAAGTAAGCAAGAGAAGGGGTTGAACATAACACCTCAGAGTGGGAAGAAGCTACAAACCTACCGTGACAAAGACAGAGGCCAGGAGCAAGCCCACAGAGTAGATGAGCCCTCTGCTATTCAGTCGAATCTGGAAGGAAGGAAGAACAATATTAGGCTTTCTGCAACAGGCACCTGCTAAGGGCCATTCAAGCAAATCCAAGGAGCAGTGATTCCAAGTTTCTCCTCTAGAATGGAAGCAGACAGTGGCAGGGCAGCTGCACCCTGTTCTTGAGACATTTCCCAGACACACACGGTTGTCTTTGCCAGCTCCCAGCCCAATCCTGTCCCGAGTGCAAGGCAGGGTTGCAGCCACATCAGCCCACAAACATTCAGACTTTCCATCATGCTGTAACTCTTGTCAACCACACTGTCCTGTTGGCTTCTGGTGACTTTTAGTTTTCTCAGAGTCATACTATTTTTAGGGTGAAAGTGATGGGAAGATATGGATAAAGCTTATTTTTTATTTTTCACAACAGTTTTTCGGGAGAGAGATGCTATGTGATTTACAACTAGGTTCAGAGTTCAACTAAACATGGCAGTCTATGGCTGGACCGCCACTTGAAAGAGAATGCTCCTCCTTCTCCTCAGCACTTGGCATCTTCTACTTGACAGATGTGAAGCCAAAGCCAACTGAGATACCACCAAGTGTAGAAACTTCGGCGGCAAACCTTGCTGTGAATCATCTAATCCCTTAATGTCTTAGGATTTCTATTGCTGTAAAGAAACACCATGACCATGTCAACTCTTATCAAGGGGGGAAAAAAAAACACCAGCAAACATAGTGCTGGAGAAGAAGCTGAGCATTCTATATGAAAAATATAAATGGTAAAGTATCTATGTAAAAAGTTTTATCTGTGACATGAAGATAGAGGTGGGGTGATCTGAGCAATGAACGAGGAGCAGCAAGAATGTCGAGGTGGATAAAAAAGAGGGTTTAGTCAGGGAAGCATGCTCACACTAATAGCATGCCCGAGGAAAATGTCCTTGTGAAACTCACCATCATATGAAATCAATGCATATTCATATATGTAAATATAAAACTCTGTCTGTCTGTCTGTCTACCTGTCTCACTTACATCACCCAGGTAACTCAGGTAGCTTTCTTTGCAGGCAGGAGGACTAATCTTTGGGGACCTGTATTTTAGACAAAAGGATCAAATTCTTGTCATTTCTACATTAGCTTTGCAAAAGCTTTTAGGCTTCAACTTTGTACAGAGCTGAGTTGCGTCACTCCCCTGGCCCCTGCCTCATAGAAGCAAGGCACAGCAAGTTCAAATGTGGAATCTTCATGGCAAGGATGATCTGACTGTGTGAAGCCTGTTTCCGATTGTTCGGTTCCGAAGTTTAGGGCTGTTTTCATTTCTTGTCTTCAGAAACACTCAACTTCCTCTTCCAATTCCTTTTTTGGAAAGTTGTGAGAGAAGAAACAGAAATCTGGCCACTTCCAAAGTCAACAGGCACGCAGCCCACATAGCACATGCATATTTTCTAGTGTGGATGCACACAGAGACTCATTCATCCCGAGTTTCATGCATTTATGTTGCACATAAAAACAGTTCCTGGAGCCTCATGGCATTCAGGGATCCAAGAACCCAAGTCTAAAATGATTCCATTTTTCCCATACAGGGGCTAGGGCATCTTCCTTTATGGTCTGAAGTCAGTGATACCTAATTGGAGAATTCTCTTAGAAAAATAATAAAGGCTTTGTTTGTTGCTAACTTAATTACTATTGGGAGCACATGTGGCATATTGTCACCCCACCCCCATTTCCTTCCTTGTCTCCTCAGACAGACTCTCACTATCTAGCTCAGGCTGGACTTGCTGCCCTACATCCTTGCCTCAGCCTCCCCAGGGCTCTGGGTTTTCTTAGTAGGCAGTTCTAACACTTGTTTGGTTTTCAGGTGTATGTTACTAGCCCTAGCTTTATGCCGAATGACATTATAGAGTGAGAGTGTCTTTTACGGAAGAATTTACTGAGGTGAAAAAGCATACAAGCCCCAGAAAAAAAAAAGTTATCATCAATTTGCCTTCTCACCTGCCCTTGTCTCTAAAGGGCAGCCACAAACACAGTGTACAATCATTCTAGGGATCTCTTCACATGGTAAGTGGGAATTTTTATTCCTATTTGAAGGTGAGACAACTTAGCAGCTTACATTTGCAGTGAAAGGTCAAGTCTGTTCTTGGATTTGGGCCTTAGACTCTAGACTTCCCTCCACCTGTCAGGCCAAAGGGAAAAGCCAAGGTCTTCCTCTCACCTATGACTCCTCAAAAGTTGCTACTTGGCTTTTCTTATCTATCAGTTTTCCAAGTCCTGAGTAAATGAATCACAGAAGCCACAACAGCAGGTGGCACTGGCATTTTCCGTCACTATAACAAAATATCTGAGACTGGTCTATTTTTATAAAGAGTAGATGTTTGTTCTACTGTTCTGGAGGCTGGAAAGTCTAAAAGCATGGCATCAGCAGTTGCTTGGCATCTGGTAAGGGGTTATCTTTGCTGTATTATGATGTCCATGTATATGAGTGTGTGTGTAAGTGTGTGTATGTGTGTGTGCGTGCATGCGTGTGCACTTGTACCAGCCTCTGTGTGCAGGTCATCAAATGATGAGATAGGGTAACCATTTCCTCAAGTCTTCAATGAAGACTGTTCAAGTTTTCCTTCTTTTTCTTTCTTTAACATTTTTCATGTAGTTTTTGTGCGTATGGGCATTTTGCCTGTGCGTATGTCCAAGCACCATGTGCACGCAGTGCCCACTGAAGTCAGAATAGGGTTTCAGATCCCCTGAGATTGGAGTTACAGAAGGTTAAAGACACCATGTGGGTACTGGGAATCAAACAAGGGTCCCCTTGAAGACCAGCCGTGCTCTTAACTACTGAGTCACTTCTCCAGTCCCCTTCTTTTTCTTACAAAAGCTACAAAGGCCATCACCTTCTTGAACTTATCTAGTCCCATTACCTCTGAAAGGTCCCTCTTCCAAACACCATTACCATATGACGTTTAGGATTACATTTCTAATGATAAGCATTTGGGGAATACATGCAAACCACTGCACTGATCATACACCCCATTCCTGATTTCTAGGTGAGTACCAGCTACCACCAACATTCAGTGCCTGCTCTGCATCTGCAGACTTCTTCCTATGCTGTTGAACTCCAAGGCAGCTACGGTGACTCTCAGGAACAGGTGCAACCTCAGCTTGCCTGCCCCTCGAATGGGTCATTCGAGACAGGGCTGTCCAGTTTCCCAGAGCTCCTTTGTTGTCTGTCAATGTTGAAATTTTCTCTCCTGGAAGGAGGAGGGTACCCAGGAAGACAGCAATACTTAGAAGTCTGGGAGTGCTAAAACTTAGAAGGATCATAAGGCATCGTTCTTCAGTATTATATAAGCATAGGGCTTGCTGGAGAGAGGAGACTCTTCAGCCTGTTCAAGTGCATGCATGTTTGGAGAACTGGAGGGCTATGGGTTTTGTGGTCCATCAGTGGACTTTCAGTGAGGCAGCTGTCCTTGATTCATCCATGCCTCTGTAAGTAGCCCCTCACCCACACTCCTGTAAGCAATCCCGGTGACTCAGTGGGTCATCAAGTTGGACTTTGGTGCAATTGTTACTTTGGTCTGTCATTGCTATTCTATATAAAGTGAATAGAGTCTCCCCAAGAAAGTCTCACACAATGTCCCTCCGTAGGGATGTAGCTTTAGTTGTCTGTATGATAACTGGATTGTTACTACAGCTGCTGTTGGCCTCTGCCTCATCCTGTCTCACTTTCTCACTCCCACAGTGGCATTTCCTGGCCTTTCTGAAGCAGCTCATCAGAATCTTGCCTCAGGATTGCATCATCTCTGGGCCACTTAACCTAATGAAAAGTGAGACTCCAGCAGTTTTCCATGTCAGCCTTTCTTCAGTAGGATCTCTAACCATTGCTCCTTTTTCCCAAACATCACTGATCTTTTCTAACACAAAGCTGGAATCCAAGAACCAAATTTACAGGTATGGGTGATATTACTATAGCTCACAGGGCCTCTATTACAACAGCTGTGACCTGTGGCATCCATTAAAATGCCACCACACTATCTCCAAGTTGTCTGTCCAGGTCACATGAAAATGTAGCCAGTCCCTACCAGTGGCTATCTTTCTTAGTTAGCTGAATTCTATGGTGGAAATGCATCCACCTCAGCCAACAGGACATTTCTGCCAGTGGGCTGAAGAGCTGCAAGTAGTGGCTACTCTCAAGCTCCTAAGAGCCAGGTGGGGTGCTGCAGTGCTATAGGGGTTCGGTTAGGCGTTTTTAAGAAGGGGAAGGCTGGTTCTAGCAAACAGAGTCAGGTTCCAGATATTGGTGATTAGATTAGGAACACTTGCTGAGAAAGACAGACAAGAGTGACAGAGGAAGACATCAAGAACTGACTGGATTACTGATCCATCCCACAGAAGCTCTCTGATGGGAGAGAGATGTGGCTCCTGCCCTCCGCTGGAGAGCAAAGAGAAGACACATCAGGAATGTCAGTCCTGGACTCTTCTAGAAGACTTCTGGAGAAGGTGGGGGAGGGGTGACAACTGGCCTTGGGGACCTGGGAAAGAAAGGCCTGAGGCCGTCTTCTGGCTCTGCTGACTCACTTTCTGCAGTTCCCTCCTTTCCAGATGACCACTCCTCATGCTCCTTTGACCCATGATTTATTTTTCTACACATTACTAGGACATGGCTCTGGCTTTCTTCTCTATCCACATTTATTTCCTTTATCAGCTCCAGCCTCTAAAGGCTGGTTTACTTCTACTTCTGGCAACTTGCACATAGTCCCAGCCACAAAGGCCCTCTGTGAAATTTCTACATACTCCACACCAATCCACTGCTTCACATTTCCATGAAGATGACACTGAAACCCATGAAATTTGACTCATCTTTATGGGGAATCTGTCCCATATTTTGTCCTCTCTCTCCATGAAGGGTGTCCCAAATAGATGGTTTTCTCTTATCTTCACTATAGAACTGTTAGAAAACTTAACCACCTCTTCCTTTAAAAATCTAATTTATTTCCATTTATATGACAACCATGTCAAGTCACCAGCATCTATCTTTACTTTCCTGACTTGCCATCTTCCTCTCTTGTATATAATTTCCAAGCAGTATGAAATGAAACTTTAAAATTCAAAGTGAGTTACTATACTAAAATCCTCAGTAGTACTTAACAGTAAAACCCAAACCTTTACAATGGCTGACGCAGCACTGAGTGACCACGCCCCTGTCTCGCCCAGCTCACCATCGATAATACTCGAGGGCCGGTGTGCCGAGCTTCCCTGGGTATTGTGGGATCCACCAGTGTGTCAAGACTTCTTCCATCTTGATCTTTTACAAGCTGGTTTGTTTTCCACCTGCTTGGGGAAGTCTCCTCAATATGCTTGTTCAGATAATCCTAGACTCAGAAGAAATGCTACTTTCTTAAGGGTGTTTCAGGTCCTCTAGTTCTGCCTCACACAGCTGTGTATCCTGCACAATTACCCTCAGAAGGAAGCACCCATGCTGTTTTGAATTTGTTTGGACTTACTTGGCTCCTCCCACAGTGCTGTCATTTCTGAAGCACAGGAATGTCTGGCTTGCTTACAATCTCAGTGCATAGTAGGTGTTCAGTTAATGCTTGCTACAAGAAAGAATGAGGTAGCTAGAAGGTCTTTTTACTTCCGTGCATCATGAAGTAAGCTCAACTTCTGCATGAGAAAAGAACAGACTCTCTTCCTTCTACCATTGCTTTTGACGCTTTTATTTTACGTTTCTAAAACCCTCACTTGGCAACCTGAGTTCTGCTCTCATTTTCTGCAGTTTGACTGCAGATTCCCTTGATTCTGTTAAATTTCATGCATGGCTGTTCATCACTATAATGGTACAAGAAGCACTTACTGCCCAAACCTCGATGCTTAGGGTTATTTATTCAGGGCACTTGGGTAACTAGCTGGCTTCTGAATAAGCCATAGCATATAAGAAATGTCAAAATCTGTTAAAGTGCATTCTTTCTTCACTGTCAAATGTGTGAATCTAATGTCAGGCACAGAACAGATGCCTGGATGGTAATTATCCCATAATTATGACTCGGAAATCCCATCTGGACAAGATGGAAAAATTGCTTCAGAATTGTCGGCAGGTCTCTCCAGAGGTTGGGAGAGGCCATTAAACCCACACAGGCTGCTCGCTTCTGATGTCAGAGATGTGGAAAGATGTCCTGGGGGTTACTGTCATCCTAAACAGAAGGAGGCTCTTGAGAGTTCTTTCTGAAATGAAGCCTCTCTCTTGGGGACAACTCCGGGTAGAGATGAGAGCAGACCACATGTTTGTAACAAGTAAGTCATAAGTTTGCCTTTCCATGAACCTGCTATATTCCAAGACTCCTGCATCTCAGCACAGAGCTGTATAGTGATGCCCCGGAACAGATGGACTTGGGGTACTGGCCACTTAAGGAATCCTATGAAAGCTAGGAAAAGATAGTGATAGAAGAAAGAAATTTTCATCACAAAAGGACACAGAATATTCCAATCCTGAGACAAAAACCTATGATAGCAGTGGTTTTCAACCTTCCTAGTGCTGTGACCTTTTAATACAGTTTCTCATGTTGTGGTGATCCCCAACCATAAGATTATTTTCATTGCTACTTCATAACTGAAATTTTTGCTAATGTTATAAATTGTAATGTAAATATTTTTGGAGATACAGGTTTGCCAAAGAGGCCACGACCCACAGGTTGAGAACCATTGTACTACAGATCTGTCACGCACTTAGCCAGGGGAGACCGTGAAGACCACAGCCCCCATAGTGTCTGTGGTGCATTGAGAATTGAATCTAGAGTCAGGAGTGTTCTTCCTTTCTAGTTCCTTCTCTCTTCACATTACACATATGAAGCTACCTTATGTTTAACTCCATTTTGTCTTTAACAAAGATTCAAACTTAGGGACGCTCTAGCTTAGACTTCCACGCCCATCGCTTTACCCCTCTGACCATCGCTGTGGCGCTGTGTGCTTTTGCAATGATGCCTTTCCAGATGTGGAACATAGCTACCCTGATCTTGATCCTCTGATCTGCAGAATGAGACCAGAACTGCACTCCTCTTAGTGTGACATCTAGGCCCTCTACCCAGTTTAGGTCACTGGTGTAGCACCTGTCTCCCTCATCCCACATCCCCACAACCTGGATTTCCTTCTCTTCTTGAATATGAGCTCCCTCAGTGCCTTTGCAGTAGTGGTCTTTCTTTCCCTACTACTGCCTCTCCTTCTCTAGATACCCAACACTTGTACAGTGATGCTGAGGAGCATAGGAGTGACAACTGACTCAGGCTTGGGAGATCATCCTTAACACCTAAGCTGATACCTGCAGAAATACCCAGAAAATGAAAGAACAGAAGCCTCTGGGTAGGGGGTATTCCCTTGTGGACCCCAGGCTTCTAGGCAACACAAAGACCTGGCTTAGTAGGGCCAAATGCTATACCATTATTTTGGTTAAGCATCACTGCACAGAATATGTACAAGCACATTCTCTGTGTTTCCCACAGAATGAAAGTCCTCCCTCATCAAGATGCTTATCTGCTTGCAATTTGAGACAGAGCCTAAACTGGAAGCTTGTCCTAGAGGACTAGAGATGCAATAACTCTTTCTTAAAACTCAGGATCAATTCCATGAACACAAAAGATTTTACACAGCCAGAATGTGGCAAAGCTCTCAGGAGCTATCCCACACAAAAGAACTGCTTGTCGATTCAGCCAAGGATATAAAACTGTTCTCTATTTAAAAAAGGAAAACTACTTGCCATATGTAAAGTGCTGAGGTGGGTGGGATAGGAGACACTAAACTCAGGCTCCAGCATGGCCAGTGCTGTATCAAAAGGAGATAAGAGACCATGTATGGCATGAGGCTGAGTGGGCAGTATATGCTGACAGTGTTTTCCCATGGGAGCACTTAGGTACAATTTGGGCATTTTGTTCATGAGAATTTGTTTCTCATTAAATGTCTACTTAAACTGAAAGCAAATGATTTGAGGAAAATTAAAAGTAGCACATTAAGCTTGGACCTAGGAACTAAGCCTGGCTTGGTGATGACTCTACCAATTCAGCTCACAGTTTTCCTGATCTTGTTTCTGGCCCATTTACCGTCTTGATCTGACTCCAGATGAAGACTTTGCCATCATGAATGCTATCAGTGTTGTGAAAGAGAGTTTCTGGAATACGTACTTTAGACACTACACAACTATAGTTTCTAGATACTTTTACCTTGTCAATAATATTGAAAAAATAAGCTTACCAGACTTCTTTTGAACTTTTAAAATTCAAAGTAAATCTCATTTTCAGTAAGAAGTAACAGCATACCCAGATAACCTACAGAAGAGAATAAATATGAACCCCAGCCTCTCTATATATACAAAATAAAATCTTGGTTTCCCCAAAGCACATGAACATGAGCTTTCAAAAGAGAGGTCTTTTGAAAGGGCCTTGGATGCTTGTATCTCTGAAATTAAATGAAGGTTTTCCTTGTACTGGCTGCTGAGACAGCTGCCTTTGGATGCAATGTAACGTGATGCACCTTCTACACTCTGCCATGTGTGTCTGGCTGCTGTTCAGAGATGCATGGCTGGGCTCTAGTTTCTCCTCCACATAAGAATGGAAGAGATCTTCCCCTCAGCACCAGTCATGGTTGTACAGTTTAACATAATGGCCAAAGGGAACCAATTATGTCATCATTAGATGGGAAACCTGAGCTTGGGTCACAAGGTTTGTTTTATGATGTCACTTTGTAACTAGGTGTTGAGACCCAGAAAATGTATAGCTTTGTAGATATGAGAATGTCTTATTGTCCATTCTCTGCACTGCTGGGGAAATGTCAGAAGGAGAGGGAAGGTAGGCGATGACTAGCGGTAGAGGTAGATGAGTTGCCTGACTGAGTTGCAGTTTTCAGGCCTGATGTCTGTGTTTGATCAAGAAGACTAGAAGGTGGGTAGAAGGGTCTGGTTTACTTCTGGGATGCACTGGAGTTTCTTTCTCTTTAAAGATTCATTTACTTATTTTATATAATTGAGTACACTGTCACTCTCTTCAGACACACCAGAAGAGGGCATCAGATCCCATTACAGATGAACATGGGCCACCATGTGGTTGCTGGGAATTCAACTCAAGACCTCAGGAAGAGCAGTCAGTGTTCTTAACTGCTGAGCTGTCTCTCTAGCCAAATTAGAGCTGTTTTAAAGATTTTATCTTCCATGACCATATTCTGTTATCCCAGAAACAAAACAAAACAAAACAAAACAAAACATAATTTTGCCTTTTTTTTCCTCATCTTACTGGATATTTATTTATTTCTGTTGATGTTTTCTTTTGTTTTGTTCTGAGGCAGGGGGAAGGAAGGGAATATGAGGGAGAGTCAATGGGTATCTGGGAGAAAATGGGGGAGATGAAAACATGGTCAAAATATATTGTATAAAAACAACTTTTAATTAAAAAATTAAACATAATCAACTCCCCCAATCAGAGAATGCTATGGTTGAAATTCAGGAAGTGTTCCTCAGTAGTTCATGTGTGAATGGGATGGTGCTGATGCTGATGGGGATGGGGTGGACCTTAAAGGGTATGCCCATGGACTGTCCTTAGGTCACCCAAGCCATGCCCTTGGAGGGCACTCTGAGCCAAAAGAAACATTTTTTTCTCCCTAAGTTAGTTGTCTCTGATACTATAGTAATATCATATCATATTACAGTTATGCAAAGCTGATAAATACAACGGATTTTACAGACACTGTTCACTGAGTCAGTTGATGGGGTAAATGTTTAGTTTTCAAGAATTGATATATTTTTTAAAGTTATGTGAAAGTTTTTACATACTTTCACTCTTTTACTTTTTACTTTTGAAGACAAATTTAAGATCTTTGAAGTCTTATGCCTCTTATAAGTCTAGGTGACTGTATTAAAGGCCCTAAATATATGTATTGCATTATGTACAGATGCTTCCTATATATGTGTTTATTTATACATGCATATACACATTTATACAGTAATTTTATTTAACCAAATATAAAATTATTATTTTAAAAAAACCCTTAACTTTAGCAGATATTTAAGTGAGTCCTGCCTAGTGCAGAGTAGGTAAACACCAAACCAACTGAGATACACCCCATTGGTGCACACCTTTGATCCCAGCACTCAGAAGACAGAGGCAGGTGGATCTTTGTGAGTTTGAGGCTAGCCTGGTCTACAGAGCGAGTTCTAGGACAGCCCAAGGGCTACAACAGAGAAACCCTGTCTTGAGAAACCAAAACCAATCTCCCCCAAAAAGGTAAGAAATTGATTTTTAAGAGTCATTTAGAGCACAATTTCTTTTCTTGTGGTTGTGTGGACCTCCAGTTCTCCAAAGAGGAGACCACAAGCTGTTGGAATTCAGATAAAGGCCATTTCTAATTTCTTTTGACTTCTTCACAATGTTGATAAGAGGGAGAGGGAGAGTGAAATAAAGCAGAGCAAACAGGGAGCACTGCGAATGCACTGCAGTAGGTCCATGCAGCTGGTGCTCAGCTGGGCAAAGGCATGTCTTTATTGCTTTTCTTGCCAAGGAAGATCAATTACCAGTACATAGTCACTAATTTTTTTCTATAGAAGTCAAGTCACGTTATCTGCAGCACTTCTTCTTAGAGCAGATTAAGTCGTTTCAAGGCCAGAGATTAAGTAAAGACCGAACCATAGGAGCAGAGGTCCCACATCCGCGAATCATTTTGAAAAATAAATATTGTGCGGGGAGCAGTGGTGTATGTCTTTATATTCCAGCACTTGGGAGGCAGAGACAAGTGGATTTCTATCCACTTATATCAGGTTGGATGCCAACCTGATCTACACATAGATTTCTGGGTAAGCCAGGGCTATATAATGAGGTCCTGTTTCCAAACAAAAGGTGGGGCAATCCTTATCTAGTATCAGTTGGAAAGAGTACCAAATGTTGAGCCCACCCAGACCTGAGGGGGCCTTCTGTTCAGGAAAGGGAAGTGTTTGATGAAAGCTGATGCAAATTAAGAAGCTCTAGATGGGCTCTGCTATGACCCCACCCACCCACCCTAAGTATGTGTCTACCACCCCTGCTGTGCTCTGAGGAAGATGGATGTGTGAAAGGCAGCATCTCTTCCCACAAAGCTCCTATGATGAATATATGCAGGTGACAGGAAGCTGCCTTTAAACCTCAGGTATGACATTTGACTAATTAAAATAGGAGAGATAAGCCAGGAATGATGCTGTAGGCTGGTGCTTTAGGCACTTAAGAGGTATAGGCAGGAGGATTTGGGGTTCAAAGCCAGCTTGGGTTACACAGTTAGACACTGACTAAAAATACCAAGAATTAGAGATGTAGTCCAGGGTCGAGCCCTTACCTAGTATGTACAAGGCTCTGGGCTTACTCTCCAGTGCTGAAAAATATTAAAGAGTAATTATCTAGTTATTTAAAATTAAAGTGTAATTTAATTGGAAATGTCATTAAGGCTATATTATTATTTTATACTCAATGTCTACTGACCTCTAAACCTAGAGGTTGATATATAAAGGCATCTGAGGCTCACTCAATGCAACAGTAAGACCCAACGCCACGTGAGTTGTCCCTGAACAGTGACATGGCCAAGCGCTTTCTGGGGAATCCAGATGCTACAATTCTAGGCCGCCTTTGAGGACGAATCTAACATGATTTGAAGCAAAATGTGTTTGATCTAATAAGAAATAAGAAAGGGTAACACGCGAAATATCCATACAGTGGACCTCAGCTGTCTAAGATGAACTAGAAGGAGAAAATAAGCCAAAATGCTAACAGTGGCCTTCTGTCGGCAACACTGAGGATAATTTAAATTTCATCCTCTGGAGCTGCAGTGTTCCACAGGCAGCTTTAAGATCCATGTGGCTATATAAATTTAAAATAATTCAGATGGAATAAAACTGGAAAAAAAAATCCTTTATTTGCACCAGCGTCCCACCAAGTGCTCTGTGTCACATGGCCAGGGGCAACTGCAGCAGCCAGTGCTGCTGTGTGGCATTGCCAATGCTGCAGAAAGGTCTGCTGTGACTTCCTATAAATCACACACATTGTTCATTCTGAGAAGATAAAGCTTGCAAGGAAGTGAAGGTTCAGGTGAGCCAGTTGTAGACAAACCACAGGAGGTGTCTTCAGCATCTGCAGACCTTGCATTTTCAGGCAGTGACAAGCCAGACATAGTGAGTGTAAATATAGACAATACTATTGTTCCCAGCATGAGAACAAGAATGATGTTAAGAGGGGCCCTGGGCCCTATGTCACTCAGAAAAGATGTGAGGGTGGGGGTTGGGGGTGGATGGGAGTGGGGAATGTTCTAGGTGGTGGCTATTAGTTTCTCCTCTCCTTCCTGGACAGATAGCTAAACAAATGAATGAGACCCTTCCTGCAACTTGGTGTGCAAATAAGATTTATTTGGACAAAGGGATGGGGGACTGACCTGACAGTAGCCATCTCTGTACACTGTTTCCTGCCCCCCTACTTTCTCTACACGGGGAGAAGGTCTCAAAGCAGAGCCTTATGATGGAATTTGCCATACCCCCAGGGATTCCTTTTAGAAATATTCATAGGTGCTGTCAGAGTGGGAATGCCTGCTGTGGAATTTTAGTAGGGAATTAGCCATTGTGGGGCTACCCCAGGGAGGTTTTTGAATTGTCTGCAGTATATGAATAGTACCTAGAGATACGAATCTAACAAAAGAGTAACTTGACCTGGGTAGCAGATGTTAGCACATCAGGCCTCCCAGGAAGCCTCAGTCAATATCTGCTCTTGGTATGCTTCTGGTTGATTGTGTTTTGTTCATGAGGAATAAAGGGGCATGCTGAGTAATGCGGTCTAGTTATTACAGTTGTTCTCAGAGTAGAAATGAACCTACCTCACCAGTCCTCCATAAATGCTGCAGATTCCAGGGCATTTCTCTGCATAAGACAACTCACATGTCCCTGCAGATCACTTTGTAGGGAAAAACCCTGGACGCCTGTACCGGAGCTCTCTGAACACTGGGCATACTTTATTTTTCCTGTTGTTTATTTTTTCTCTATATACTTTGCTGTAAATATCTTAGCTGGGAGTATAATCTGTTCTCGGTTCTTGTCAGTATTCTGGTAGGTCATCAGACTTAAAGATGTTCACGGACCCCCCGCAGTATATCTCACATAAAGATTTTCCTTCAGGAATACAGGGGAAAAGAAACACTTAAAACAAGTCTGCCTTCTGTTTGGTCCTTATGTATTTTCCTGGCATCTGTCAGTATTCTGGCTTATGCATCAAATGCTTGTGAATATGGTTGATGTGGGTCAGTCATAGGAGCTGACTGACAGCAATCTTCCTCACCAACCTGCAGAATTTAGAAGTGCTGTTTGGAATCCGAGACCACGCAATAGATGGCACCTGTTCAAGAGGGTATCCTACCTAGATAGTCTGTCTCTGTCTCTGTCTCTGTCTCTGTCTCTGTCTCTGTCTCTCTCTCTCTCTGTGTGTGTGCGCGCGCGTGTGCGTCCAGCAGTCAGATATACTAAATATATTGTAGACATACTGCAAGCAATCAGACATACTAGGTATTTTGTAGATATACTACAAGACAAATAGACTAGATATGGCCAACGTTGGTCCACTGACCGATTTTATATAGTTCATGAATTAAGATGATTTTTACATTTTTAAATGGTTGAAAAGAAAGAAGCATAATATATCACACCATGAAAATATAAGCATTCAAATTTCAGTTTCAAAAAAGTTCTGTGGCTATTTTTCTGCTACATTAGCATAGGAGCTATGACAGAGGCCATCTTTCCTTCCACACCAGCCTATACTTATGTCTTGTTTGAGACAGAAAGTTTGCTGACCTCTGCTCTAGTCTTGTATGTCTTGACATGTGTAACTTTGCAAAATATGTACAAGAAGAATTTGCTTCCCCCACAACATTAGTATTTCCATATCCCCTTTGCCAGGAGACAACAGCTTCTGGGCCAAGGCCACTGAAAACCCAGTCTGTTTAGTCTCAATCTGGGGAGACATTATGGAAGAAAGCACTCACATAGGATCCGTAATCCACAGCCAGAGTCTGCAGAGCCCAGGGAAGACCGAGCCCAATCAAGATGTCAAAGACATTGCTCCCGATGGAATTGGACACAGCCATATCCCCCATCCCTGCAAGGACAAGAGGGCATTAGTGAGAAAGGGGATTTTAGCAGGAGGAGCCCACACGGGACTCTCCTGAGTCTTTGGTCTGGCAGCAGGTAATAGTTTTACAGGACCATGTTCTTGATTTTCTCTTAGTCCATCACTGACACAAAAAAATAACATAATCCAGAGGACTCACATCCTACTGATTGTCAGCTTCACTCGCAATATGATGACAGGGTAAGTGATTGGGAAAAAAAAAAGTATCTACATTTGGTTCCAAGAATACCAGAAGATCCGAGGCACCCCTTTCAGCAGGAGGAAACCCCACAGCATACACATGGCTCCACAACTTTGCCAACTTACACATTATAGCACCATTTCCATCTGTCCTAGGATGAGTTCACTGCTTCTTAAGAACTCCCATTGTTTTAAAAAAAAAAATGCCTTCCAATATTCATTAGGCACATGAAAGAGAGTCAGAGCTGGGAAGGATGTCACTGTTTGGAGTGTCCGGCTGGTCAGGTAAGCTTTTGTTTTTGAAATGGGGAAGCATCTGTCCTATGCTGACAACTGCCATTTTGAAGTTGCTATATTATGAGTGAGCTTAATTATGGGAGGAGGGGAGTGTCTATCTTTTATAAGCCACAGTTTCCTTATCCATGAAATGGAAGCACAATTGTCCCTACCTCTTGGAGTCGTTGAGTGAATTAAGTGTTTCACTTAAAGGGCCTCACTCAGTCTAGGTTAGCTAGGGTTTTTTTTTCTATATTTATTGCTATTTTACAAGTAATTAATGATAATAATGACCTGAAGGGTCTATGGATGCCTGGGCAAGCATCTGTGCCTTACAAGGAGATACCTTTTGCCTCTTTCCTTTATTCCTCTGACCTCAGGAAGCCTTCTGGCCAACTTGGCACTGAGGTTGCCATCCCCCATCTCTCCTTCTAAGCAGGATCTGCTGCCCCCTTAGGTGCCACATGGGACAGCTCCCACCAGAGCTTCCTTCTCTCCCTCCCTATCCCCGGTGTCCCCGGAGATCCCACCTTGTCTGGCTACAATGAGGCTGGCCATGCAGTCGGGCACGCTGGTTCCGGCAGCCAGGAAGGTGATCCCCATGATGACATCAGGGATCCCTAGGGTGTAGCCGATGATGGTAACCTTGGAGGAAGCAGGAAGAGGCAGTGAGCCAAAGGACTGTGAGACTCTGATCGAGATACAGAAAAGTCTTTAATTTGGGCCATCCTTGGGGTTGGGGGTGGTATAGTGTCTTTTCTGGATTTAACCCAAGATGGCACGAGCATCTAAACATTATGTGGTTGAGAGCCGGACTGCAGGTCTTAGGCAGATGCTTCGACAGAACCTGACCTAAGTCTCTCATTTGTTCCTTTCTGGTGATACTTCCACATTGGAAAACTATATTTTAAGGGCTAAGGCAACACTGAAACAAGATATTTGATCGCAAGATGGCCCTGAATAATCCAGGCTGCCAGGCTGCACTAGGAGTGTGGGCAGCATGCTCACAGATCTGCGATGGGAACTGACAAGTCCTGAAAAGGGGACGGCTTACACCTGGCCTTGCTGGGAAGATCAGGACAAGCTTTGTCTATCCTCATCCCCTGGGAGTTGGGGTGATAACTGATTTTTCTTGCCAACTTGACACACTTGGGAGGTGGAATCTTAATTGAGGAACTTGCCTCCATGAGATTGTCGTGTGGGGACATTTTCTTGATTGATAATAGAGGAGGGTCTTGTCCACTGTGGGCAGGACTATTCCTAGTAGGTGGGCCCAGGATGTATAAGAAAAGTAGCTAAATATGAGCTTGGAAGCAAGGCAGCAAGCAGCATTCTTCCATGGTTCTGGCCTCCAAGTCCTGATGTGAGTTTCTACCTGACTTCCCTTAGAGCTGAACTGTAGTCTGGAAATACAAGATGAAATAAATGCTTTCCTTCTCAAATTGATTTCGGTCATGGTGTTTGTCATAGCAACAGAAATAGAAGAACATTGGTAATCCTTGTTGCGTTGTCAGCATCAACTTCGTCACCATAATTGTTTTTTTTTTTTTTCTAACATAGGCAGTGAATTAAATGTTCAGTTTTAACTTTTTTAATTCTCCCAACTACTCAGTCTGAGTTCTCTGCTATTTCCATTCCTCAGTTGAGAAAACTGAGGAACAGAGAGGCATCTGCCCAAGTCCCATGCTGCTGGCAAGTGGCAGAGAGGGTTCTATTACAGATGGGTGGGCTCCTCTGCAAGGCAAACTCGCAGTTTACATGGGGGACAGATTGCAAAGGATGGGCTACCATCAGCTGAGACATTGATCAGTGATGTAGATGACTCCATGGTTGTCCACAAATTTCAAGAGAGGAAAACTGAGTAACAGGGAGGAGAGATGGTGAAAGAGTCGGGGCCCATTGCCAAGTAGGGTAGGAAAAGAGACCGATCCTTTGTATGATGTGCGCTTTAAGAAAATGGGCCTTGTAATACCTGGAACTCTAAGGCCATCCTAGGGTACCACTGGAGCATTTGTACTTTCTACAAAATCTGAGAATATGCAAACCACAGGTCACAGGGAGTCCATCCTTCTCACAGCACTCCTAGGCTGGTGGTGAAAGGGTATGCATGTGTGTGTGTGTGTGTGTGTGTGTGTGTGTGTGTGTGTGTGTGTGTTCAGTCCATTCAGATGCAAACCAGAAAAGACTCTCATTTCCTATCAGTGCTCAACATAGGGTGGCCTCAGGCTTCTGATATCTGTCTCCAGGGAGGAAAGGAGGAGGCTGCAACACATATTTCTATGTTGGTGTTCTTAAAAGTCTTTGTAAAACAAAGCTGTAAAAGCCTAGCCCAGCTTTAGGTCCCGCAGGCGTATGGCCTGGCTCCATGGCAATTGGCCACTGCTTTTACTGTTGCTAGGATGCTTAAGGTCCAGCCTGGGGTTTGGGGGAAATGATGGGCTCAGGAAGCCCCGCCCAGGCCCCTGGCTTCTCTTTAGGTTGTCACTCACTATCAGGAACTGAATCCAGATTAGTTCACTCCATGGATTGTGGAATTTAGACTTTAATGGTCAGGGACAGCAATCCTATCTCCTAAACCTGGGTTGGAGATGATACTCTGTCATAGTGTCAATGAGTGAGAAGCCCCTGGTCACAATACTTTCAGTTTTAAAACTCCATTTGCCCATGAGGTTGAGGCTGAGGGTAGGCTTAACTGTGACTTTATCATGCCAACTTTACAAGTTTCCCATCACCTCCAAAATAACCTTTCCAGATTTTTTTTCTTTTTGAGCTTTATGTTGAATATAAATCCCTGAATTTATATTGCGCTTCTGTCTAACACCCAAGTGAGGTTAATTTGGATTTGCATAATTTGTCATGGCTTTTAATTTCTGCCCAACTCCAAGTCTAATGGATTAGGTTTGCTCCTCAGCTAAAGAATATATAAATGAACTGTCTGCATTTCCAAAAATGACTCTGGGGCAGAGTGCTTTTGAGGCACCATATTCTAGCCCAATCATTGAATCATTATTTTAGTTTGGAAGGGACCCTGGAGCAGTCACCTGGTGTATAATGCATCCTTTACCTGTGACTCTGCTGCTGTTCCCTCCACTAGAGCTGGGGAATTTCTTCTCCTGCTCAGAGATGTTGGGCTTGGCCACAGCGTGTGGAAAAGATCGTCTGAGAGGTTGGCTCCAGTGAAGACCCCAGGAGGCACCTCAGGTTTTCACTTACCCATCTCAGGGTAGCACCAGCCCAATGGAAGCAAATCAACACTATAGAGCAGATACGAGCCCACCCCTTGCACTCTCCCCACCCCCTGCCTCCTACTCATATCAAAGGGATTACAATTCTGGAGCTGTAGCAATGCTGCTGTGCTGGCCACAGTCAAGTGGAATTAAATCAAGTCAGCCTAAGGGTATGTGGGCAGAATGAAGAGTTGTGATTTTTAAACCGCCAAGCTAAGGTGTGGGTTGCTATGGAACTGACTGTAGTGATAACTGGTTGATATGGTTCAATTGGGTGTGACTCCAACTCTTGTTCATTCCTGGTTCAGTGTCCATTTCTCTCTAGAGAGACCCAGCAATGCACTGGGCCCCTTAAACACTCACCATCCACACCATCATGTAGGAGAAGGCTGCGATCCATAGCGTAGAGGAAGCGAATGTCACCATAAACCACTTCTCCCAGTGGGGTTTGTTACAGTTGGGGACAGTGAAGTACAAGACAAAACTCAGTGGCCAGGTGAATGCCCATTTCACGGTTTCCAGTTTGCCAGCTTAGGGGAGGGGAGGTAAACATAAAAAGAAAGGGGGAAAAATTAGCTTTATTTCTTTGCTTTGGTAGCCTCCACACTGCTTTCTCCAGAACTAGGACTAATCATGTATCTCTTTTCATAGAATACTTAAATGGTTTCTCACTGACACCCAAGCCTGATACATAAAACCAAACGGAAAAAGAAGTTCTGTACTGCCCACCTGCATGTTAGCTCTGGTAAATAACTGAGTCACTTCATGGATTACTGGTCTGGAGGAGGCAGGTGGGGAAAGAAAAGGAGGGCACCCACAACAGAGTGGTATGTGTGTGTGGGTGTGTAGGTGTCGGGGCTGTGAAGACAACCATTTTGTATCTGCTCTTCACTGTTCCCAAACAGCGCGAGCAGGCATAGCGCCACCTAATGGAAGCTCTTAGCATTGCACCATAAACTGATAAGGGTTCGCAAATGAGCGCTCACATACTTAAAAAGGACAAGGTGGTGGCGGATCTGTCAGTGATGCCTGTCTCTGCCATCCTGGGTTGTCTGATTACTTTCATGCCAGACACACCCAGAAATGCCCATTCGGTTGACTATTCTGCAAGTAATCTCAGATTTGACAAATATATTAACTCAAATTTTTTAGTTTCAACTGCTAATTGGCCTGAAATACATAGGCACGTGTGAGATATCCCTGTCAATTGAGATACAAAACATCTTCATCTTCCAGAAAGTTCTCTGAGCGTCCTTGTAGTCAGTCTTGTAGTCAGTCTTCACCCTGACCACCACAGATCAGCTTTTGTTCGTCCCCGTCTTCAAAGGAACTAAATCACCGAGTGACCTTTCCATTTGCTCACCAGATGTTTCTTTTGAGACTGATTAAAGTTCCATTCGTTTATTCTTTTAATTGCTGCCAATATGCTGACTTCGCTTCTCCATTCTCCTGGGGTTGAGCATTGGTTAGTGGCCAGTTGTAGATCATTATAATTAGAGCTCCTGTCAATACCCTTATACGGGTCTTCTGGGGATCATGGCTTTGGTTTGGCTGAAGACCTGCAGGGGGAAACTGCTGAGCCACGAGAGGTAGGTGTTTACTTTTTACTTTTTAAGGAACTAAAAATAGTTTTCAGTTGAGAAAATATTGGCAAGTCTGTGGAGCATTTTTCTGGTTGTTATTGATGGGGGAGGGGAGGGTCCAGCGCACTGTGGGCAGTGCCCGCCTGGGATAGGTGATACAGGGTGTATTAGTAGTAGTCTGAGCAAGCCCTGGGGACAAAGCAGTAAAAAATGAGCCCCTCCCTGCATGGCCTCTGCTTTCAGGTTCCTGCTTTGGTTCGCCTTAATGATGGAATCTGACATGATTGGGACACGAAGTCAGTTAAAGAACTTTCCACACCAACTTGGTTTTGGTTACTCTTTTATCACAGGGATAGAAACCAAACTTAGCATAGTTACTCCAACTCACCAGACATTACCTTTATTACTTGTGAACGGTGTGTCCAGTAACACTGAGCTCACGGAGTTGCTGGGAGCACTAAAGATGAAATGGTATTAGCGAGACAGATGTGGTCTCCCCTTTCCCTGGTGGCACCAGGCAGGTCTTAAACATTGTTAAAGATCTGTTAAGATGACTCTCAGTGCCCGTGAAGCTCCCATTGTAAGCTTTCTTTCTAGGGTGCATTTTCCTGTGCATAAGCAAAGACAGGAGACGGGACAAGACAATGCCCACTGGAGCTACCGGACTCTCTGTGTCCCCCTGGCTGCCTTGGGCCCTCAGGGCAGGCAGCAGGCTGCATCAGTTATTCTGACAACTGAGACACCTTGAGAGAACTTACACAGTCGATTTTGCTTTAGCTCCTGAAGAGACAGCTTGCAATAGGGCTGTCTCGATAGTTTGCACAGACATTTTGCTATTGCAAACCTTCTTGAACTTCAGATGATAATGTAGCCATTTCTACCCAGGCAAAAGGCCTGCTGTGACTGGGACCAGCACAAACCCTTCTAATTGCATGCACGTTGGGCTGTGTTTGGTGCAAGTCTTTCCATTTGCGTGTGAGGTATGCTGTGATTATCCTCTGGCTGTATAAACAGATGCTATGGCTCAGTGAGTTGGCTGGAAGACATTCTCCTATGTGTCCTCTCCTGGTATTTTAACATTAGGCTTAGCAAAATGCTTCTCTTAAGGGATTTTTTTTTGCCTATACTAAGTATCGTGGGGTGAGCTGGTAACAGGAAGTGGGAGACAGCAGAGCTCCAGCAGGAGTGGCATTGGTAGTGGAGCAGTCAGCAGGGCAAGAGGCTTCTGGGCAGCTGAAGAGGAGGCAGCGGAAGACTCTGAGAGAACAGGGAACATGGGGCATAGTGGGGATAGAGAAAATGAGATCTGAGGTTGACGAAGGATAAGAAGCTGGAAAGAGCCAGAGAAGAAACTCAAGGCCCCGGTTGCAGAAGAGTCCCAGTAATCCGTCAACTCTGTAGGGCCACGAGTTCAGACACCCAGGCTGGAGAACTGTAACATCAGCCGCTGCTAAGGGCTGAGAAATCCTGACACTGAGGCCTTCATAAGAAAGTGTCAACACTAGAGGGCGCTACTTGCAACTGCTTCCACCTGCCTGGTGTTGCTAGTCACAAGCACTAAAGAGATACAAATAAGAGCAGCCAAAGATTAACACTGAAAATCTTCTCCAGGACTACCCATGATTCCTAGTCAGGAAGAGCAAGAGGAGCCAGCCAGCTGCTTGGTAACATTGTGACAGGAGCAACTTGTTGGCAACTTTGCAAGTTCCCCTAGTCAAAATCCCATAAATTAATCTTGATTCTTGGTTTTCTTTCATCCTGGGGCCCAAACTTGACACCTGCCCAGGACATTTCCTCCATGGCCGACGACCCCCTGCCAGGTGGCCTGGCTTCATAAAGGGACTCCCACATTAATGCCTACCTGACCTCTATCTGTTTGCTCTTGCTGGCAAAGAGAGTTTTAAGAACATAAATAGAACATTCCCTTTGCCGTCTACCATCTTTAGAGTAACACCACACCTCCATCTGTGACCCATGAAACCTGGCCTGATTTGGCCCCTGCTCTGACCCCATCTACCCATTTTTCAGACATCTTAAGCCTTCTTCTGCCTCAAGTAAGCTAAAAATATTAATAACACTAGTAATGAAATATTAACGATATGACAATTCACAGTATAATCAGAAATGCTGAAAAGTGGTTTTAAGACTCTAAGCGTAGTCCACTAATGAAGACAAAATATTATTAGGAAAGAGGGTCCTTTTCTATTGGGTGCTATGCATCTTATTGGACTTAACATGTAGAAGGTGAAGGGGCAATGGCTCTCGAGCCTGGCTAGATTGTGCATCAAGATGGCAGCTGCATAGGTTGTTTTTATCATGATAAGCTTCAAGCATTACAGGATGCAGAATAAGGCCAGATCTTTGAGTTCCAGTTGGGCATTGAGAGAGAGACAGAGAGAGAGAGAGACAGAGAGAGACAGAGACAGAGAGAGAGAGAGAGAGAGAGAGAGAGAGAGAGAGAGAGAGAGAGAGAATGAAGATAGACTCCCAATCAAGGGTTACAAAGAACCAAGTGAATAGGAAAAGAAATGACCTAAACTTGGATCTCTAATATTCCTCAGAATCTAAGAACGAGAAGGAAGATGAGGTCATGACACAGGACTCTGAGTGTGCAGGAGGATGGAATTGATTAAATAAGGCTGCGCACAGTGTGAGCTTGTGCCAGCAGGGGCTGAGTCCCTCTCCGCTATTCTCAGCTGCTTCGGTTTGGCACTGGATTAGGAAGCCAGTCTCACCGCCACGAAATTGTACAGTCACAGTTTACATCCTTGTCCCTTAGTTAACATCAACCCTGAAGGCGGGACTACAAAGAGTAGTGTCTAAAGTATGACTCTAACCCAAGGTAACAGATTTAATTTCTTGAGCAAGGTGAGCAACACAGAAAAGGGGCTTTGAAAACGACTTTGAGGAGCGGAGAAGGCTGGCGCACATTTCAGCTTTGATGTCTGTTTCTGTGTCGGGCTGGGCTGTTTCTTCTCCCAAGTCGGCAGCCGATCTGAATGTTTTCTATATGCTGTTCTATCACCGAGTCTTCAGAATAGAGCCCCAGGGGTGCGTTTATCTGTTCACTTAGAGCATATGTGTTGGGTGCTGTCTAACTCATCTTGTGCCAGGCTGGGTCACAGCTGTGAGGTAAGATGATGATTTCTTTCTGTGGCCATCATATACTTAGGAAGTCGATGTCAGGAAGGCACAGCAGGGTGGCAAGTGTCAGGGTCCTTTCAAAGGACTTGCTTTGGAGTTCTTTGGGGGGAAAACATAATTGTGCAATATTTCAGATCTACAGGTAAACATTCACATTTGTTCTCATTGCATAGAAAACAAAAGCATACATTTACAATAGAAAAAATACATCTAGAAAAATACAGTTTTATTTTGATGGACTTCCTTCATTTGTGTGTGTGTGTGTGTTTATGGAAATGTGTTTACCTGCAAACAAATCTCTGTTTGCAAGTAGTAATTGTTTCTTCACTCAAGAATATATGTGTATTTATATGTAAGTATATAGATATGTGATTATATATGTAATGCATAAGTATTTAATGCATACATAAATTCTATGTGCATACATAAACAGTTATATTAAAGCAAGTGTAGGTTCTACACACATGATGGCTTAGTGACTACTATGAGCCAGGCATTGAGGATATACATCCTGAATTGCTGTACAGAAGGATGGCTCAGGTGGGGCAGAGCAAGATTAAGTGAGAATGGAGCTCCGTTTCAGAGTGGAGCTCCGTTTCAAACCTATGAACTGTTTCTGTAATTTCCCGTTTAATATTTTCAGGCTGTAGATGGTGGCTGTGGTTGACCGCAATTAACCTTGAGTGAGCGGAAACCACAGAAAGTGAAACCACAGATGAGGGGGTGCATTTTTTTCCCCCTATGGAGATAATGTACTAACAAGTAGTAATTTAACTTTGGCGGATATACAGGAGTCTGGATGGGTATTTCTTTAATTAGATTTGGTAAGTGCCCATCAATGCTCCTGTTTTAGGGAAGGAGTAGGGAATCAGGAACAGTTCTGGTCGGAGTTGTACTTGTTGCCTGCCCCTCCCCCTAGATATAGGGAGGAAGAAGCTCGGCAAGGCCTTGCATCCAAAAATGGCGCAGGCCTGGGAACTCCAATGGCATCTGCCACGAAATGAGCTTTCAGGTTGATGATACTATACTTGCTCAGCCCAGGGGAACTGCACATACTAGTTAAGACTCAAATGACTGTGACTGTGAATTGGACCAGAGCAGTCTTCATGAAACCAGCCAAAACATTCTGAAGGTCTAGCAAAGACAGAATTCTTTGGGCTTGGCCCTTTTGTTCTGCTAATGGGTGGGGGTGAGATACATGGTTATGGGAATATTAAACATACAGGCCTGAAAGCTTTTGTCTCGCCTCTCCACATCCAGCACATCAGGGAGTGTCCCTGGCCAGGCCCATGAGGTAAGGCCCCAAGGACCAGTTTCTACATGGCTCTGTGTCTCCTGTGGATGCTGCTATGCAAGGACAGGATGTTGAAGATGCAGATACTGAACAGAGGGGAAGGGTGGGGGAGTGTGAACACAGGAAGCAGGGAGGTGTCCCCCAGAGCCATCTTGCACTGGGTGTTTCCAGCCTTGAAGAAACACCAGTGAAGTGGCTCTGACTATGGGTACCACACTGCTTGTTGACATGGGTCATGTGCACGTCTACCTTACAACAAGAGGTCCTGCAGCATGACTAAGAGGCTAAGGGGGGCCCTTCATCCTCCAAATGCATTTGGTAACAGTGCTCACATTTCAATTCCTGGCCACGTGCCCGCATCTTTAGACCTTTCACAGCAGAGCCCTGCCCACAGCAGACACTTCGTACAAATATGTTTCTGTTTATAGAGAGACCCTTTGGAATCGAACAGTAAAGCTAGCCAGTGAAGAGCATCTGTCTGTGACCCCAGAAATCTCCCCTCCTAAGCCCAAATCAAGGACGTCTTACAGGGTGGGTCGAATGGCGTGTAGGGGCCTTCATTGTCATCTTCATCCTCCTCCTCCTCTTCGTCATTCTCGTTGTTCTCATTGTCTTCATTCTCATTCTCTGTCTCATTGTCAGCCTCAGCAACTATGTCGTCTCGCCGGGTTCCGTTCACACCCCTGTCAGGGGCACTGCTGGGCCCTGTTCCGTTCTCCACCGTGTGCTTAATTGGGATTTTGATGGCCACTTCAGATTCCCCATTGGTATAAGCTCTGCTGTTTATCAGTCTTTGTCTCTAAAAATAGAAAGTGATCTGTCACTACAGTCAGAGGGATGGAAATTACCCAGACCAAAACTAGACCAGGTATGTCTTCCCCAGCACTGACAAAGAGGTGCATCTAGAAGACTCCAGGGCAAAGGGTTAGGGAATTTCTCAAAGCAGTAACAGATTTCTAGGGGTTGGTCTGGTGCTGCTATGTATTCAAATGGCTAAGTACTGGCCCCCAAGATCTGGTCCCCCCCCACCACACGAGGACATCCTCACCTACACCAGCTTCTGTCGTGTGAAACTACACTCTTCCCCAATTAATCCCTGATTGGTTAATAAAGATGCCTATAGTTGGGGCTGGGCAGAGGAGAGGGATGAGGAGTGAAGATTAGAGGACTTGGGGTCTCAGGCAGGGACCATGAGAATGAGGAGAATGAGGAGGAAGGAGGAGGAAGTTGCCATTGGGTAGTTTGGCTTGTGAGCTCATGGCCATGAGGGCTGGCCTGACGGAGTTGGAACAGCCCAGGTGGAACATGTCAAGTGATATCTTGGGGAATCACCACGGGGAAGTAGACAAAATAGCGTAGAGGCTTGATATCTGCTCAGCTCTAGTGTTCTGCAGTCTTTTATAAATACAAAGGTTTCTGTGCCTTTTCTGTGGGAACAATATGGCTGCTCTGAAGTGGGGTAGAAACCCTTAAATAGGTATTTAAAGACAACAAGGGGGTATAGCAACTGCCACGATGATAATAACCATAACACAGATTTAGATGATTTCCCTTTGTGAAGGAAAATTAACCTTTTATGATCCAATGGAATGTTTCAAATTCTCTTTGGGAAAATTTCTACATCTGGGGTGTGCAGTTTTTTGACATTTGTGTGCTATGACATTCTTTTTTTTCTCCAGACTAGGGAAGCTATTGCCCTCGCTTGGACTACTGTGTTGGTGAGGCTGCCACTCCAGGAAAGGGCAAGAGCCTGGGCTTGTTTTAAATTATGGTGACTTTTATTTAGCAACTTTCATACAAGTTTATGAGGAGTTTATTCAAGTGGAAGAAATCAGGTCAGGGCTGGGGATACAGCTTAGCTGGTAGAGTACTTATCTAGCAAAAATGAGATGCTGGGTACTCCATAAACTGAGAATTTAGCACATGCTTGAAGTCCCAGCACTCAGAAATTCAAGATACTCATTGGCTATGTAGAAAGCTTGAGGCCAGCCTGGGCTGTGTGAGACCCTGTCTCAAAAAAGGTCAGTAGAGGAGACTAAGCTGTGTCCCTCAGTACGCAGTGGGAAGTGGGGAGATGGGGCACAAAGATGCTGGGGAAGGGCTGAAGGATAGACTTACCCAGGTGCTGCATCTTTAAAATCATGAAGTCTCCCCTCTCCTCCCTCTCCTCCCTCCCCTCCCCTCCCTCCCCTCCCTTCACGCCCTACCCCTCTCTGCTCTGCCCCGCCCCACTCTGCCCCACCCCACTCTGCCCCTTCCCTTCCCTTCCCTTCCCTTCCCTTCCCTTCCCTTCCCTTCC
>JANHMN010000002.1:207409900-207471717 GCA_030674055.1 Rhabdomys pumilio | reverse complement strand
AGAGAGAGAGAGAGAGAGAGAGAGAGAGAGAGAGAGAGAGAGAGAGAGAAGAGGACTTGTAGTTGAATAGGAATGGCCCCTATAGGCTCATATGTTTGAATGCTTGGTCATTAGAGAATGGTACTACTTGAGAGGGATTAGGAGATGTGGCCTTGTTGGAGGAAGTATGTCATTGGGTTTGGGCTTTGGAGTTTTTGAAGCTCAAGCCAGACCCAATGATTCTTCTCTTCTGTCTTCGGATTCTGATATAGGACTCTCAGCTACCATGTCTGCCTGCATGCTTCCTGACATGACAATAATGGACTAAACCTCTGAAACTATAAGCCAGCCTCAATTAAATGCTTTCCCTTATAAGAGTTGCCCTGGCCATAGTGTCCCATCACTACTACAGAACAATGACTAAGATGCCTTTGGAATGAGAAAAAAAAAAAACCCACTCTCTTTTCTGGCTCTAAGACATGTTAGGTATCTCAAAGGGTTCTGTACCAACCAAAGCTGGTTCACCAGGCTGTCTGCATTCATCTGTCCCTGCTGTGGCTCTCATGTGGTAGTGCAGTTCTATGAGCTAGCACAAGTGAGTGCTCTCCAAGATGTCAGGTCCTCACCCTGAGATGACCCTTCCCAGCAGTTGTGGACAGTTGCTGAGGTCAGCAGTGACCCTGACATGCCACACTTGAGAGCAACATCCCTAGCAGGTGTGGGGACCTGGGGTGCTCCCAGTCATGCTGACCCCTTTCAGGTGTTTGATCACTATTATTTTAAACATATTTCTTTTTTTTTTTTTTATGAATCAATATGAAGAGTAAAGTTCTTTTAAAAATAAAACTGTATGTGCTTTATCGTAATCTGAATTTTTAATAACTGGGTTTCCAAACGCTTCAGAAGCTGATTTTTAAAGAAAATAGAGAGAGGTCTTACAGGAAGTCAACAACTTATCTCTACATACTGGCATAGTGCCCCAATGACATTCCTTATCACTGAGGTAGGTCCTTGTTCCCCCCAAGTTTTGGAAGCCAGGGAGCTGCTCTCAGACAGAGGCACAGGTTTTATTCTAACTTGAATAGAATAAAAGCTGAGAATGTTTTCTGAAAGTGAAGTCACAGGAATTCTCTGTCTCTTTTTATAACTTATTCCTAACTCAAAGTAACGCCATGGAAGTTTCTAGCTACAGAGTCACTCCTATTTCTAAGAAGTTTTTCATTCTCTTCTACTTATGTGGATCAAACATTTGGGAAAAAAAAGCTGTAACAAGAAGGCATAGGACACCAAATTTCTATTTCCATTTCAAACACATTGGACTTGCTCAGAACTCATTTCAAGAATTCCAGTTTGGACAAAATGCAAATATCCCTCCATATATTTAACCGAATTAACACCTTCTATCTCAATCACCATGGACTCTCAGAGCCACGGGACTCCTTTGAGAGTCTCAGCATCACTTTGACGGATAACCAACTGGGCCGTGCTTAGATCCCGACTTCTAAGATGACACTGAGGCTTGGAATACTGAACTTGGTTTGCATCCTGCTACAGCTTAGGTCCAGAATGTTCTTCCAAAGGCCCATGTGTTGAAGGCTTGGCTTCCAGTTTGGTGTGAATGGGCATTGGTATAAGCCTGAAGAGGCAGGGCCCAGTGGAAGGCCATCAGTAGGCATGTAACCATGAAGAAGACAACAGGCTCCTTTTTCTATTGCTTTCTGGTCATGGAGTGAATGGTTTGGTTTTGCCAAACATTCCCTCTTACCATCATGTGCCAGCAGAACAAGGACTAAAACCTTTCAAGCTGGGAGCAAAAAATAAACTTTTTCTCTATATAAGTTGATTATCTATGTTACTTTGTTATAGTAGCGGAAAGTTGACAGACACAGATATGAAAAGATTAGTCAAAACCACAACCATGGTCCAGCAATGGCCGACTGGAGAAAGACAAAGAAAATTTACAGCATCCACCCTCTACAATAAAGATATCTAGATAGAAACATATGAATCCCATAGACCCAATCCAAGGGAAATGCTTGGTAAAAACTAATTTAATGTCTTTGTTGAGAGAGATGGGGGATTCTAAGGAATCCTGGTTGTTTTAAGGTGTCATAAGACTTTTCTCCTTTTCTAAATTAGATTTACTTATTTGTGTGTGTTTATTTATTTGGCACACACAGGCATGCCAGTACGGGTATGGAGGTCAGAGGACAACTTGTGGGAGTGAATTCTCTCCTTCGATCATATGGGTTCCAGAGATTAAACCCAGGTTGTTGGCCATGGCAGCCAGTGTCTTTGCCTGCTGAGCCCTTTTGCTGTCCCCGGTCCCTTTCTAAACCACAACTCCATCCTGCAATGCATTTAGCTCTGTACCAGAAAAGAGGACAATTAGAAGGGAGAAAAGAGGTACTTACCAAGAAACTTTTTCATCGTAAATGAACTGTGAAAAAAAAAATAAGAAAGGCAGTTAGCGGATCATGCACACATGTGCACATATAACCTTTGAACATGGAGTGCTGTGAGTGCTCACTGCTGGCATGGTGGCACTCATGGCAGCGATGGAACGTCAGGCACCTGGGGGAAAACTCTTTCTATAGTCTTTGGCTATTGATAGTGAAAGAACAAGCTGTGCAAAGATTGTTGATGGGAGAAGCACCAGGTGATCCAGGCTGCCCTTCCGTCTCTGTCTCCAGATAGAGGAACTGGGAGGGGAAACTGCTTTGTAAAAGAAGACACACCGCGGGATTTAGGACTAGAAGGGCAGGTACTTTTGAATGTGGATCCCTTAGTTGCCACTAGTGACATTTCTGCACTATTCAGTGCAGTGTGTCACCCACTCACAGACCCAACGTAAGCACTTAACCTCCCTTGCTCAACATTGTCCTTTTAACTGACTCCTTTTGTTAGATCACAACCAAAAGTAGGGGGATTAGCACCCCTCAGCATCTCACACAGAAAGTGACCCCGAGTCAAGTGAATACAATGGAATGTGTTTGCAGATCCCGGGCCCTGTTGGCTGCCCATGTCCTGTGCCTTCTGTTAAGGAAGGAGGCTCAGGAAGGTCAGAAGCAGTGAGGGGAATAAGTGAGAAAAGGAGATTTATTCTTATCTGTTGGGATCATCAGAGCATCTGTAACAAAGTGTAACCAGTTAACCTCCAGCCCAGCACCGCCCCCCCCCCCATCAATTCCCACTTGGGAAAACAAGATAAAATACAAGAAAACTAGCAAAGTCTTTCAATTTATATAGGGAAACCAAATCCTGTAAAGCAGAAATAATCTGGGGATTGTTCAACCCATTTGTGGGATTGATTCCAGGACACAGGCTGGGCTCTAATTTTGGCTCTCTTTTCTTGACACGCTACTAATCTGCCCACATGACTCACAGGACCTACAAAGGATGTACCTGTTGTGGAGGTAGGAAGCCATGGAAAAGGTTACACAGCTTCTCTGGACCTGATGACCTTTGAGGAGCACTCCCGACGGAGGCAGAGGCCCCTGGTGACTATAAGGCAGGGGTTGCAGGGTAACTAGGTAACCAGTGCGGGATCAACATACGGCAAGATGGTAAATATAGCTAACGATGTGGGTACTGCTTTTGCCTTCAGCGATTCTCATAATCTCCGGTTATGCTAGAACATAAAAGATATTGCAAAGACCCACCAGGAGCTCTTCCTGTTGAGTTTAAAGGTCTGAGAGGTAGGATCCATGCTTACTTGTAACCGGTTCTTTCTAAGAAGCTGGTTTTTTTTTTTTATTTAGATTGTTGCTTCATGTTTTTGTTACTGTGTCTCTGCCATCAAGTTCAACAAATTGACATTTGGATGAAAATGTCAAGTCAGAATGGGAAGAGCACCGGAAGCATCAAGGAGACACTCCTGGGATTGGGGCTGGATGGTGTACAGTCCTGCCCCCTTCCCTTGGGCTGGATGGTGTGGAGTCCAGCCCCCACCACAACGACTCATGGTTGTTTTACATAATTACTAGCATTAACAAATTGTTATCATGAAATAATGGAATGGAACCGATTATTTAAGATGGAAAACATTTTTATTAACTACTTAATTTAATATTAGCTTTAGCCATGGGAATGGAACAATTATTTCATAGTCACTCAAGAGAATATGAGACACTAGGAGAGTTTAATTGACCAGGTCAATTTAATTCTCTTCCATCAGGGAAGGCAGGCAACGCCATATATGAATGTAGCTTCTAAGGAGCCTGTAGTCTGTATGAGACTGTACATAGATTGGGGTACAGATCCTACAAAAGGAGTCACTGGGAGTCAACTAGCTTTAGTACAGAGGCACTGGCATTCTTTGCGTGCTTTCTAGAAACAGCTGCGGGCTGGTACACCTTTAACTATTGATTATTTAAAGAAAAAATATAGGCTTGTACAAAGATCCTCACTGTGGCTTGGATGTAAAACTTCACCCGCAGATGCGTATTCTTGAACACTTGGTCCCCAACTGGTATTTTGAGAGGGCTGTAAATTGAGCCTGTAAGAAAATTGAGGTGGAAACAGACTTGTCCCTTGTGGAAAAGGAGGGGGGGTGATTTATGGTCTATCTCAGAGCATCAGTGGGGACAGGGCTGGTAGGTGAGGGAGGCAGGATGGCCTGGTCATTCCTTTCTGGAAGACTGGAAATAAGGAAATAAACATGGATGGTGGAATGTTCCTTCGGAAGGACTGTGGTGGCATCCTAATGGAGGCCTAGAATCATTCTATGTGGAAGGTTAAAACGATAGATCTTTTTGCTTTTGCTTGAGACTGCCGTGGAAGATGAGCTTGTTATTCCTTACAGATAGTATTTAATTTCATTATTTTAAGAGAAGTAATGCAGATATCTGTGTTTTTGTGCTCTGGCTGTAAGAGGGAACACCTTTTTCCTGCCCCCATGCTATAAGGAGTAGCCCCAACTGTAGAGGAAACCTGAAAAAAAAAAAAAAAAAAAAAAAAAAAAGAATCTTTCCTTAGTTCCATTTTCCCACCACTAGGTGGTGCTCACATCCCACCTCTCCACCCTGGTTTAGGAAGCAACGTTAAAATGAAGTGGTTGAAGCCTGATTTTACCAGGCTCTGGTAAACTTGTGGGAAGGAGCTGAAGTACCTAAGGGCAGACAGCCCACTACAGCTGGTCGATAGCTGCATGTGGCAAGTGGTGGTGGTTAGTGCTTGAAGCTCACTACACAGGGATAAGTCATCTGTGTCAACACTGCAACTTCTCATGAGTTGCAGCCAAGTGATGTCCTTTTGTCGCATTTGGAAGTAACCCAACCTTTTCCCAAGAGGAAGCAAGCCTTGGGTACTCTCTGTTGCATGTGTGTTGGAGGCCAGGCACTGAGATAGCTCACAGTCCCGAGAGGTACTGTTGCTGAGAGCTGGGCCTCAGATTTATTGGGCAAGCGCTATCCTAGGGTCCTGGCCTCTGATCTATATGTGATTCATTCAAAGCTATACTTGGCTTTGCTCTTAGGTTTCCACATACTCTGCAGCTGGGCTAAATGCGAACAAACAGAAATGAATTTGACAAAAAAAGTACTCATATTTTTCCCCCTAGGCTTCTGAGAAGTGGTTGGGTACCATGGAAACGGGCTTGTCAATCCTGGTGTCTGCTCTAGAATTCTTCCAAACAAGTCAGGCTGACTTCAGGCAGGTGGATCCTTGGATGTCAGCAGATCTCGGGGAACGGCCAAGGGAATGGCTCCCTCAAGATGACGAAACATGGCAAAGGCAAGTCAGGATGGCTTAGCTGTGATCAGGAGAAGAGGGTGCACGCAAATTGCCTCCGTTTTACCACAGTCCCAGTGTTTGAATCCTATAAAAGCTATAACCACAAAATGGGGGCTGCTGCATCGCTGTGATTTCATAATCTATATCATGATCACCGGCACTGTTAGAATTTTAAGCAGTGAAAGTGACCGGGGAAATCAACAGTATCATTTTCTTTCAAGAGGGCTGAATCTTAAAAAATCTTCCTTTCTTAACTACAAAATGAAGCTAGCCACCCCCACAGACCCTTCTCATTCAACAGCATGGGGACCCCCTCAGCTGCTCCGTATTTAGGACACCCACTCTTCAGGTCAAGGATCAGGCAATGCAAGTGGCTTAGTTAAGGGGAGGAATCCAGTGAGACATACTAAAAAGCTGGTTGGTTTGTGCCCCACTGTGGTTTATGCTTTAAGGGTAATGGGACATTGTAGGATGATTGTCGTTAGTGGTTGCATGAGGCAGGACAAGAAATTAAGAGCTCCAGAAGGACTGATTATCTCATATAAACTTTATAAGGACCTGCTACAAGGAAGAAAAGGAGTCTGGGACTGAGTCTATAGAATATAGGAGACAAGGGTTGTTAAAATAAAGGGCTGGTAGCTGGGAAGCACAAAAACAAATTGAATCACGAACTACGAATTTCAAGTCATTTTCCTTGTAAAAGCTGGTTGGCTCCTTACTAGCAAGCTGGCTTCTACAGGTCAGTTGAATATGTCCCTCCCTGTTGAATGAGCAAATGCAAACGTGACCTCAGGGTCCCAGCATTCTCAGAATCACACAGTTCCTTCCACAGATCCACAACAGGGACTGCAAAATCAGTTAAGTTTTGTGTGACCATAGTCAGTTTATTTCCAGACTTTAAAATTCCGTCATAGTCATTCCTCTGGGAGGCTTCTAGCTATCATCCTTTATTCCCTCTTGGCCAGGAGAGCTCAAATTAAGTGGCAGAATAGTTGGAGCTAGGGAATGAAGAGAGATCAGTTAATTTCCAGTGAAGAATGGAATTAAGAGGGAGAGAGGTGACTGGCTACAGAGAAAGCCATCTGGAAGGTCTAGGACATGACCATCAAGATTGCTTTTCTACCACAGGAGGAACAGGACAAAACCATTTCCTGAGTATATAAGATTATTTACCATGGTGGATAGCTTAAATTGTCAACTCACCACAGCTTAGAATCACTTGGAAAGAGTCTTGATGAAGAATTGTCTACATTGGGTGGGCTTATGGGCATGTCTGTGGGGACTCTTTTAAGTTAACTGGTATGGGAAGACCAAGCCCAGTATGAGTGGCAACATCCCCTAGGGAAAGAGTTTTAAACTGTGTAGGGGTAGAAGAATTGAGCTGAGCACATGCAAGCAAGGGATTATATATGCACGCATTTCTCTCTGCACATGGTCATATGGCTACCGTGGCTGCAAATGACCATATGGTTACCATGGCTACTATGGCCTTCCAGATGGCCTTCTCTGTAGCCAGTCACCTCTCTTCCTCTTAATCCTATTATTCACTGGAAATTAAATAAGGGACAGAAGGCTCCAGGAAAGTATCTTTTAAGGGTCATGTATTAAAAGCTTGGTGCTTAGGTTGGCACTATTAGAACGCTAGTGAAATCTTTATGGAGTGGAGCCAAAGAGGTCTTTAGGCCTGTAGAGCTTCTCCTTGAAGGTGACAGTGGGATATTTCTCTGTTTCTCTTCTCTTTCTTGTCATTCTGGCTCATGAGGTGGGCACTTTGTCCTATAATACACACCAGTCATAATGGGCCCAAAGCAACAGTGTTATTTGAATTTAAAGTTAGGCTTCTAGGTCTATGAGCTAAACAAACCTTTCTATTTATGATTGCCTAAAGTATTTTGTCATGGCAACTACAAGGTGACTAATACAGTCGCTGGTCATTGCTGGCAAATGTGTGTCAGCTCAGCCGTTTTCTCGATTCCATGGGATCTCACTGAGGGGCTCTGCAAAGAGCTTGCCCAGTGATGGGAATGGAAGCGTTAACTTGAACTAGCTTCTTTTCTGTCCCTGCACAGTGAGTGGCCTGAGGACCGTGCCAACTGGGATCAAGGGTTTCCCTGGTCTATCATCTACAGACAGACTGCACTTTGAATTGGATTTCTGTAGCAGCCCAAGTTATGGGGGAGTTATTCCACAGACTTTTCCATCTCCCATGAAGGCTCCACCCTCTTCATGTTCCCAATCCCCGACCATGATTGAGATGAAGGGTAAAAATAAAGTATTTCCTTTTGGGCAGCTGTTAGCCTGATGATGTGATGGATCATTTGCATTTATGTAAATTTCACAATTATGTAAATTATAGCAACATTCTAATGCAAGAAACCTGACAGGCTGGCTGGAAATCTGGAAAAAGGGTAGGACTGTGTGGCCAGCTATGCCCATGGACCAAGTGCTCCCGGGTGTCCGGGTGTGGAGGATAGGCCAGGGAGGGCTATGCTGATCTGTGGACAGCTGTGGCGTATGTGAGCAGACACACAAGGGGGCACTGCAAAGAGCACAGAATATTCTCAGGACTTAATAGTGGCATCTCTCTTGCATTCAGGCGTTGTCTACCTTTTCTATGGCCCAATATTTCAATATCAAAGGTGTATGAGGCTAAAGGAATTCTCTACTCCTAAGGGGAGGGCAACGGGAAGAACTACTGTGTGTTTTTGAAAGAATGATTGGTTTAGACAATAATATATCATTATTGTCTTTCTTCTTTAAACAGACTAATCACAAAACAGTACAGAGGAAAATTTAGATGGAACCTAAGTACCAAAGAGAAATGATTTTGGGTCTGTTACTAACTATCTTTATTTTGGGATTGCATGTGGAATGCTCATGCCTGTCTCCCATAGTTTTGCTTTCTGCTCTGTCTGTGTCCCATCTTCAGCTGCTACATCTCAGCTGTCTTGGAGTCGAAGCAATACATGAAGCTACTAGCACTTTCCTGGCTGGGTTCATCACTCTCTGTTCCTTAGCACCAAGCAGTTTCCTGGAGAATCTTCTGGAGAATCTGTCTTGGCTACTCTCTGGATTGCTAGGCCTCCTGGTTTGTCCTTGGGGCTCTGGTGTGTGAGTCTTAAGAGGCTCTTAATGAGAAGATATATAGACGTGGCATCTGGTCTCACTTAATCCAGACTTGCCCTGTGAGTGAATGGGTTCTCCTTGTACAACCTCAGGGGGTCAGCAGTTACTCTTGCCAAACATTTCAGAACTTAAAAAAAAAAAAGCTAGTTAAATTAAATTGTTTAGGGAAGCTTGGTGATTACTTTGTGGTCCAGGGAAAGAGCTTTTTAACAGAGGTATTTTAAGTGGCCATGGCACATCCCTGTAGGAAGCTTCATATTACTTAAGGAAAATGGGAAGAAATTTTTTTTTTATTACTATAGCTGGGTTCACAAAATAGAGGACTAGGACAAATGTACTGACAAAAAGCTACAGAGAGTTTATGAGTTTCAGTCTAAGATTGGGGTGTGGGATAGATGTAAGGGTGCTGGGTGCTAAGTGCTGCCCTGCTGCACTCAGGATGTATTTTATTCCTCACCTGGTCCATTGAGAGAATGACCCCAGATGGCAGGGCTGGGAAGATGGCTCAGGTAAGGCACTTGCTGCTCAAACATAAGGACCTGAGTTTGAATCTTCAGCACCCAAGTAAAAGCTAGAGGAGGTAGCACATGTTTGTGGGTAGAGCCAAGTAAATCCTGGGCTCCCCGACCAGTTGGTCTAGTCAAAACAGAAAGCACCCTGTTCAGTGAGAGAACCTGTCTCAAAATATATGAGAAAAGTGATTGAGGAAGCCATCCTAAGATCAGACTCATCAGACTCTTGTGTATACACACCACACACAGTACACACACACACACACACACACTACACACACATATATACATACACACATGTACACATATATAAACACAAACATACATACATACACATGGAATATATACACACTACACACACACATACATACACATACATGTACACATACATAAACACAAACATTCATGCATACACATGGAATACACACACACTACACACACATACATACACACACATGTACACATACATAAACACACACACACACACTCACACATACACATGGACAGACAGACAGGTATGATGAGAATATTATCCAAGCTCACTAACAGAAGTCAGAATTGTGGACAAACTAAGGTTGTACAAGCTATTGTGATCTTGTTTCTTTTTCAGAATTTCAGAATTGGCTTTGAAAATACCCATGGATATGGCAGAGAGCAGTGTTCCAAACGAACTCCACCCACAGTGAGAAGTTACAGTTTTAAAAATACAGTGCCTGTGGTGAAGGATGATGCAGCTTGAAATGCCATTTCCTGGTTTCCACTCCAAAACCCAAAGAATGGAAACCAGTGACTTCCGAATTTCAGATAAGAGTGCCAATTATTTTGGATGTTCATCAAAATTGGGGAATCCCACTTGTAATAAATTAATATTAAGTCCAGAAGACTCCCATCTTATCTGTTCTACTTCTTCCTAACAATAGACAAACGCAAGTTTCCTCAAAGTCACAAAAAAATCCATTTCGACAACCCATCTGTAAACACACAGCCCAAGTCCCCAGCTGATGGCAAAGAGTAATTTGATGCTGCAGTTTGTCGCTTGCTGAAGGAAACACGGGGATGCCCCAGCAGCCAGCATGTTCAGCTGTCTCAGCTTTGTGATTTATGTACTGTAGCCTCAGGGCAGATGGTTGCTTGGCCCAAAGATCAGGTTCAGGAGGGTGTGTCACCTGTGACCCAGAGAAGCCAAGCCTCTTCATTTCTTCACACGTCATTAGCAGCAATTACATCTGCTTTATCTCAGGCAGGTCTGGATAAGTTGGACTAAAGACAAGTTCTTCCACACACTGTCCAGGAAGCATCTATGCTGAAAGCCAAGACTGTTCTAAGGAGCGGATCTGGCTGAGCCTGTGCCTTGGGAGACCTCAACTGTCTCCTTTCCATGCCATTGCCTTGTGTTTTGTGAGTCTAGTCATCTCTCTGAACTTCAGCACAGTGGACAGTTGCATTTGTTTATGGTTGGCATCTCCTATTCATCCATGTCTCTTTAAAAAAAGATATAATTTCAAAAGGCATGAGTAAAAGGCAGGAGAGTGGAGTCCACGTGAGCAGTGTGTGGGGGTCCCTTGCAGGACAAAGCTAACCAGAAACTGTGTTTGGAAAGTGACATTAAAAGAGTCTTCTTGGTTGAAGTGACTAGTCCTGTTCTACAGAAAACAGCTGAGAATAAACACAAAGTTCATGGATGTACTGAAGTCTATTGCTATGACTCTAATTGTGAACACAATAGTTTCTGATATGGGTCTGGCTCCTGCCAGAAATTCCTGTTTTAGCCCCAGAGCTCAGAGGGCACACTTGAGGACATATGTAGCTTAGTTTCAAGGACAAACCTTGTGATAGTCTCCAACCCCAAACAATCTACAGTAATGTGCTTTGTGAAGCAGACCATCTAGTTCTGATACATAGATGAGAAAATGAAAACCCAGAGAGAGGGGCTTCTCTAAGGTCTAATGCCTCTAGTAAGAAGATGCCATAGTCACGGTCTTCTAGACACTCAGAACCAATAGACATATACACATCATCTGTATATATCATATTAATTATGAAGTATTGGCTCACATCTGCCACCTAAAAGATGATAGTATAGTTGGGGAGTAAGCCGGAAGATACGACAAGCAAAAAGTCGATGGGTCATTGCTGTCTTTGAGATGGAAGGCCCAAGAGCTGAAAGCATCAATGTCCAAGGGTTCAGGAAGACAGATGACTCTGCTAAAGCAGGAAGAACAAATTCACTATCCTCTACCACGTTCCATTTAGGTGCTTGAGGGGCTGGCTGACACACTCACCTTGGTGAGAGTGGTCTTCTGTTTTAATTCTATTGGTATAAATGTTCTGAGTATGGACAGAGCATATTATGGCTTGAACCTGAACTATCCCACATGTTTTGATTACTTGTTCTCTATATGGTTGAGGAAGTGAGGCCCAGCTGGTGGAAATATAACACCAGGGTCAGGCCTTGGAGGGTAAGAGTCTGGCCACTTGCTCTCATCTCGTTCTCTGTGTCTGAATCCATCATGATGTTGACACATGCTCCCACCATCATGGTCATCCCTCCTGCCTTGCCATGCTGGCTTGAAACCCTCTGAAACTTTGAGCCAAAGCAAATCTTTCCTCTTTTATGTTGTGTCTGTCAGGTATTGTGACAATGACACAGAAACACCCAGAAATAATGTACCACTGACTAGTCCAGCCGAGTTGACACAAAGAATTAACTGTCACTGGAGAAGACTGGCGTTAGGAGTCATGTCTCCTGATTCCTATTGGTTTCCTCTATTTGTGATTACCTACTCTTATGTGTTCTGCTTTGCTGCTTCTGCTCAGTTAAACAAGGGAAGAACATTCGAGGGGGTTCTTGTTGGAGACTTGGATAGCTCTGAGGATTTACTGGGGATAAGAGAGGGGAGGGTAGTACCTGACAGAAGTCCTTCCATGTTGCAATTTGACTCATCAAGGACTGCAGCACAGCTGATATATCCATTTAGGTTAGGACTGAATCCCCAAGTGAAGTGGGGGCATTTTTATGAGGTGGAATCTACAGGAAAATTAGGTCAAAGGCATCGAGGGGAGTTGAAGGAAAGGGTGACTTCAAGTCATTTCCAGGTTGGGTAGTCAGAATAGAAAGAAAAACTGTCTCTGCACAGGGACACAAACTTGCTCATTAGTCACTATGTCCTTGGGAGAAATGCCACACTGACAAGTCTTACACTATCCTGTGTGGTATCTGGGCAAGACTGAACTAAAATGGTAAAAACAACTTACCACAATGAGTGCGACCACAGACAGTGTGTAGTAGATGGAATCCCTCAGCAGGCACCAGGAGGAAAGAGCCACGACCTAAAGAATAAGGGGACAAACAGGAAACAGGCTGTCAGGCTACTCAGACAAGACAGTGTGACGCTTGCCAGCACTTGTCCTGCATGGAGACCCAGAGAGAAGAGAAAGGCTGCCTTTCCCCATTCGACTTCAGTAGAGTCATCTGTATTTCTTGGCCAGCAATAAACCAGAGACGGAGACTCAAGTATGTCTGCTGCCTGGCCCTGATCAATCTGCCTATCAGCTGGGATCTATCGAAAGGCTTTAGATGTTTTAGAATGGATCAGCAGGTGGACTGACAGGAAATGACTCGTTATGAAAAATGGGAGGGCTCAAGAGACTTGTGCCACCGTGATTTAGGTCTGACCTCTGGAAAGAAGAGAAGGAAAGCTGGTGTCTCAGGCTGATGGGTTGTTCTAGAATTGTGTGACCAAGGTCAAGGTGGGGCCCTGGGCAAAGACGTTCACTATAGGTGTCTTACATCTTTTGCGAAAGGAGTAACAGGTTTGAACTTATGCTTTAGTCAACACGGGATGGGCATCTGGACTGGGTGGCTGCTACCCTTCAGAAGGCAGGCAGGTCCCTGTAGACCCTCCAGCTTCTCTTATCTACTATGCAGTTAGATCTGTTAGTAACTGACCAAACTTAACCAGAATTTAAAAATAAATGAGTTTACCTATCAATTTGGAAATTATTTTAGTATTTGGTCTACGTCACCTTAAAGAGATGTTGACATTGCTGAGACTAGGGCAGCAGCATATTGCTAAGCCAGGGCTACAGAAAAGGAGGAGTTTTGTTGAAATAACGACAGCTGGAAAGCCAGGACATCACAGGCAGGTGTGGGCAAGCCATTTTCCCCCTGTAAATCCTTCAAAGTGTCTTTTTAGGGGACTCCTAGCTCTACCTTGGCAGACCTGTACAGAGAAATATGGGAAAGCTCACAGAACTATGTCAGCAAGTGGGTGGATTATTCCCTTCTCTAGAAAAGTATCACTTAACTCGTGGTCTCAGGACATTTGTTTGGCTGCTTTTATTCTTGGACTAGTAAGTAAAAATAGACACCACCAATGTGAACACTCCCAGGTAGGCCAGTGACAGGAACATGCTATACCAGTACACCCGAAAAAGGGATCCCCAAAGTGAGGTGCTCTCTTATACCTCTGTTGACCCCAACTGTTTGGGTCAGCATCAAAGACCAGGCAAAGTAAAGAGAGAGAAGGCTTTTTATATTCAAGTAATACAAAAGCTATGGCAGCCTCTTCCCATTAGTACACTCTTCCACTTAGTATACTGACATGTAGCTATTTCCATAGTTAATTTTCCTCATTAGGTTTTGTATTGGCTGATTTAAGTTAATGATGACAGGGCTGTCCAGAAGAGACTCACTCCATGGCAATTGCTGCAGAATAATTCCAGAGTTTTCTTTACCCTTTCATCAGTCTCCCTGAGACTGTGGCCTCTCGAAGCTCTGCTCATCACTCACCATGGACAGAATAGAATAAATTGAACTAAACTGCCCATTTGTCAGCGGGTTGCAAAAGGTCTTGGGTATTTATTCGGTTTATTATAATCGGGCAAACGAATTTCCAGCTTGAGACAAATATCAGTTCTGAACTTCTTTTATCGAACTGCTTGGGTTTTGAGATGGCAGATTGAGCTCAAGCTACAGCCTCTGCTCTTTCTTATTATACTGTGACCATACGACAATCCATATGTTTTTAAAATGAGCCATAAACCCACAAGTAACAAGAAAATAGAGACGATCTGTGAGCAACACAGGTCTGGAAAGCAGAGGAATAATTGGTCCCTCATCCGGCTTTGTAGAAAATTCAGAAGTCAGGCCACAGATAGACCTTGAAATAAGACAACTAAAAGACTATTTAAGAATGTCATTCTCAGACTTCCTCCCTCACTTTAACAGCCTGGATACTGTCTATCCCTCATCTTAACAAAAACTAAGAGTGGCAGTGCCCGAGTGACAGCAGTTCAGGAAACAGGTACACAGGGAGGAGATGACCAAGCGCACGGTCCACGAGCAACTTCCAGAAGTTGAGGACTTCATTTTCAAAGTCAAAAGACTCTCCAGTATGTAACACAGCAGACAACGACAAAACAAAAATATAATCCAAATTATTCGCTTAGATTAACTCTACAAACGCGTGGTCACAAAACTTCACAGCAGCCAGCCAAGAACAGATCTTAGAATTGAGACAGAGAAAGATGAAGGAGGAAGAGGGGCAGAGGGAGAAAAGGGGAGGGGTGAAAGGGAGAGGAAGGCAGGATAGGGAGATAGAGAGATAGAGAGAAAGAGAGATAGAGACATAGGGAGATAGGTAGGTGGATAGATATAAAGGATCAAAATCAGTTTGACACCTGATTTCTCAACAAAGACACTGGAAACCATAAGGAACTGTATAATGTCTTTAAAATTAGAGAGAGAGAGAGAGAGAGAGAGAGAGAGAGGCAGAGACAGAGAGAGAGAGATATATTATTTTACCTGAAAGTTGGTTTGTACAACCAATTTGTCAGTTAAAAGTGAGAGAATAATAAATGTAAAGTTTAGTTTCCTTAAGAATTTGTCCCTGATGCTTCATTACTAACCAGACATTCTTGGAGGGTACACTTCTTCAAAATAAGAATTACATAGAGAATGTGTTACAAAACACTATGAACTTAGCAACTAGATTTTATAATAAACAGGGAAGGATATGTCTAGAATGATGGCAAAGAAAAATTATAGCAGGAAGATATAATGTAAAATTAAAAAAAAATTGCTTCAAGTTTAGAAGGTGCCTAGCCAGATTGGAAGACTCCAAAAGAAATGTGCCAAAAGGAAAAAAGACAACATACCTGATAATTTGGAACACACACACACACAAACACACACACACACGGAGGTTTGAGAGTTCTAGGAACAGAAGGTAGAAAACTCAGCACTCGAGCAAAACCAAAATCAAGGCCACTGTAGCTGAGTGTGGCGGTGTAATCCCTTCACTTGGGAAGCTGAGGCTGGAGGACTGTGAGTTTAAAGCCAGTCTGGGCTATGTGGTAAGACCGTATCTGTAAAAGAATTCAAACTTAAGCCAAACAGAAACAAATAGACAGTCATAAACTACCAGAAAAACAGAACTGTCCCCGCAAGGTTATTAATGCATATTATAAGTTGTAAAGAGTGGACGTACAGTTGTGATGGAATCAAGTAGATGGTTGTATAACCAAAAGTATGATTCAAACCTTTAAGGACAACACTGGGACTGCTGGGGCTGATGACTCCTCTTCCATGCCGTAAAGTCAATACAGAACACTTGCGACTGAAACTCAGTAGCTGTCACCTCAGCATGGTATTTAGAGATTTCATAGCCAATATCAAGAGCAGCCACATTAGTGGGAAATTGGTTCTGATGGGGCTGGAAGATGGCTATTTTCCATACAGAGTCGTCAATAATTGGTTCCCTGCTTAAACACTCTGCATATATGACCTTAATAAAAACAGGAAAGTGTAATATAAATTGCCCACTGAGATGTACTGACGCGGGAAATGAACCGTACACTGAGTCCAGATGTCAAATTTGAGCAGACTCTAATACATTTTCTCTCATTATGAATTGTCTTTAGCATCTGGACTGTGGACAAACTTCAGGCCCAGATTAAGATGTAACATGTTATAAAACCAATTTCCCTGCCACAGAGTGGGTGAACTTGGAGCACAGTCAAAAGGAGTCAAAGCAGGGAATAATCTCTCTCCTCAAGAGGGAACGGAGAGAAGGTTTATGTCCAAATCTTCCACTGCCGGATACAGTGAAGCAGTGAAGGCTCTATCAGAGACTCCTGTCCTTTCTGCCTAACTTTCTGATACCATCATTCACTGACAATGACCATATTTATCCAACTCTGCAACCAAGGGATGGAAACGGCTATTTTATGCAATCTGCACACCAACCTAGTATGCTAGAGTTTGTCTTCTTTTCTCTGTTTACTTGTTTATTTGTTTAATCACTTTATCCAGTCTGCAGCCCCCTCTCTTCTCTCCTCCCAGTCCTACCTTCACAACCCCCATTTTCCTATTGCCCTTTCCCTTCTCCTTAAAGAAGGGAAGTCCCCCAACCTGGTTCCAATGTACCCTGGCACATTACATCTCAGCAGGACTAAAAGTATCCTCCTCTACTGAAGCCAGACTAGGTAGCCCAGCTAGGGCAAAAGGATACAAAGGCAGGCCACAGAGTATGAGTCAGAGACAGCCCCCACCCCCTCCATCATTGTAATTGCTGGGGGACCCACATGAAGACCAAGCTGTGCACCTGTTACATATGTATAGGGGGACCTAGGTCCAGTCCATGCATGTACTTTGGTTGGTGGTTAAGTCTCTCTGAATCCCCAAGGTCCCAGGTTAGTTGGCTCTGGAGGTCTTCTTGTGGTGTCTCTGACCCCTCCAACTCTCTCAATCCTTCTCCCACTCTTTCATGAGACTTCCTGAGCTCTACCTAACGTTTGGCTTTGGGTCTCTGCATCTGTTTCCATCAGCTGCTGGATGAAGCTTCTCAGATCACAGTTGTGCTAGGCTCCTGTCTGCAAGCATAGCAGAGTATCACTAATAGCGTCAGGGCCTGACTCTTCCCTTGCTCTCTCTTACCAGCTATTGGAGCTTTGAGAGACTGAGGGATTTGACCAAGGTTGTGCCAGTAGAATTAGGGGAGAATTAAAATCCAAATGGAGGAAGTTTAAGTTGCAAGTCCCCGTGCCTGCACACTGTGCTATATAGTACCTCACAGGAGGCAAAGCTTAAAGGAACAGGTGCCCCTTGAATTGCCTCCTGTGGAGAGGGGGTTGCCTTCCTCCATTACTTTACACTGTTAGGACAAGAGTCTTGGAAACGCAGCTAAGAGACAGAAGCTATAGCTTAAGAGATAAAACACCATTGGCCATAGTTCAGTTTAGAAATAAGGTGCTTCAAGGAGATACAGGTTGAGTGGTCAAAGCATATGGACGGCAGGTATGGGTGGGCATGTACTAGGAGGGAGAAAGTTAGTTAAATGCACATGGAAACTACTGGTCCATTTGTCTACTTCTCAAAAACAAAACCTCTGCCATTGCTTGGTAATGGTTTCATTTTCTGTAAACATGGTTATATGAACCCTATAGAGTTCCCTATGCTTCTCAGGGGAAGATGGAGGTGGTATCCATCTGACTCACACCCTGAACATATTTCCTAGTGGAGATGGACATGTTGGTACCCCTGAGCTAAAAGAGAAGACTTTGTGCATCTGTCTGCAGGTGTCACCCAAGCCAGAGCAGAGCGACAAGTGGCTGTCACAGAAGGATGAAAAGGAGGCAAGACAAGTCATCCTGGTGAAGAGCCCAGAACAGGGTCCTGGGAGAAAACTGACAACGAGTAGTTCTGCCCTTGTCCTCATTAATCAGTGGTACAGACGGTGGGGATTGCAAAAGACCATCCAATGGCAAACTCCTTTGAAACCCAGCTAGAGGCTCCGCCCCACCCTCATAGCTCCAGGAATCTCTCCCAGAGGATCCTCCTCACCCCATAGCTGGAGGAATCCCTCCCAGCTGGAATTTCATCTTGATATTTCCTTGCTATTTCTGGAGTGCATTTCACACATTCTTGACTGAATATGCAGCTTCGATTCCCTTCTTATATTTCCATTTCATTTCAGAGTGGTATAAATGAGGAAAAAAAAATCATACTTCCCAAACAGAGGAAAACATAATCTTCTCTCTTTTGGGATTCTGGATTCGTCACAGAGGTTAAAAATAATTTTTTACAATAAAATTATGCATATGATTATACATTGTAACTCTCCACATAACTATATATATGTTATAAAAACAGAGTATCTTTGTAAATATAAAGTATATGTGCATATAATTCAATATCCTATGTACGTATGATTTGTTTTTCTTGAGGACATTTTAAAAAGTTAAATCCTCTTATTTTGTGAGCGCTTTCCTCTTTTAAAAAATGATCAAAGCAGACAAAACACCACATTAATTGTACAACATGAAGTTGCTGTTGTCTCAGAGAAATACTATTTCACACAAACTTCATGGGAAAAAAAGATTAGGAAGACCATAATATGGGTTTCATTCCAAGCTGACATAAGTTTTACAGCCAATTTCTATCTCAACAAACACAGCCACACAGTCTGGAGCTAAGACAGGGCTCTGGGAGCCCCTGAAACAGTGTAGAGACACAGGCACTTATGTCTAGACAGAAGACGGCCTGGTGTAGCCTTTTTCTCTACCTGGAAGTTTTGGCACTCTTCAGGTTTGCTGCTAATATTTATACGGAGTGGAAAACTACTGGAATCTAAAAGGTCTCAAGCTTTCTAGACATTTGTTATGCCATAATTTTTTCAAAATATATGAGCTTCTGAGTATTTTTTCTTGTCTTTTTATTTGTATGTGTGTGTTCATGTGTGCGTGTGCATGCGTGTGTTTCTCTGTCACTAGCCACCTTACTTTTTGAGGTAGCATTTCTCACTGAAATTGAAGCTGAGTAGCCAGACTGACTGCCCAGCAGTCTCCTGCTATCCTCCTGACTCTGCTTCCAAGAGCTGCTGTTACACACATATGCTGCCTAGCTGTGCTGCTCCCCTGGGTTCTGGAGATGCACACTCAGGTTGTCATACTTGTGCAGGAAGTACTTTCCTCACCAAGCCATCTCTCCATCCTATGAATTTTGGCCTATTTATTAATTTTCACAATAGGAACATAAAATAAACTCACATTTTTTTCCTAAGAAAACTCATTTTGAGCTCTAGTTTACACAAGGAAAACAATAGACAAGTCAACAAGCTGCTGCCCATCTAAAGAGGCCACCTCAGGACAATGTGCACAGAGAATGAGCTTTCGAATGCTCTCCCTCGAGCATGCTGAACGATAAACATGCCGCTCATGATGACCGGGATCTCCTAGGGGTTAAGAGACTTTTTCATCTCTTACAACATTAGGTGCAGTAGTTTTTGTGATAACTGTAAACCTCTGTCTACTATTTCAGAGTTCACCTACACTCCAGGATGTACACAGTTTGCTCTGCTTCAGCTAGTCTACGGGGTTGTTTCTCTGGGACCCTTTGCCCATTCAAGGACCAGGTGTAGGGGCATCTGCCGTCACAGTCAGGCACCGATTTACCAGCACTTTAGCCTGGTATTTGTTAGTTCTAGGTCCTTGATACAAGTTTCCTGAATAAAAGTAGCATCTTTAGGTATGTTCATTAACCCACATTTGTTCAGTGAAAGAAACAGAACTGCAAGTATCGCACGTGGGAAGATGACTTAGGAAACATTTTTGAGAGGTTGGGGAAGTAGGGCAGATAGCAGAAGGAAAAAAAGGAAGTTACAGAAGTGGGCAGGCAAGGTTCAGCCCCAGAGGGACCAAGGCAGAGAAAGAGCTGGGCTACTTATCTTCTCACTCTCAGGCATTCGAGGGCTAAATTTCCTAATACTGTTTAACCCAGAAGGGTCAAAAATACAGTGGCAAGGAAGAGCCCTCAGGAAAAGGAATGTAGGTTTACAGTTGGAGATCAGGTCAGGGGAATTGGACTGTTAAGATAACGGGTTATGGGAAGAACACTGGCTGTGTCTCCTCTAATTGAAAATGTGAATTTACACCAGAATTCAATGAGTGTGCGCGCACACTTGCACGCGCGCGCGCACACACACACACACACACACACACACACACACACACACATGACAACTTCTTTGTAATCAAGAGCAAGTCTTTTATGAGAGGAGTTAACTGCTCCAGAGTCAGGCTGGATGGGGAAAGAGGTTGGAGGTGTCTGCAGTAACTGTACTGTATCATGAGAGCACATTCCCATGGCGGACTATGCCACGGGTGCTGTTTTCTTCATAATGAGATGAAGTCCTGGACACGGGTGGTTAGTAGAAACAAGGATGTAATTTTATCTCATCAAAATTTAGGACCCTCTTTTACCTTTTGGAGATGGAAGCCTTGAGGTTGGTCTCCTTAGTTGTAGGTGTTTGGAGATTTGTCTCTTCACTAAAAAGGAGGTGGGGGCTAGAAATCATTTCACTTGGTCCATTTTCACTCTACCGATAGGAACTCAGGTAGGAGAAGTTGAGATTAACTAAGGGAAAATCCATTGTTCTGAAGCTGTTGTTAGCAGTTATCCTGCAGGCCACTGCAGAATCATTAGAATCTGCCTCTTACTGGCACGGCCAGGCAATGTATACACATTTACAGTGTCTGCTAGAGGACAGTGGGTTCCAAAGTCAGAGTTATAGATAGAAATGAAAAACTCGGAGAGTAAGGAGCTAGAGAGGGAACCACAGCCCTTCAGCCCTTTTCCCTGAGCAGTAGGATCTGGACATGATACACTGGGCAAAGCAAGCTAACTAGGATCTTCAAGTTGGTGAACAACTCTCTCTCTCTCCTCTCTCTCTCTCTCTCTCTCTCTCTCTCTGTGTGTGTGTGTGTGTGTGTAGAATGACACTACAAATGAGAGGTTCTGCTTGTATAGGGGTTTCTTACTTCATCTATTGTATCAGTCCTGTCTGGGAGGCATCTCTTTTTACTGTATATAGAACCAAGTAAGAAAATTCCTGCTTTTCATAAGTTCCCTTCACTGAAAAGAGAACTGGAAAAAAAATCCAGACTAGAACTTATTTAAAAATGGACAGCCTTCAAGTTAGCACCAGATATATTTTACAGAAATGTATTCTCATTTACATAATATAATACATTCTCATTTACATAACATAATAGGACAGTCTCAAATTTGAGGGATCATTTTGGTGCTCTGATCTGTAACAGGTCAGCAGAGGGCTTGGCCTCCAGGATGGCATGGATCTCCTATGCATTTGAAGTGGAGTAAAATGGAGCATCCATCCATATCATGTGACTTCATTAATCAGACGGCACGACCACACACAGGATGCGAGTTTAAGCTCCTAGAAATTGGGCCTTCCCTCAAATGATACACGATCTTACAGATCTTACATTAGCATTCGCTGTCTAACACATTATCAGATTAGAGAAGGGGACTTTCTTTGGTATTAGATGGTGGATAAAGAAATCTTGGGGGGACGGAAGGTCCTCTTACCCCTACTTGCTCTGAAAAGTAATAACCTAGAACAAATGAGACAGAAATAAAAGAGAAGCAGCTATCATTTTCAGAACACAAGCTTGGATACGGATTTGAATTTGGATTTGGAAATTTCCATTTCATATCCGGAAAAATCCAAGGTTCTCTGATTTCATCATTTAAAGCACTAAGTGGGCTTTGTGTATATTTACCATAGTGTTTGCAAAAGGGTGGGTTTGTTGCCATATTAGATGGTAATCTGACTTATAATGGAGTCTGTGTTAAAGGAATAAATGTGGCTGATCGCAATACGCAGCTCAAACTCTTCTGGTGTTTGAACTCCGGGTAGGAGAGAGGCATCTATCTATCCTCCCTGGGGTGAGGACTCGGGCTGTGTTCCTCAGAGGTGTATGGTGATATTTTTATACCAAACAATACCAGTTGCTCTGTCTGTGGCTCATCTGGCTCCAGTTGAATTGCAGCCAGTCTATTTTAAGTACATTTTGTGACTCAGGGTGGGGAGAGCAGGTGACGCTCATGAATCAGTCTTGCAGCCAGGCCTAATTGAACCCAAGGACATTTTATAATGTGGGCTTGGAGGACATTATCCCCTCACATTAAACGAATTGAGAATTCAAACACAGTGGTGTATCAGGAACATCCGGGCTTGGTATGTATTAAATAATTGGGCAGAAACTTGAGGGAACTGAGTGACTAATGCAACCAATAAATAAATCATCTACAGAACACCCCAAATAAAACTCAAACCTAACACCAAAACAACAAACAACAACAAGCCAAAACGAAAACCAAAAGCGTCTCCTGAAAGAGCTGAATGCTTTTTAAACAATAACACACTGAGGCACTGTGTTATCCAACTGATGACCATTTTCCAGTTTATAAATGAAGGCTATATAGGCAGAGAGTAGCTAGCAGCTTTCCACAGAACTGTAACTGCAATCAAACGGCAGGCAGAAAGTCCAGTAAGAGGAATAAGTGGCTTCTATTATAATTACAATGCGTCAAAGAAGATGAGATCCCAAGATGGTGTCCTTCCCCCTCCTACTCTACCACTTCTCAAAGCCTGTGGCTGCACGACCTGCGTCTCTCCCCACTATTTACCATTACAGTGCTACGTGACCAGTAGCACACAAACTGTTTATCTCTTGGATGACTTCAGTTTCCCATCTGGAGTGGTAATATTCACCTGCATTAGATCCATAGCAATGTGTGAGAACCCACAGAAGAGTGGATGAGATGTTCCTAAGTTGTGGAAAGAAAGAAATCTTGTATATGAATATATTAGGAGAAAAGAACATTTGCAAAAAGAGGTCTTAATTATAGTTCCCTGTGGGTTGGAGTTCTTCCCGATACTGGGCATGGCTGGCAGGTAGGAAGGTGAAATGCTGGGAGTTCGACTGCATTTGTCCCATGCTGGGCACTGGGCTTTAAGGGAAGTGCCTGGACACCATTCAGGGGGTGGGAAAATACAGTCTAAGATGGGGAAAGCTGAAGTTAGGGTTCCCAGACCCCCAGACACACATCTGGGGTGCTGTACAGAGGAATCAAAAATGAAGGATCAGGGATCCACATGCCTGTGACGAGGCCAGTACCTGATGCTCCCAAACTCCTGGCATCACTAAGTCGTGAGGAGTTGGGAAGCGGAGGGTGTGGGCTGAGGACCGCATTTAGCCAGGGGCTGAGGGGAAATGGGAGCTCCAGCTTAGCTTAGTGGTGAAGGTAGCGAGCGGTTGTCTAGAACCACAGATGGGCCTACTACAGGAGATTTAGACAATGGCTTTGTAGACGGTCTTCTCCATGCTCCCCACAGTGCAGTTCTTGATGAAAGACAGTCAATGGTTCTAAACTGTTTATTGACTATTCATTGTGGAAAATGGATGCATACCAACTTTTCAGGGTGGACCAGAGATTAAATGCCTTCGGCAGGGAGGAATGTCTAGGAAGGGGTGCTTATTGGCTAAACTCTCAGGGCCTCTAGGTACCTCATTAGCATGGAGAACTCTGTTCTGGGCCTGTGTGACCACAGGTCATGTTTCCTTATGTGGGAAGTGTGGCGTGTGTCCCAGGCCAGGTATCTGGCAGGAAGCATGGAGGGCCATCTCAGGTGTGTACCCACTGAATTTCTGGGGTCTTAGAACCCCTCTGCTTTACCAAGCTTTCTGGCATCGTTTACCATCTTACAGTTTCCTATCTCCTTTCCAGAAAATATGACCTCTCTGAATGATGTGAGTTCTTTGGGGATCTGGTATATTAGGCTGTTTTCAAAGAGACCAGACGCTTCCCTATGTTGTAATGGTTAACACTAAAAATTGCTTCTTAGGGGCTGTAGCAATGGCTCAGCAGTTAAGAGAACTGATTGTTCATCCAGAAGGCCTGGGTTTTATTCTGAGCAACCACATGGTCAGCCACAGCTGTCTGTAATTCCGATTCCAGGCTATCCAACACCTTCTTCTGCAGGTGTTACCTTCCATAGGTACTTACTGCATACATGTGATTCAAAGACATATATGCAAGCAAAACAAATATAAATAAATCCTTTTAAAAAATCTCTGCTTCTTATATGCTAATAATTGTCATGTTGTTTGTTTGTTTTCCTCAATTTTGTTTTTTAACATTGTCATGTAAGGATGACGAGGCTGACACTTGAAGTTCATGCTGAGCCAGGTCTGGATACCTGCAACCTGCCTGGTCAGTCCCTTGGTAGTAAGTACATATTTTACTACATCATAGAAGGCATTTGTATCTGTTAGATAACAGCAGCTTCTCTGTCTACTGAAGTCCTCTGAAACAAGATGAAGAAGGCCTTTTAGTTGAGCCTCAGAAGGACCTTAGTCACAAGACAAGACGTTTCAAACAAGATAGAAGAATAAAGCTAGAACAACTAAATGTATCTGCTTTCAGAAAAACAACAACAAAAATTTTAAAAAGCACCTTTAAATATATATATATATATATATTATATATATATTATATATATATATATATGTGTGTGTGTGTGTGTGTGTGTGTGTGTGTGTATGTATATATATGTGTGTGTGTGTGTGTGTGTGTATGAATGTATGTATGTATGTATGTATGTATGTATGTATGTATGTATGTATGTATATAAATTATCTTTAATCCTGGAGACAAAATGGACAGTGGCAGGTGAATCTCTGTGAATTTGAGGCCAGCCTGATCTACATAGTGAGTGGCAGGAAAGGCCAGGGCTATGTAGAGAGCCTGTCTTAGGAACCAAACCAAAGCAAATCAAACCAAACAGGTCACTGCCACATGTGACAGGCAGGGCTAGCTCTCCAGCTCTCATGGCCTCAGAGGTAGCTCTCCTGCTGCTACAGGCAGAAAGGGGGAAAGGAAGGAGGATATATAGTTTTTTTATATAATATTAATTTCAAAATTAAATTCTAATTTAAAAAATATGTGCAATTATGGTTAGAAAAAAACACCTCAAGTGGCTGGAGAGAAGACTCAGTTACTAAAAGCATGCACTGCTCTCAGAGAGAAGCAGAGTTCAGGTCTCTCAGACACCTGCTGTCATGTGCACATACCCCCACACAGACACACTAATCCTCTAGTTCTGGAGTTATGCATATGCATAACTGAGTTTAACAAGAGCAATAGTCTTCCTGGCCCACCACATCTTGCTCACTGAGGGTAACTACTCAGTATCAGTCACTTAAAATGTTTCCATGCTCACCGTGGGTTATCACTCTGCATCGGCTACTTAAAGTGTCACCAAACTGACCCTAAATAACTTGCTCCTTTCTTTTTATCTGGCTTTCTCATTGAAGAAGACAAGAAAATGACACACAGTGCCAGCAGGACTGAGGCATAGTGGCAGTCGCAGGGAAACACAGGGCCAGAATCCGCAGCACAAAGTAAATGTCACAGGTAACACTTAGGAGTTGTCTGGGCTTGGGAAAGCTATCATTTCATGTCTTGGTATCCTATTTTCATCATCCACAAGAGTGGAATAATGACATTAATAGGTCCCCCATCACAGGCTCTTCTGAGGATCAAGTGCAATGACATATAATAGCATCAGAACGTTTCCCAGCATGCTATGCCTATATGACCATACGTAACCACATAGAACCATACAGGCATCTCCATTGTCTCTGCATCTCTTGTCACTCTTCCATCTTCCTTCCATGGACATTTAAAATTTATTTCCTAAGGGTCCTTTTGAGGATTTTAGTCTTATATTAAAAATTAAACAGACACATTTAAAACTAAATGGTATTTAGTGTTCTACAGTGAAATACACCCAGTTCTTAATTAACCTCTCCAGTGGCCCAGAATGATATATACACTTGTAATTATTTTCATTTTGGGATCGTTTAGTTTCAAGTTTATATAATGCCAAATCAAAAGCTCTTAAAGACTTCTGATTTAGCCCCTTCAGTGATCTGTTGAATCCTACCATGAGACATAGAGACTTGGGTAAGTTATATTACACACCATTCCCTCCCATACATGTAATATTTGGCTGTGATGATTACTAAAGCTTCTCTATATTTGATGGTTCTGCTTCTATTTCACATCCCATTAGTCTTCTGTAACATCCCCCCATAATCTTTTATTGTTATGTTGTAGCTTCCTTTCCTTTTATTTTCTCGCAGAAGATGGGAACACTCACTCCTGTGCCACCTACTTGGCAACATAGTGGGCCTCACCAACAGCACCAATAGTTACAATGGCAGTGGCGATATATATATGTATATGTGTATGTGTATGTGTATGTGTATGTGTATGTGTATGTGTATGTGTATGTGTATGTGTATGTGTATGTGTATATATATGTGTGTGTGTGTATGTATGTACGTATATATGTATATACGTATATATGTATACGCATATATATATAAACATATGTGTATAGGCATGTACTAAGAAGTGGTGTTTGATATATATACATATACGCTTGTGTGTGTATATATATCATATACATGTACTAAGAAGTGTAAAGTAGGAGCTTCTCTGCCTTGACCTTGTATATGTACAGACTACATAGAGACCTAGATTCCTTCAGGAGTTAGGCAGGTTGCTGGCTCTGTGAAGGTTCATACGGTAGGTCTCTTTGTGAACAATCACTTACTCAAATCGGCATATAGACACAGTTCTTGTGAATGCACACATGCTCTGGACCATGGCCTGTGCCATCTTCCATGTCATCAAGATCAGGGATGACTGTTCCAAAATGGTAGTCGGTACCCTAACAGGTTACACTATCAATGTGAGTCTCATGTTCAATATAATAATTGTTTGAAAAGAGAAGCTCTTTTACCTTTTCACACCAAACTCTCCTTCAGAAGATGTTTTAGCAGTGACATCTCATATATGTATTGCGCATGACTCAGTGGTTACCAAAACAATCACCAGGAGTGTTGACTTCCTTGTAGCAACTGCCAGAGCACTCCTGGCTTCTGTCACTGTGCATTATGGCTATTACATCTTTTCTCATAGCAGAAGTCACCACCCCTGCAAGGGCTCCTACCCTGAACAAACACATCCTCAGATTACTCACGTGACCTTCCACTGCCCCACTCTGAAAGATCACATTTCTCTTCTATATTTTCCACAGAGTGCCAGGTGGCAGGATGTGGAACATATTGCAACATAGCCCAGAAGCACAGTAAACTCCAGACTTCAGAGAACAGACAGACAGACAACAGGCATGACAGTCACACGATTCAGAGGGACCACAGTCTCATTCCTTCACTCCTCCCTTGTTTAACCACACTGTTCCCACTGTACTTTCTGGAACATCTCTTGATTCCACAGTAGTTGGAACAAGGATGTTTAGATCACCATCTTTCTGCTCTCCTCGTATCCCACAGTATCTGTCTGATGCAGTATAGACTGGCCTCACACTGGCTATGTTGCTGAGGATAATTGTGACCTTCTGAGTTTTCTATCTCTATTTCCTTAGTGCTAGGATTTCAGACATGTATCTCTGTGTCCAGTTTTAGGACTGAACCCAGGGCTTCATGTACACCAAGCAAAAAGTCTACATTCTTAGTTACACGCATAGTCCCCACTTTCTTCTTTTAAAATTCTCTCATGTATAATTAAATTGACTCTTGCATTGTCAACACAATTTTTTTCTTTTTTAAAAGTCTCATTTATACTTTCCATAGTTTCTGTAAAAATTAAAAACAACATCTGATTCCTATTTTATGGCTTCAATACCTTTGTGGAGTTCTCTGAAGACACTAATTAAAATGTTAAAAAAAAAGATTTCTATCACCAGAATTACCTTTGGTTACTTTGTGGACAGCTGTTCTGCTTATCCATTTTGGTCATCCTTTGGGGAAGGATCCTCAAATGTCTGCCAATCTCAGAAAGCATTTGTATAGGTATAAATGTACAGAGAACAGTAGTGGAAGCTTACCTGCTTGGCTTTGGGCATGTATGGACTACCTGTCCAGATCCCTTTATAGTAAGGCTGGTTGCTGGCTCTGAGAAGCTTTGTAGAGTATTCAGACAGATGAGGTTTATGTTAAGAGTATGTAGTCAGTGTTGTAGGTAGACACAGAGCCCATAAAACCAAAATAGGAGGGGAGGTATGTGGTAGAAATTTCCTGCTCAATGTATTTGAATTGAGAACCTTATCATTGGACAGGGAAGAGGGAGGCGGGGCTAAGAGTTTGGAGTAGAGAGGAGTGGGTAGGAGAAAGGAGAGAGAGGAGAAGTGAGATTGTGGCAGATATTACCCTATTGTCTCTAGCAGTCTCAGGTTCATATCTAGATTAGATAGATAATTGGGATACAATTCTAACTGTGTGGGCATCTTGTGTATTGAGTATTTGCTGATATAAATCTATTTGGTTAATCTTTAAGCATTAAGAGTCTTACTCCTACCAGGTACTGGGAATTGATACCACATGGGAGTGGTGGAGTTGGCCCAGGGGCCATGCCTACAGCTGGAGCTGACTGGTGGCAGAGGCAACAGCCACACCAACATCTCGTGGGTCCTGGGATGGTGCCACACTGGCCAGCTGGTGCCGCCATTAGTGTGGAAATCTAGAGCTGGCAGCCAGCAGCTGCTGCCTTTTAAAATACCTCCCTCAACAGAGATAATCTTTTTCTCCTCATCATAGAGGCTCTTTATGACCTTGGGCATTGGAAAGGTCCAGAGAACCCCCAGAATCAGTCAACTACTTTCCTTGGAACACCTTTATTTGATTTAGAATGATTTTTTCTGGAGGTACTGTCTAGGGAAAGTCACTAGTCAATTGATATGGGGAAGAAATGACTGACACACCTATTCTATGGAAAAAGTGACTTTTTGATTAATAGAGTTTGTCAGACGTTGTGCAATTATACTTTTTGAGGAGAGAATGCAACAACTGTCCAGGCTTCTCAGGCAGCCTCAGAGTCCTAAGCTGCCATGAAAGTAATCTGATCTTCAGAGCAACCACGGGTGTGAGATGGTCTAAGACACAAGAAAAGGCCACCTGTAGGTACAGCAGATGAGTGCCACTGGGTCCTAACATTGTGGTCATCCCAGTCCAGTTGTCATTCACCTAATATGCTGGGATTTTTGATACAGTTGCTGGACATTATGGAGCAGGTATCATTATCTTGCTATGCTCTGCCGACGGTTTGGGACCATAGACCCACTGAACTGAATTAAATCACTCTTATTTTCTACTATTAAGTTTTGTGTGGCCATTTACACAAGAGACACCCAGGGCCCACTAATAATCCTTCAGTTAATTAACCTAATTCCTTCTTCTCTAACAAGAGAATTATCATACCCTTTTTTAGTCCATGCTTGATGCTCCACGAGTGTGTCTAAAAACCATGTCTCGTGTCCCTCTTCCCTCTCAGACGTGTTCCCGTAAGAGCTTTGGATTGATGATCTTTGGGCTCCTGATCACATCTTTTTTCTGTCCTTGACAAGTTCATTAAGTTCTTTAGGTTGCTATGGAACGCCTTCCCCGCCTCTTAGATGCCGGTGGATTAATCCACTCTGTGACACGCTGTTGATTCAAAGAGCTCCTAGACATGGGTGGTAAATGTCCCTTGTGAGAAGCGACAGTGAATTACTTCAGAAGAAGAGAGGCATTTTTTCAAAGTGGGACATTTCACAGCATCTTTGAGTCAGACATAGGCTGTCTGGGAGACAGGACACATGTCCCGGTATGAAAAGTCAAAGGCTTTCCAATCCCCCACCTTGTGACTATGAGAAGATACGTTTTCTTCTGTTTTAGTTGAACGTTCTTTTATTCAGTAACTGACTTTTCAGCAGAAAATCTGAAGTTCAGCTTCTAGGGCTACAAAATGTACCCACATAAAATCTGTAACTTGATGAGTCACAGAAAATATAGCATATCTATGTATGCTATACATACCCCAACATATAGAGAACATCTCCCCCGTGTAACTGGAGCCCTGATTTTTAGCCCCACAGAGCAGCCTCATTCTCCGAGAACTTGACACAACTTCGATTCTACAGTGCTCACACTTCCCTGTCTGCTTTGCTCACCCTGTGCCCTTGACCCTCATCTCGGCTCTGTGACAATGATTTGTCTCCTCTGAGCTCTGTGACAATGATTTGTCTCCTCTTATTGCTGAGCTGGATTCCATCTGTCTGCTGATTTACTGGCCAATGGGAAGTTCAAGAGGCATCAGTTTGGGAAAACTGCTATTAACATTGTGGGATAAATCTTTCAAAAAACTTCCATTGAATCTGTTGACAATTTCATACTTGAATGAAGCGCATTCTGATTACAGTGACTCCTCCAGCCTCTCCCTCCTCCCCCCCGCCTATTCCCTCTCTTATGTCTTCTTTGCTTTTTGATTTTCATTTTTAGATTCATTGAGTTAAACCAGGATCCTCTGCATGTTGATATGTTTGGAACTACCATTGGTGTCTGGAGCCTGATGAGGTCTTCCGTGGATACACAACTGGAGACAATGACCTCCCTTTCTCAGGACCCTGGTAGTTCAGCAGGGATGGGTGGATCCCATGAGCTCCTTCCTGTTCCATCACTGACGGTTCAGAGGAGAAGCCTGACTCTGTAAAACCCATCAAAACCCCATGGCTGAGATGGTCTTAGGCCCTAAGAATGAAACTACTATTGTTTAGTGAAACTGTCAGGGCTCCAAACGGCCTTTTAACTATTTATGTTTATAACCATAGACAATGCTGCAGCCAGCTTTAACCAGGAATTGTTACAAAATTGTAACAAAAGTTGGCAAACGCAGAGACACATGGCTGCTCAAGGTGGAATATATGGACATTGTTAGAATGCTTTAGATCCAATTTAAAAAAAATACTCTGTGTTTCCCTGTAAGAGTTCTGGAGTCTTCTCTGACAGAATTTCTGGTACCAGCTGGGCAACTGAAATGTGTAAATGAATCTCTTTTTTCTTTTCTTTCTTTTCTTTTTTTTTCTGTTTTTCGAGACAGGGTTTCTATGTGTAGCTCTGGCTGTCCTGGAACTCACTTTGTAGACCAGGCTGGCCTCGAACTCAGAAATCCGCCTGCCTCTGCCTCCCAAATGCGTGTGCCAGGCGAATCTCTTTTTTCTTGATTTTTCAACAAACATAGAATTCTGGCTTCCAGGAGTTGTGGGGGAGATATTAAGCTTATCAAAAGTGTCCTATGAAAATCAAAGCCCAGATTGCCAAACTGGAAAACTTGACTCCAGAATGTCTTGAAAATAAGCATTTCGGAGAAATAGGCAGTATCCCTTTAAGTGGCATATAAACACTGTATAAAGCCAGGAACTGAAATGCTTCCCCTTTGACTATCATGTCTCAGCCTTTGGGAATGGCCATGCCTGGAAAACCAAGTGCTGAGGAGGCAGCTTGAAAGGAAGCGAAGGTACAGGAAGCCTTTTCTCTCCTTTATAAACACACAGATTCTTTTATAGCAGATATACAATGTGTTGAACAACTTCCTTTAAAACAAGAGTAGTAGTGGCAGCAGCAGCAGCAGCAGCAGCAGCAGCAGCAGCAGCAGCAGCAGCAGCAGCAGCAGCAGCAGCAGCAGTAGCAGCAGCAGCAGCCACATTTAATAAATTTGAATGCCAGGCACTTCCTAAAGATGTTTCCCTGCATGCTTTACCTAACTGAATTCTCATGGGGCTCTTCTGAGATATGTACTTGCTGTTCAGCTAAATTGTATCTCCTCAAAACCTAGAAGAGTGTGGCCTCACCTAACAGGGAAATTGTATTTGGAGACAAGGTCTTGAAATATGGAATGGAATGAGATGTGGTCCTTAGAACAGACCCCAATCAAAGACTGGGATCTTTGGGAAAAAATGGAGCTTAGTATGCAAAGATATCCAAAAGGAGACTTGACGAAGATGCCTAGATATGGTAGTTATTGCTATACCTAGGAGAAAGACCTCAGAAGACCCCCTCAGCACTGAGATTCAGCTTTTCAGCTTTCCAATTATGAGGGAAAAAAACCCAAACCAAATCAAACCAAACCAAACCAAACCCAACCCAACCCAACCCAACCCAACCCAACCCAACCCAACCCAACCCAACCCAACCCAAACCTTTCTGCTGGTTCAACCTCACACCTGTGGTCCTTTGTTCTGCTGGCACTAGCTGACTGGTGCAGTGAATACATGCTATAATCTCTACTTTACAGATGAGGACAACAGAAGATTACAGTAACTGGTTGGAATTGTATGGCCAAGACCAGAGCCAGCTGAGTGACAGAGAAGCCAATGCTCTTAAAACAGAGGTTCTTAACTTGTGGGTTGAATGACCCTTTCACAGGGGTCACCTAAGACCATTGGGAAACACAGATGTTTATATTACAATTCATAACAGTAGCAAAATTATAGTAATAAAGTAGTAACAAAAATAATTTTATAGTTGGGGATCACCACAACATGAGGAACTATACTAAAGGGTAGCAGCCTTAGGAAGGTTGAGAACCACTGTTCTAAACAGTTCTTCCCTACCTCACCCAATTAAATGGAAAGTGTGTCCCTACTTAATATGTAATTATACCCCATTGGGCAGATAATCCTGTGCAAGGCAGGCAGTCTGCAAGGCTCAGTTAGTAATCAGAGTCCAAGAAGGTGCAGATGACGGTGAGTGTTTTGTGAAAGATTACCTAAGTTTCACCACATTAGACCTATTAGCAAGGATGCCTAACGTACGACATGACTGTCCCTTATCCCTGTCATGGAGCTCAGCGGTGTACAAACAGGGTTTGTCTGTCTGATGTCTCCTAAGGGGAGAGGTGTCTGCTGCAGTCAGCTAAGCTTCTGACCCCAGAAGCTGAGGATGTGTTTGTTTCATGGTGACAAGCACTTTGTAGAAGTCCCTAAATAGCCACAAGGGTCCTTGTAAGGGAGAGGGTTGAGGGGCTGAGGGAGTGGCAGGAGGTGTGGTGATGGTGGCAAGAGGCTCAGGTGACACAAGGAAGGGCCCATGCTCAAGGAACCTAGGCAGCCCCTAGGAGCTGAGAAAGGCAGTGTCCCTTTGATGCTTTCAGAAGGAACTCAGTCTTTCCAGCATCTTGTTTGTCTTTTAATCTCTAGAACTGTAAGAACATCAACTTGAGTTGTTTGAAGTGATTAAACTTTTGGTAATGTGTAGCAGAGGCAAAGGGAAAGTCCCACACCTGTCCTTATGAGGAAGTCATACCAGGGATTAGATGCTGCCCGGATCCACCAGATCCAAGCTGACAGATGCTGAGATTTGGTATAAAAATGTCCTGTTGTCCTGATGCCCAGAGGGGGCACTGAAGTCCTACACTTGAGTCTGTGTACGGGGTATGCTGTGTCTTTAATAGGTCTACTGAATGCTCTCATTGTTCCCACAGTGCTGCTAGGTGCTCATGGCTAACTCATTTTCCACAAAGGGACTGGCAGCTTAGGACATGCTTCTCCAAGTCCCATAGCTGAGAGGGGATACCGAGAGCCACATGTGCCAAAGTCTGGAGCCAATGTTTTTTTTAAAAGCTTAGAGAAATATTAGGATAAAGTTGGGGAGATGGCTCAGCAGTTAAGAATGCATAATGCTCTCGCAAAGGTCCTGAATTCAGTTCCTAGACTCATGCCAGGCAGCTCACAAACCCCTGTAATTCCAGCTCCAAGGAATCCAATGCCCCGGCATCCATGGGCACCTGCATTCACATGCACAAACCCACACACAGACTTGCACATTAACACATAATTTAAAACAAAATAGATCTTTAAAAAATTAAAATATATGATTTACCATCTTAACCATTTTAATTGTTGTTGCAACCAAATAATAGATGTGTATTTATACACACATAGCATATATGTATGTATGTATATATGTATGTGTATATATATATATATATATATATATATATATATAGATATACATATTTTCCTTTTAAATTTACTTATAACTTTTTTCAGACATGTATATCTTGCATTCATGTTTTCACACGGCCACGCCCCTTTCATGCCCCTCCTTCTCCTGTTACGTCTGTTCTCCTAGTCAGCTTTATTTCTACTTTCATGTCATATATACATATTTGATTTTATAGCTCTCTGTAGAAAAATCTAGGAATCACCAATGAAAACATACTAGACATATGAAGACATACATTTGTCTTTCTGAGTCTAATTTAATTTACTTAATGTGATTATGTCGGCTTCATCCTGCCGGGGACATCATCCATTCTTCTTCATGGCAGACAAGAATTCCATTGTGAACACATATCACGGTTTCTTTATCTGTTCCTCTACAGATGGACACCTAAGTTGATTCTGTAACTTAGCTTTTATGAACCATGCTGCAGTTAACATCAAAGGCACCAAAGATATTGCATCTCTTCAGCTTTTCCTTATAAAAATGTCTGCTGGCGGTAACTATTGCTACCATCATTACCATCTGCTTAACTAGAATTTCTCGTTCCCCACTAGTCCAATGTCCGGACAGCCATCACTACTCTCCATCTCTAACCTTGACTACCCAAGTGCCCCGTGTAAGTAGAAACATACAGTATTTGTCCTTCTAAATCTGCCATATTTCATTCAGCATAATGGCCCACAAATTCCTCCATGCAAAAACCCAAGCTTGCAACATTTGTATTTTCCCCCCACTAGCCTTCAAGGGAGCTTTAGCCTCGATTAGGGTCATGTCCTTCCATGACATCTCAGCATCCATGCCTCAGATTTACAAAAGTGTGGCACTCCTGCTTGGTCTTAAACAATACTGTAATGTTGAATTATGAGACCAAAGTGTGGCTAGGAAGTCCCTGCACTGTCTGTGGTGGAGCTTAGTTAGTAATTACAAGAGAGTGACAGACATTTGCAAAAATTAAAAAAAAAATTAGTTTCACTGTCCCTTGAGGCATTGCAGGTGTGGCTGCTGTGTCACATGAGCATCAGTAGGTGGCAGGGAGAAGAGAGGCTATGTCTACCCTCAGTGTTCTGACCTACAAACATCTGAATGATTCGTAGCCTAACATTCCCTTAAAAAAAGTGAGCCTGAGATGACCACCAGTCTGGCACCATGCAGGCCCCAGTGGCTTCCAGGACCAGGAGCAAGCCAGATAATAGAAGGAACCCTGTCTGGGGCCTAAAGTCCCAAGCAGGAGTGAGCCAGAGAGAGATGACCCTTGCATGGTCGTCAGCCACATGGGGAGGTTATGCAAGGAGTGAGCCTGAGATGACCACCAGACCAGTGCCATGGGGCCTGGACAGGGAGCTAACCTGAGATGAATACCAGTCAGGCACCACACAAGCCTGGGGGTGGGTGGCAGACTACGTTCAAGATGACCTCTTCCCAGTGTCTTAATACACTAGCAAGGCATAGTACTCCTGGGACAACCTCAGACCCAGAGATCCCAGCTGCCACTAAGAGGAGCAAGTTAAGTGGTGGAGAGATAAAGAGAAACAGAAACAGAAGGATGTAGGCACAATGAAGAGAGGTAGAACTGGGACTTGAGGGTAGTGAGGAATAGCCTGATGTGAGTAGCCAGTAATGCCACCTGAGACCATGGTGGGGTCCTGGCCTGGGCTGCCACTGGGGTCATGTCTAGGTCTAGTTGTCCTCCAGCAGCAGAGGTCTGTTACCATCAAAGGCCAGGTGGACATCCCTGGTCTGGGCTGTGACCCATGTTAATGTCTAAAGGCTGGATAGAACTGGCCTTACCCCTTAACTGGGCGTCATGGGACAGCTGGTCCTGGGGCACATGAGAGCTGGAGAGTTGAACCCATCCCTAGCCAGCTACAGTACTTGGGAGAGCAGGCACTGTACATTGGGGGAGTTGTGTGTGAGCTGGCCTCGAGGACAGAAGTGTAGGAGACCTGGCCCTACCACTTGTCTCTCATTTGGTGACCTCCTCCCCACTGCCCCTTACCATCTGTGGCAGGTGGGAGACCATGGTCATGAGAGCAGAGAAGCTGGCCCTGCCTTTCACCAGCTGCAGCACTTGGGAGAGTGGGCCCTGTCCCTCACCAGGGCAGCATAACAGAACTGACTCTGTGGCAGGACATGCGTGAGCTGTTCCCACCACTTGTGTGGCATGCAGTGACACGGGCAAGGGAGAGATGATATTCCTTTACCCCTTGCCACATACAGCAGGCAAGGGATCCGGTCCTGAGGTCACAAGAGCGGGAGAGCTGGCCCTGCCTCTCACCTGCTACAGCACTCAAGAGAGCAGGTCCTGCACTTTGCCTAGACAACATAGTAGAGATGGCCCTGGATGTGGGGGTCATGGATGTGGGAGAGCTGGGCCTCCTCGTGCCTGCTGGGCAGTGGCACGGATGAGGGAGAGACACTGTCCTTCCCTCTCCTCCCCTATCCCTTGCCATCTATGGCAGGCAGAAGAGCTGGCCCTCACTGACTGTAACACTCAGGAAAGTGGACCAAACACCTTGCCTAGGCAGCAGGGTAGAGCTGGCCCTGGGAGCAGAGGGTGCTGATGAACTGAACTGGTTCTGAAGGCCGGAGAGCGGGAGAGCCATCAGGCTGACCAGGTCAGATACCTCTCAGGCTCAGGTCCAGAGCTTTGATTTGGCACACTCAAACATCTACTCCATCAGTGAACTGCTGGAGTGCATGAAGGGGCTGGTCCTAAGATCCAAAGCTACAGAATCTACATGACACAGGGCAACAACAGGATGTCCAAGAGGAGTCCCAGTGAGGATCCATTGATAGAGCAGCAGAAGCCGGAGGCCTCAAACCAGACCAAGGAGTCACTGCAATGAACATTTGCAACCGAGACATGTGAACAAAAGTGTATATACTTGTGGGACATATATATGTCCCACATAGTATATTTTCTCTGTTGGGGGTGGGGTTGCGAGGGTGGAGAGTGGGTATGAGGGGAGGGGAAGATAGATGAGTAGGACTGGGGCACATAATGTGAAATTCACAAAGAACCAATAAATAGTCAAAAAAAATTCAGTCTCCATAATTTACATCATCTCCCTTTCCACATTCGGTACCAACACCAAGTCACACAGAATGCTGCTTCCAGCACATTTCTTTCTTTCTATTCTTCCTGATCATGCGAAGGTGAGAGAGGGAAGCATCATCATTCTACAAACTGAAAGTTGATGTTTTTGGCTTTATTTAAAATGTTCTGTGATGCCTATGTCCCTAGGAGAGTTTGTAAAAACAACATTTTGAATCGCCACTCACTACTTTTAAAGTCACTGGTATCTGTATTCCACACACATACCGACAGGGTCATGCCAATTATGTTCTACATAATGATGGGGTTGTTCATGTAATTGGTTTCGGTCCTGGGTAGAGAGCATGTCGCTTCCACATATTTGAGCCCAGGGCAGCTCAAGGGCCAGAATGAACTTCTACAATGCTGCTCAGAAACACTTCCATGGAGAACTCTCCCTTCTTGCTGTTCTGAATGTAGAAGATATGTTTTCCTTGGATCATGCCTCTCTGTCTGACCTATGGATAGTCAGTCACTTCACTGGAGCCTAACTTGACACTTAAAATCCTTTAGAATAGTGCAAGCTATGACAACTGTGCTAAATAAGAAAATATTGGGTTTTATATATTACCACGCCATATGAAAAAAAGGGGTGTCTGTCATCTGGTTACAGGAAAGGACACCCTGCTTTTGGACAGGACATATTTTCCCAATGTCCAGGTTCTAATGTAGAATTAGAATCTATGCTTTTTAAATTTCTCAAATGGTCTCTCCTTGGTCCTGACTTGTTACTCAGTTTTGTCATCAGAGTCTTTTTCCAAACCCGGGTTACCTGGCCATTGTGAGTTGCAGAGAACCTGAGGATTCTCAACACTAATTTTCTACCAAATTCTCTGGTCATTGAAATAATGGAAATCAAATGTGGTAGGACAGGAGGAATAGTTTATTGGCTCCTGTTCACCACTTATCTTGTTGATACTCATGTGATTATGGAACAGGAACATTCTGCATCACAAGCTGCCTTTGTCCTATTTCCCAGCTTTGTCTGATACATAACCCCTGTCGTCTCCTCCAACGCCAGCAGTGTAACTTTAACATACAGAATAGAACCCTGTGAGAGTCTTAGCCAAGTGGCTTTCCAGAGTCTCCTGTGATGTACAGGAACTTCTGCTATCATTTATCAGCCATTTCTAACTAGTCTTATCCCAGTATGTTCTCAAGTTACTTGTCTGAATTAAAGGATGTTAGAATTCATTAGACTGTTATGGGGATATATGTCTGTATGCGCAGCTTCATATCTTTGTTGACCTTCCTGGTACTATCTAGCTCACTCAGTCAACTTGAAGGGCCTCTCTTAGCAACTGTTGGCAGATCTGATGCTAGCAAACTCTTGGCTTTATCTAGGAAAGTCATTACATTCTTGAAAGAGAGTTTTGTTGCAGACCATACCTGATTGGCAGTTTCTTTCAGCCCTTTGAATATCCTATCCCTCTCCTTTCTAATCTACAAGGTTCTGAGAAATAACCCACCAGCAGGCTTATGGAAGTGCCCCTGTATACGATGAGTCACTCTTTGCCTACTGCTTGAAAGAGTCTTTATCTAAAATTTTTAATTCATAATCAGCTTCACTTCTATTTTATTCCACAGAACTCTAAATGAATTTAGACTTTGACACATTTTCATATAAAACACAGTTATGAAACATTTGATAATTACAAATTTGATAATCTAAATTTCAATGCAAAAATTGTCAATCCTCGTAGAGTATGTCACACTGTATACAACCTCAGCAGGCCCAGTCTTGTTCTGTCAGCTCAGCTTCCTGTCAGAGTCATAAAATACCAGAGGAGAGTCAGCTGAAAAGAGAGATTTGTTTTTGGCTCACGAGATTAGAGGGTTCAGTCTATGATTCCTATCCCCCTTTCTTTGGGCCTTTGACAAAGCGATACATCATAGGGGGACGGGTGATAGGGCAAAGCTGCTTACCTCTTGATAAGCTTAGAGCAGAAAGAGGAGGGACTAAAGTCTCAACATCACTTTTCAGGTATATCAACATATATGATGACTTCACTTCCTCTGAGCAGAACCTCAGTTAAAGAGTCACAAACCTTCCAATAGTGACAATAGCTGGAAATCAAGCCCTTACAGGCTATTGATCTGAACCATACTACTAGGAAAATTATAGTAAATAATCATCTTACAGACACTCGTGGCTGGTATGTAGCTGAGTTGGTAGAGTGCTTGTCTTCCATGCATGAACTACTGGGCCCGATCCCTAGTTAATTTATTTTTCATTGCTGCAATTCAAACTCAGGGCCTTTCAATGCCAGCCAAGTGCTCTACTACTGAGCTACATCTCAGTCTGATTTGATTAGTTATATAACCATTAATTATTAAAACTCACCGAATTTATATACATACTTCTTCAAGTTTAAAAGCAATTTAGACATTATTCAAGTTCTCCCTTTGATTTGTCTATAATGCAGATATTGGTGCATTTGATATGGTAGACGTTTCTTATGTTTCTTTATTCTTTTCCTTTTTGCATGGCATTAGGGTTGAACCAGGACCTCACACATGTTAGACAACACTTGTCTGAGCTATATTCTAAATGTTCTTTTTAAGCTTTTTGTTTTGAGACAGTGCCTCACTAAATTCATGAGTAGAGCCTTGAATTTGTTTTGTAGCAGAGATAAGTATTGAACTTGCCATCCTCCTGCCCCAGTCTCCCCAGTAGTACAGGCAGGTGCCACCAGGTCTCTTTCTCCTTTATTTCCATAATCTCAAATGACCTCTCCTCTGCTTAGGACAACTTCCTATTAATTCCCTCTATGGAACACACACACACACACACACACACACACACACACACACACACTGCCTGTTTTTATTTACATTATCTTCTTGCCTTTGTTGACTTCTGCATTCTCAGTACCTTGATAATGGTCATTTTGAATTCTTTTAAAAAATTACTACTTTTCTTATTTTTTGAGATTATAATACAATCACATTATTTCCCCCTTTTCTTTCCTCTCATCTAAGCCTTCTACATACTTATCCTTCCTCTCTTTCAAATTCATGACTTTTTTACTCATTAATTGTTGTTATATGCACATATACACATGTATGTATATATGTATGTATATGCATAAACATATATATTTCTAAATATAGCTAATTTGGAGACTGCCATTTCCCTAGGATCTATTTCAGAGATTAGTTCTGTTCCTTTAACTGGGTGGTGTTCTGCATTTTTAAAATTATCTTTTAATGGTTTGTTGAGATATGGACAAGATATGTTGAGATATGAACAAGCAAAGCTGCTTGTTCCCAGACTATGGGCTGTTTTCACCAAAGGCAGCATGATCATCAGTCCCCTGCAGGAGAGATTCTGAATGTCTCCTGTATCTTCTCTGTGCTTCTGGGTCTGTTCCCCAGCTAGTTGCAGAGCTCAGCTTGTTTCTACTTAAGTGCTCCCTCTAGTGTCAGTTGTGATAATAATATTTCTCTGGTGGTGTGGAAAATGTTCTCAGAGGTCCTTAAGCACCTGTAGCATGCTGTCATCTTTCTTCTTCAGTGCTCTGTGCCAGGCAAGGCAGAAACAAAATTCCCAAGCAGCTCCCAACGGCCAGTGCTGGATGTCCTACCCTCTTTTCCCTCTTAGGGGAGGAGCCATGATTGTGCATTCTGTTCCATTTTAGCACAGTTCTGCCAGGAGGATGGAATTTGGTGCCTTAAGTGTTGTAGAATTTCTTACCTCCCCCACTGTGCTTCTCTTTGGGCTCCTGCCCACATAGGGTTACAGTTCTAATGATTTTTGAGATTCTCACAGAAGAGGTCTGGTCCATATCTTGTTATGGAGTCCAGTGGGGAAGGAAGGAGCATGGGAAGTTTCCCATTTGTTCCATCTTGTTCGTGAATTACTTAGTGAACATTCGTCAAGGGAAGCCACTGTGGTTGCTTCCAGATCCACTAACTAATAAAGTAGGGCAGCGGAGAAATGTTGGTCAGACATGTCACATTCTTCCATTCTTTGCCTAATATGTTAATTGTTTGGATTTGTTTTGTTATTTCTCTTGAATTCTAAAATATTTACCAGTTTTCCAACCTGCATCCTTTCCTGTATCCCCATGCTACAAGTAAACGAAAGACTCAATGCATTTTTATGTTCATAAAAGGGGTAAGTAGGCAGATTTCCTAAATAGACAATGGTTAAAAATTGTCTCAGGCCATTGAACTATGGAAGGAATTGAAGGACTTTACTCTCTCATAAAATCCCAATTGTTCAGTGTAGGAGATGTGATGGCAGTAGGAAAATACAGAAGAGCGAATACCTAGAACAACAATAACAACAAAACATACAATTGCTAAAACGTGAAGAAATGGTAAGTGGGAAAGGTTCTTGGAGTAATTAATTAGAACATAACATAGAAGAACTCCCAGGAGGGAGGGGCATCCGTGGATAGCACAGATCCCCAAGTGTGCCTTTTGTTTTGCTAAATCTTGGTTTAGCGTTTTGCATTCAGATGTCTCTCGGATAAAACTTGCTCCTTATTTTCAGATAATAAGGACGTTTGTATGCTAGACTCTGATGGACTTAAGCTGCAGCCCTCCACAAGGTGGGGCATTTCACATCAATTCATAAAGCCATAAGGAAGAGTTTTCAATAGAAGTTGAAGGAACCTTGTTCTTGTCCAACAACTCCTCTAAGACTGTCTATGGGATTTTTTAAAGTATTTAACTGGCTCTATATAATGGCACACATTTATACTGCACTGATCAAATGGGCATATTGATAGTAACTATCTGTAATACTCAGTGCTTTCTCAGCAGGACTAGGGGACTATGAAAACTAAATTTCTTCCTACATTATTTATTTTTTATTCTGGAATTTGGTGGATAATATCCTTAGCAGGTGCAGTAAGACCACCAGAGTAATTTCACATAAACACTTTAAGTTCTAGTACCAGCAGCTTGCTAGCATTGAGGAATAAAGATTTAGGAGAGAGACTATTTATGCTTATGTGTTCTCGAGAAGACCCATTTAGACCCCAACTCAGAAATAGCCAATTGCTATTGAAATGAGTTATAGGTATTGTAAAGATGGATTTGAATCTGTCTAATTCAATGTCCAACTTGGGGGTTCCTTACTATGAAAATGGAATAAAAATAGATATTTCTCAACTGAAACAGAACAATTCACCTCCTTTGGGACTGACATGACCACACTGAGTTCAAGTCCTTGCTATGGAGTCTGGCATGTAGTTTTCTTTCTTCATCCTGATACATGTGAATTGGCCTTGGTGACTATTAATATCTGAAAATCAACACTTTACAAATCCAAACAATACTGAAGTATAACTACTAAAATAAATTCAAAGGTATCCTGCAAAGTTGTGGTCAGCTGTACAAAACGGAAGGAACATTATATTTTTTTTTTTAAAAAAAGGACTCTTACAGATGAATAGAAAGAAAATGAAAATTGGAATAGATCTCAAATGCTGTAAGAGAGTGTGCTACATTGAAAATCTTGGTAGGATGAGGTGGCAAATTGGGAGTGCTTAGAGAAGCTATGTATTTTGGGAAGTCACATACTTGCATTCACTTGTGGCCAGCTGTTCCTGAATAAATATACTCCCTAGGGGATAAATGACATAGTGTATTGTTTGTGTTCATGTTGGCTCTCATAAAAAAACGAAACTATAGAGACTTAGTGTTATTATTGCAGCTGCTACTGACAGCTGCAACCCCATCCCTTAGCAAAGGGTTGACAGGTGGGACTGACCTAAGATGGATGTAAATGGGGACTTTCTTAGTAAATTCAGATCCTGTGAGTTTTTCCAGTGAACTGATAGTGTTATGTGAGATTGACAATAACTGGATGGTGTTAAAATATGACACGAGCAGGCTTTTAATATTGTCTCATCAAGTAACAAGGTATATAATAACATCTCACTGCAAAGGGAGTCATTGATGAATATTTCTTCTCTGAAAACTCCAGATGGGGAACAAAGATCATAATTTTATTTACAATCCCAAAGCATATGTCCTGGCTCTGTCTACTAGATTGCTGAAATAATACAAGAGTTTTTCAAGCTTGTACCATCTAAAACAGTGGTTCTTAACCTGTGAGGGTCACATATCAGACATCCTGTATATCAGACATTTACATTATGATTCACAACAGTAGCAAAATTACAGTTACAGAGTGGGAACAAAAATAATCTTATAGTTGGGGTCACTATAGCACGAGGAACTGTATTAAAGGGTCTCAGCATTAGGAAGGTTGAGAACCACTGCTCTAGAAGAAGATTCTCTTTTTATGCATCTCTTGAATCTCATATGCCTTGCCTTGAGACAGACATAGGATGCAACAAACTAGTGGGTACCAATTCTAGAGCCTTTGTTTTAGGAAGCCCTATGTGTCTAGTTTTATCCTAGGGCCATTTTTAACATCATGTGAACTAGCTTGGGTTAGCTGGTTGGAGAAAGTGAGACATCAAGATATTTCAGTAAACCCAGACAGCAACATCCCAGGTCAGATGTGTCATATTCTGAGTTGAGCTCAGATCTCTCACCCATGAAATTATAAGCAAAATGATATGGTGGTTCTTTGATGTCATGGAATCTTGGAGCAGTTTGTTACATAGCAACAGATACATGATACTTCAGAGCTCATTCCCTGAGTTTGAAGTCTACCAGTGGGAGCTGTAATTGATCATCTGCTCACTTTTCTTCCCTAACAACTGTATAATTTGTGTAACACAATGCAGTGGACTGAATTATAGGATGTGATTCCCACTGTACCAGGGATTTACATCACAGTCTAGGTAACTTTGTAATCCTTCTCATGTAATACAGAATGCCCCTATGCCTTGGCTTTGGGCATAGCATTATGGCTACTTTGATGTGAGCAGACATGACGCTTGCCAGCTCTGAATCTAGCATTAAGCAACTTGGCATGTTTCACTTAGATTTTTTTTTGTCATTGAGACCTTGCCCTGAGTAGCTGCTTTTACCTCAAACTAACACCAAAATGAGTTGTAGATGAGGAATAAATGCTTTTGTTTCGTGTAACTGAGATTTAGGGGCTGTTTGTTATATAGCTAACTGATACATACTGCTTTATTTTTTTCTTAACAAACATGTCTGAATATCTTTCTCAGATAAATTGACAGCTAGTGGATTACTCTAGGCTTGGGTTCTAGGATACTGGGCTCAGGGGTCCTTTTCTACAAAGTAGTGATTGAATGATTGTGTAAAAATGACTTCTAAGACCAAGGCTTGATCAAACAAAGAAGAGAGAACAATCAAAACATTAGAGAGGATACGATTCATGGAAAGCCAAGGGCCATGCAAAAATTCTTCAAAATAAAAGCTTAGAGGCACCCAGGCAAAAGCATTTCTTAAATAAAAGCAACTGGAGGTGAGATCTAAAATGATTTCTGGTTTATGCTGTGGCCATCTACATGAGAAGGAATAGTCAGGCTAGTTTGCCAAGAGGCATTTGTGGAGAATGAAGCTTGATCTTCAACTCCCTATCCTCTTTCTGACTCACAGGGATATGGGATCTGTCTAGACACTGTTTATGCCTAACAGTACATAGCTCAGTTCTCTGTGAGTTATACAGGTGAGTCCCTGTCCCCAGGGATATATTATTGTTCTTCTTCTGTAGATATTTTAATCATTCTAGGTATGTCCAGTTTTACCCACCGCTGGAAAATCCACAATAATGTGTGTGACTCAGTTGTACTGTGGGACATTTTGTAATGCTGACATTGTCTACACTGTGCTGTTTAGTATGGTAGCCACTGGTCATACATGGTTATGAGCACTGGAAGTAAAACTTGAATGCTCACAGAACTCAATTTTTAATTCCATGTGGTTTTCATTTTTTAAAAATTTGAATGGTTATGAGCAGCTAGTGGCTTCCACTTTGGACAGCATAATTCTATAGGTCATTACATACCCCTAATAAACATAGCCAGTGTAATACCTAAAGCTATTGGGAGGTTAAACCTATGCAAGATAATCTACAGGGTTCATGGTTGTCTTATCGGCTCTCCAGGACAAATACACTGGGCACTGACAATTGGTGCACCAAGTTCCCAAGTGTTGAGGGCCAATTTTGAGAAATACTTTATGGTGTGAAAGCTAATAATATCAAAACAAATAGATGTTAGCAGTGCAATGTTGTGGTGCTATGTTTTCCAACTCTCTTGGGAAAGGTACCTAGTGTCCAGTGTACACATTAGCTAAAGGAATCTCCTCCTTTTCTTGCTCAACTAAAGACACTGAATTCAAGTCACCACATTTGGAAATTTTTAATGTTTAAAACCAAAACCACCCCCACCCTAAAAAAAAACCCACCATTGAACTCATATGAACTTATCCTAGTGCTCCAGGGATGGAAAATATTCTTGCATGGCTAGAATGTCAAGTCTTCCCTATGCCTTAGACCACAGTTTCCCCAAAGCATGGAGTGCTGTGAAAGTCCTCCTCATGCTCTCCAAATTGTACCCAGAGAATGAAAACTCATCAGGCCACAGATTTTCCTGCTCTCTTTGATCAGAGACTCATCATCCAAGGCTCTAAATAGTGGCCACTAATGTGGCGACAAATGGAAAATATCTTTCCATAGTGTCCCACCTCCTGAAGAGATGCTGTGGATTCTGCCCTGTCTCTACCCCCTTTGTCTGCCCCTTCTGAATCTGTTTATGTCTGCTAGACTTTCTGTTTTCAGAAGTTTCATCCTTGATGGCCCAATGCTTGCTCCTTTGTTGAGTCTGTGTTCATTCAAGCTAGCATATTGCCCCCTTGACACAATGTCCCCACATGGCACCAAGCCACTCTGACTATTCTGTTAGAGTCTCTTGACCCCCAAGTGCTCTCAGCACAGGTGTAGTGTGTTCTGGCACTTACGTACTTTCCTTCTGGTTCACTTATCTGGCTCTCTTTCTGAGTCTCTGACTTTGCAAGTGCTTAAGAATTCCCCAAGGAGTTTCCGGAGGCCCTCACCTTCTAGTATCTCACTTTATGTTGTTTCAGAGAACCAAACATGATTTTGACATCAGGTAGGTGGGATAATGCTTAGGACTGCTTTGCATTGGTATTTCAAGACTTTAAGGCCTACTGGTAATCGTCTACAAGCAGACCAGCTAGGAGGAATGTCTCTGGGAAAAGAGCAAGCGGAACAAGGGGCTTTGTAGAAAGTGGAGACAGCAGAAGACTGGGGTGGCCCTCTACACTGACTGTGATGTGGGGAACATGGGCTATAGCGGCAGCAGCATTGTCTGGGAAACAGTTAGAAATGCAGAATTTCAGGCCTCACTCCAGACCTACTAAATCAGAAGCTGCAAGTCCCTCAGGTCCTAGATGATGGGCCTCTACAGTGCCATTGAGAAAAATTGAAGTGCATTAGGTGTGGCATGAATGTCTCAAAGGGACACATTGTAAGAGGGTGGATTTGCTTTGACTCACAGTATCAAAGCTTTTGGAACATGACTGCTTGGCTCCATGTGCTTGAGTGATACACGAAGATGCTAGGAATGTGTGGTGGAGGAGAGTGGTTTGTCTTCTGCCTGATCAGGTATTAGAGCGCAAGATAATAAGTGGTCAGGGCGAATACAATTCTCAGGACCTGTCCCCAGTGACTTCCTTCCAGCTAGGTTCAACCTTTCAAAGGTTTCACCACCTCCCCAAACTCCATAACCCAAAGTCTATAAATAATCAAAACATGAGTCTGTAGGGGGAAATTTCTAATTCAAATAATAGCAAAAACTAAACAAGCACTTGGCAGTACACAAAAGATGTGAACCCCACTAAAGAGAGGGATGCCTCACTGAACACGTTTGGGATTTGATATTATTTCTTAAGGGCTCAACACACGCTGAACAAAAGTATCTGGATTTAGATTTTTACCTAGACAAACAAAGTATCTGTGGTAAAAACCAAGCCAGAAAACTCATAAACAACCTGAAGAAATTATGTATAATGGAAGAGGGGCACTGTGATGGCCAGGTGAGGGTAAGTAAGAAGGCCAGGGGGAAATGAGGTGACTGTGGTTTTATCTAATGGGTTGAGGATGTCAACTCTGGAAATCCACTTTAGAATCCTCTACTGCTGCTGTCAAGTGGACAGATAAGATGTTGATGAAAAGGATATAAAATATGGGGGATTTCTTTGTGTTTGTTAGAGATTATGTTATTTGCTTAATTTTTTTGATCCTTTAAGTGCATGGTATGGAAAATGAGCCCTCAGCTGGCCACAGGAGAGAGAGAAGAGAAAAATCTAAACAGGTGTAAACACTGCCAGTAGCACTAGGCAGTTCACAAAGTTTTACTTCTCAAGCAGACACATTTGCTGAGCTAGTGAGATTTTTATTCTGCAAGAAAGTAAGCAGCAAGTCCCTTGAAAACTGTCTGTGCCTTGCCATTGCCTCTTTGGCAGAGGGAATGAGAACCAGGACAGCTTGCCAGTTTTGTGTCTGCTTTTGCAAGACAGACTTAAAATGCAGCTAGAGATACAGCTTCTTAGAGTGCCGCAAACACTCACTGTTCTTTCTGATCTCACAGGTCTTCCCTGTGATGGAAGTCTAAGATCTACTTCTCAGGCATGGAACACATTAGGTTCTCCATTCAACTTTTCTACAAATATGGACAGGAGACTTGAAAAATGCCTCAACAGGTGGAATCTTGGATGATGTCCTATTGATGCAATGAGTGGGCATCTCATTGACATCTTTAGACAGCTGGTGTGAACATTGTGCTTCCTGCTCCTAATGAACCCTGTCACCAGGCTGTAATGTCAGACTGTAGAGGGATGTCTTTTACCCACCCCCACCAACAATGTTGAGGCTGTCACCACGTATTATGTTTTCTTTAACAGAGCTCTGCCAAATATCTGGGTTTTGAAAGAGCCTTGAACTTGAGAGGCTCAAGTTAAGTTATAATTTCTTCAAGCTTTTCCTAGGTCAAAGAGGATCAATAGTATGATAACCTACAGGACTCTGTGACTGTCATTATTTTATACCAAGATAACAAGAACTATGGTTTAATCTCATTTCTAGAGTGTGGGACACTGCCCTGATAAAAATATCTGCTGAACAGTATGGCCAATAAGGCAGGAGGGACAGGTAACATGGTCTTGTTCTGGGAAATAGGAGTCATCTGATTAGGATGACTGAGAGATACTGACTGTTGCATTAACACTGAGGTTTGTGGAGTAAGTGGTCCAAGAAACAAAAATGGCCACATTCTCCTGGAAATACAAAGGAAAACCTGTGGGTGGGTGGGTGGGGTCTTTGGGTCTTCTTAGTGTGTCCCAGAGAATTTTGTTTTGTTTACTGAACCCAAAGGTATGTCTTCACCTTTCCCACTCCATTCTTCTTTAATAAGATTTTCTCTGGCCACTAAATTTAATTTGTAAGTTTCTACCCTCACTGCTATCCCAGGGTTGACTTGGTTTTTAAACGCCATTCATTATCTTGAACAAATCTTCCTTCTGGCAGTTCTTGGTGACTTAAACAGCACTCCCTGGTCAAGGATGAAGCGTTCATTACATGGACCTGTTGCTCAACACTAAAGGAGAGGCTATAGCCCTTACTTCCTTAGATACCTAAGCGATATTGTGCAAAGTCTGCCCCAAAGCAGCTGGATTTTTAATTGTGTTGCTTTTCTTGCTGTGGAACTTTAAACATGTCACTCCAGAATCACTTCAGTGACATGAAGTGACCACCATAGTTCCACAGGGATAGCTTGTCTCTGCTCTAGCTGGCTTGAGGATTGGGACTTGAAGTCAGATGATAATTGCTTATTCTCATGTCTGGCTTCTAGGGTGGAACCATTCGGTTGGGGATATAATAGGCTTCTTCAGAATCACTTTGGGTGTTAGTTAGGTCTACCTAATATGATGGCCTCAGGGGGAAAGAGGAAAAGGGAAAGAAGGGAGGGAGAGAGTGCCACAGGGAGAGAGGGAGGGAAGGGGACACACACACACACACACACACACACACACACACACACACACACTCACACTCACACAAGGAAAATCCAGTGAGGAAGTCATGTAGTATCCTATCTGCCACAGGTTTGCCAGAAGAGAACCAGTGAGCTCATGCCAGTAGGAGAGGTCAAGATACACAGAAAGATTTGCTGCCATGTTTTGAGGTAGCACAGGTGAGCAGAAGGGTGCTGGGCAACAATGCTAGAGAGGCAGTTCTGACCCTCCTCTAACCACTTCTACAGCTGGTAGGCAAGTATGTAGACTATGCTCTACTCTTCAACTAGTGAAAATAACTGACTGGATTTCCTGAATTTCAGGACAGAGCTTGGCATGCTTTGTTTCCAAGGATCACAAGGCTGTTCTTGAAAAGTAGCTTGTCTTCATGATTTTAACTACTTGATCTATATCACGTCCCCTGCCCACCACTTCTGACACAGAGGTAGTGTTTCTATGCACCATTTTTTCAGAATGAGGAAACACAAACACAAGACCTGGGCTTCAAAAGTATGTTCTTAAGATGTCTTGTACAGGTAAGATTAGGGAATTATGCCCTTTTAAAATGGGTATGCTGAAGTCTTCCAATCTCAGGAAAGCTCCAGGATGTGGCTATATTTGTAAAAAGGGTCTTGAAAGAGATAATTAAGTTAAAGGAGCTAATATAACTAATGTCCTAATAATAGATTAAGGCAGAGGGTCATCCAAAGGGAAGACATCTAGGCAAAGCAAAAAGACTGTCTCCTAGATGCCGAGGGGAGGCCTGAAACAGTCAATCCTGGGGTCATCTTCAGCTAATACTTCTAGACTGCAGAAGAGGGAGGAGGCAATTTCTGTTCTATAAGCCATCCTGACTGTGATATTTTGCTGTGGTGGTCCCAGCTGAGCTTGCAGTAATGTGGACTTAGACAGCAGGCTACCTGCCTTGGGTCTATGCCCTTGCCCATCATCCTGTTGCAGCAGTTAAAAGCAGGTCCCCATTCGTGACTACCCTCCCAACTTTTCCTACCACTAGTAACAAACTTATTTTAAATCAGGCTGGCATTACTGCCCTGCAACTCTCATGGTAGGTACCCATGAGAGTTGCAGGGCAGTAATGGGTAGTCAATGTTCATTTGACAGTACCCTGCAGAGGAACTAGGAACATTTCTTTGGTTCCACTGTCCTGGAAGTTTCTGACCCAACATCTCTGAGATGTTCTATGGACATGTTGTCCTTACTCATTGGCAGACACTGGTAGACACACCTTGACACAGAGCCTTTCAGGCACATTTCATGGCTGTCTAGATTCTCAAACTCATGAAACTTCAGAATTTGGATGAAGTGGGCCCAGAAGCTATTCTCCTGAGGAAGCTACAGAGGCAGATTCATGTTGAGCTTTGTCCATGAGATCCTGAGCTCTGAAGGGCGGGACTATGTCCACATGGTTTGATATGCAATCTCAGTGTGATGTTCACAAATCCATGTGTACAAAAAGCTTATGATGCAGGGGGCTTATCTGCTTCCGTTACAAGTAGATGCTCAATAAGACAACGTAGGCAAAGGAGAGTAGGTGCTTGGTTCATTGAACTCCTGTGTACGGGGAACTCATGGTTTTTGCAGAAAGTGTTTATTTATCTCCCTCCCTCCCTCCCCCATTCCCTTACTTCCAAAAGACCCAGAAGGGAATACGAGGCTGCCCGAGCAGGACCTTGGACAGAGCCAGGTTCCTTTTCATGTCTGAGGTAGTCTTTGGTTGAGTAAATGAGATGGAAAGGACTCCTGACATCCTTAAGAGTGTGACTTGCCACCCTTGGATCACAACTCCTCAATGACTCCTATACCTTCCAATGCCTTTGTGGGAGTCGTAATTTATACTTTCTGTAGTTTATTTCCTCAGGGGTGTTTTTTTTTTGTTTTTTTGTTTGTTTTTTTTTTAACATAGAAACATTTCATTCAAAGCCGGTTTGGTGCTTATTTGGTGGCTCTGCAATGAGTGAGTTGATACTAGTCTCAGGTAGATAGACAATGGGCCCAGAGAGTGGGGAGGTCCAGCTCTTGTTAAATACCATCAACTCTTCATCTAGCACCCAATAAGCTTTCCTCTTCCCAGGTGCCCATGAATGCACAGCATCCTTGGATGTCTCTATCCAGAGTGTGGTACCACAGCCACAGCAGGCATGAGAGTGTGATAAATAAGCCCTCACATGGAAAGACTGACTGCTGAACTGCAGGAATATAGTCAACAGTAGTCTCCACCTGTGATCCTCTCAGTTGAGGAGGGCACCTTACTGAGTCACACACTTTTAGGAAGGTCCATAGTCACAGACTACAATGTCAACAATGTAAGGTCATGGTAGTTTGGGCTAAATGCAGGCCAGACTTGTTCCAGAAATCTGTTGGCTTGACTGGGGCTTTCCTGAGCCTGTATGATGGCTTTACTTGATTTTCCCCCTTCTTCCCTTTATAGGCATCGATTCCTAAAATATATCTTGCACCATCAACTCTGTCTCAGCATCTTTTTCCAGAAACATTACCGACTGAGAATCTAGAATCCATACGTTTTACATTTTTTTGGACTGGTTTTGGCCCTTGCCTAATTTTCAAAACAAGGAAACCCAAACAAACAATAACAAAATCAACCAGAAAAGACATTAAATCATAGGCTAGGAAAGATCCCCTATCTCATGGAGGTCTGTTCAAGGAGGAAGCTAAATTCCAGAGTCTATGAAATTAAAGCTTAAAAGATTATAAAGATTATGGTTTAAACAAGAGATTATGGCTTAGATGATGAGCAAACAGAAGAGATTTACTAATCATACACACACACACACACACACACACACACCACCACCACCACCACCACCACCACCACCACCACCACCACCACACACCATTTCTATTTGGGTTGTCAATTCAGTAGAAGTGCATCTTCCTCAGCTGCTCTCTAATACAGCTCATTATTCATTCCCAGTCATGATGTTCTTGGCAAACTAATCCAGGTCACAGGCCTGCTTGGGGACAGAGGCAAGGCCTCAGGAGCTGTAAAGTTGCTGCCATTTTAATCCAAATCCACAGAGCCTCCACAGGGGCCTCAGCATCACGGATTGCATGTTCTGTGTTTGACAATTTGGGCAGAGGGTTTGCTAAAGAGATTCTGCTGTGCAAGTGACACTTGTTTGCCTTGTGCCGCAGCCCATCTTGGTGGCCAGATTAACAGGTGCAAAGTGGGCAAGAAAGACTAGGATGAGAGCAGGTTTCTACCAGCCTCTGCAGTGAGGACCAATGTCAGAGGAATGGGTCTGTGGTACTGTGCAACAGTTTTGCTTGGGCTGGGCCCTGTAGGAGGTATCTTCCAGAAGAAAGAGACTGCATGGACAGGCAAATAAGAAGTCATTGGCACTGAGTAGTTCCTGGCTATGTGATGCCAATGTAAGTACTTCACATGTATTCTCTTACAGAATCATTGTGACGGTCCCACAAAGTAAGGTTATTATTATTAACCTATGATATAGATGGTCCAACTGATGCAGAGAGAAGTGAAATAATTTGATCAATGTCATATCGGCAGCAGGCGGCACAGATGAGCCTCAGTCCCAGTATTTAAGCTTCAGATCCCAAGCTCTACATCATGCTGTCAATCACCATCTTTCCAAGGTGTTGATTGCTGTAATTCTACTGAAGCACATCAAAATACAAGATCCAATTTCATGCTTTGCTGCAGACCCATGTGAGGGTCATCAGATTGAGGGAGGGGGGATCACAGACAGATTGGGTGTGATGGAAGTATCTTAGATGGAATGCTAAATTCCAAGTTTTAGTCTAAACTCTAAGAAATCCTGGCTATATTCCAAGCCACTCACCCATGAGAGGAGTTCCTGGTCCCCCAAGTATAATTACAACTCTTGGACCATTAGGCCCTGCTCTGTAACCTACTCATGGGAAATACTTGATTGCCTCAAACATTGTGGTGGGTTTCAGGACATAGCAACCATGGTGGTCAGTCAATTCCCACTGGAAATCTGAGAGGCTTATTCTCTTTGCTGGTATGTATGCAAAGGTGATCATTAATGGTGAGCCTTAGTGAGCTACCTGCTGTGGCTTTGCTGTCGTCAGTATCCTTACCTGTAATTTTGGGATAGACAATTGTAAACAGATATTCAACACATTCAGATTGGCTCCACTGTCATCTCACCATTGGAACTCCTGGTCAGATTTGTGGGCACATACAGTGAGTAGGCAGATCTCTCACTGTGTGAGAGGGTCAAGGTTTAAGAAGATGTCAATTGCCAAGACAAGGGTATTTTTAAAGGATGGGTACAAAATGAGAATAGCGTGGCATATGGGAAGAATATCTGGAGATCGAAACTGCTCAAAAGCTCCCATGGGCTGAGTATAAGAACCAAGGGAGCCTGCAGCTTGGTAAAAGGTTCTTTCATGTGATTTTTGGAAAGAGATGGGCCTCTCTCTGGGATCAATGCTTGTGATTCCATATCAAGAGAACAATATCCTTCAGGTTTGGACCACCTTGGAATAGAGACTAAACAGAGACAAAAGTCTTGAGGTCAAATGCTAAAAATGTAGTTAAGAGAGATAAGTCCGGGATCAGTTCCAACTGGATAAAGAAGAGGCTGAGTAAACTGAGGTCTGGCTTTTATGATCGATTAAACAAGGAATGGAAAGAGTCTGCTTCAGCAGAGGAAACAGAAACATTTCCTGTTGTATATATTTAGCACAAATACCTAGAAGTTCCTCATGAGAATCTGTTTGCCTTCTACTCTGGGTGTGAGGGGACCCTTGCTAGGTTAAGGACAGTGGTGATGTGTTCTACCTTTGACTCCAAGCAACACTTTGGTAGGTGAATGGCACAGAGAACAAGGGAACAAGAAAAGAAAATAAGTATCTTAAAAATTGTAATCTAAGTATCACTGAGTGGTAAGTCATTAAGAATGGATGGTCCCGTGGCCCTCAGTCAGTCATAAAGTAGAGCTCAGGCTGCATAGACATTGGGGAGATATTGGAAATAATTTTGATGAACAACAGGAAACAACCAATGACCAGCCTGTTTCATAAAGACAGAATGCCTACAGTACTCAAACTGACCATTTATATTATATTGTTTAGAATGTTCTATTATAATGGTACTAATATGGAGAAAAATAAGGCAGAGCAAGGAGCCTTGGAATTCTGTGTGGGAGTCCAAGAACCTGTGAGTAGAGGCCATGAAAGATGCTGAGACAGTTGGAAAGGTCCAAGAGATGGGAAGGAATGAGTATGTAGATGTCTAGGGAAGGAAAGGAAGAGCAGATGCTAATGATTGAATGTACAGCATACCTAGGAGGTAGCAAAGAGGTCAGTGAGGCTGGGGGGAATTAGACTGAGGGCTATGCTACCCCGTTGAATGTGTGGAATCAGGTTCCGTTTCTGACATCTCTGCCAAAACAATGCATCTATTCCTAAATTAATTAATCATAAAATCTGATCTCAGGCTAATCTGCAGAGGTTCAAAGTATAACAACTCTTCAGAGTCCCTCAGAGAGCAGTTTGGCTTCTACCCTGGGTGTGATGGGGCCATGCTTCTTTAAGGAGAGTGGTGACATACTCTCATGCTCTACTTTTGACAACATCACTTTGGCAAGCTGATAGGACACAGAGAACAGGGAGAGAGGAAAGAAAATGGGGAGACCATTTAGGGGCTTCTGAGTCATACAAGACAGAGGCCAGAGTGGCAGCAGCAGAGGGGCCGAGAATGGTAGGATTTTAGGGTATTTTGAAGGTAGATTCAGCAAGACTTCCAGATGGTTTTGATATGGGGCATAGAGTTAAACACGAATGACTGCAGGGCTCTTTGGAGTCTCAAAAGGATAAACTCCTTACTTAAAAGACTTCAGGAGAGCCGGGCAGTGGTGGCGCACACCTTTAATCCCAGCACTTGGGAGGCAGAGGCAGGTGGATTTCTGAGTTCGAGGCCAGCCTGGTCTATAGAGTGAGTTCCAGGACAGCCGGGGCTACAAAGAGAAACCCTGTCTCTAAAAAAACCAAAAAACAAAACAAAACAAAACAAAACAAAACAAAACAAAACAAAACAAAACATAAAGACTTCAGGAGAAGCAGATTTCAGGAAAAAGTCACAAGTCACAAGGTTTAGTAAACCTGGGATGCCAAGTAGAAGACAGAAGACGTGGCTGAAATCATCAACATAAAGGTGTCTGTTTGCTGGCTTCCTAAAACAAACTCTGTGGTGGCGAGATGAGGAAGGACGAAGCAAGGGGACTGTGAGGGAGCCATGAGGGCAGGGAGGACAGTGTGGACCCTGGAGTCCAACTACCATGTCCGTGCTGTTGGTCCATGGGTGGAAAGGCCCAGAGTCAGCATGAAGTTTCGTTAGCAGGGTCTCTGATGAAAGTTGTTGTGATAGAGTGAAGAGTTCCATCCTGTCTGCAGAGGCAACAACATCCCACTGGAGTTATACTATCCTGGGAGACAGTTCATAGGCTGAACACAAACATCTCTGTTAACTCCCAACATGCTCCCTATTAGAGGTTTCATCTTGGGGAAACTCTGGTTAAATAAAAAGCATGCAAAGAGGAATGACCTGCTGAAATTGTTTAAGGTCCAAATACTTCTGAAGAAGTGTTTACTTTGACCAAAGGCTCTGCTGTAACCAGGTGTGTATTATCATTTTGATGAATCTACCCACTGGCTACTGATGAAAGAGGAGATGCTCATTTACAGATGGGCTCCTGTGTGGCAGAGTGCTGGGTGAGGAGTCAGAATCCAGGTGGAGTTACCAGATTGATTCTTATTTTCAACAAATCTCTTAATAGGATATAGCAGCTTCCTTTTATTCTGTCCCAAGAACCATGCCAGTGACAATGTTAACCTTTACAATAATGACTGAGAAAGAGGCAAAGGCATGAGGGCTCTTGCAGTGGAGATCGACTGTACCAGATCCATCTTTTAGCCTACGTTTGGTTCATTAATCTACTGAATTTAAAACACTGTGTGCTGGTGGGACTTGTCTTCACTGATTCTTTTTGAGACAGCTACTTAGATATAGGTCTTCAACACAGTTCAAAAGCAAAGAGGGTTGAATTTGTCGCTTTGTGTAATAAAAGCAAGTATTCTCCCAATAAGCTATATTTCTAATCTAACATTCCTAGTAGCCTTCCTCTACTCAAAAGGATAAACAGGCTGAGAAAGAAATGAGGGAAATGACACCCTTCACAATAGTTACAAATAATATAAAATACCTTGGTGTGAATCTAACCAAGCAAGTGAAAGATCTGTATGACAAGAGCTTCAAGTCTCTGAAGAAAGAAATAGAAGATCTCAGAAGATGGAAAGATCTCCCATGCTCATGAATTGGCAGGATTAATATAGTAAAAATGGCCATCTTGCCAAAAGCAATCTACAGATTCAATGCAATCCCCATTAAAATTTCAACTCAATGCTTCATAGAGATAGAAAGAACAATTTGCAAATTCAGGTAGAATAACAAAAACCCAGGAGAGCAAAAACTATTCTCAACAACAAAAGAACTTCTGGGGGAATCATCATCCCTGACTTAAAGCTGTACTACAGAGCAATAGTGATAAAAACTGCATGGTATTGGTACAGAGACAGGCAGGAAGATCAATGAAATAGAACTGAAGACCCAGAAATAGACCCACACACCTATGATCACTTGATCTTTGACAAAGGAGCTAAAACCATCCAGTGGAAAAAGGACAGCATTTTCAACAAATGGTGCTGGTTTACCTGGAGGTCAGCATGTAGAAAAATGCAAATCGATCAATTCTTATATCCTTGTATAAAGCTCAAGTCCAAATGGATAAAGGACCTTCACATAAAACCATATACACTGAAACTAATAGAAGGGAAGGTGGGGAAGAACCTCGAATGCCTAGGCACAGGGGAAAAGTTTCTGAACAGAATTACCAATGGCTTATGCTCTAAGATCAAGAATTGACAAATGGGACCTCACAAAATTGAAAAGCTTTTGTAAGGCAAAGGATACTGTCAATAGGCAACCAACCGATTGAGAAAAGATCTTTACCAATCCTACATCTGATAGAGGGCTAATATCCATTAATTTTATTTTATATATAAAATATTATATATTGGATATATAACATTATATATATCCAATATATAATATTATATATAATAATATATAAAGAATTCAAGAAATTAGACCCCAGACAACCAAATAACCCTATTAAAATTGGAGTACAGAGCTAAACAAAGAATTCTTAACTAAGGAAACTCGAATGGCCGAGAAGCACCTTAAGAAATGTTCAACATCCTTAGTCATCAGGGAAATGCAAATCAAAATAACCCTGAGATTCCACTTCACACCAGTTAGAATAGCTAAGATAAAAAATTCAGGTGATAGTAGATGCTGGCGAGGATGTGGAGAAAGAGGGACACTCCTCTATTGTTGGTGGGAATACAAGCTGATACAGAGTGCAACCACTTTGGAAATCAGTCTGGTGGTTCTTCAGAAAATTGGACATAGCATTACCTGAGGACCCAGCTATACCACTCCTGGGCATATATCCAAAAGATGTTCCAACATATAACAAGGACACATGCTCCACTATGTTCATAACAGCCTTATTTATAATAGCCAGAAGCTGGAAAGAACCCAGATGTCCTTCAACAGAAGAATGAATATAGAAAATGTGGTACATTTATACAATGGAGTACTACTCAGCTATTAAAAACAATAAATTCATGAAATTCTTAGGCAAATGGATGGAACTAGAAAATATCATCCTGGGTGAGGTAACCCAATCACAAAAGAACACACATGGTATGCACTCACTGATAAGTGGATATTAGCCCCAAAGTTCGAAACTCACAGACCACATGAAGTTCATGAAGAAGAAAGACCAAAGTGTGGGTGCTTCAGTCCTTCTTAGAAGGAGTAACAAAATACTCAGGGAGCAAATACGGAGACAAAGTGTGAGATAGAAACTGAAAGAGGGGTGGGTCCGGAGACTGCTCCATATGGGTATCCATTCCATGTGCAGTCATTCAAGGCAGACACTGATGTAATGCCAGCAAGTGTAGGCTGACAGGAGCCTGAAATAGCTGTCTCCTTAGAGGTCTGCCAGACCCTGACATATACAGAGGCAGATGCTCACAGCTATCCATTGAACTGATCATGGGGTTTCCAATGGAGGAGTTAGAGAGAAGACCGAAGGAGCTGTACCAACCAACCTACCAACAAAAAAAAAAAACCAAACCAAACCAAAACAAAACAAAACAAAAAAACCATACCACAGCTTCTTTATCCCTGGAGAGAGAGTATCTTAGTTGCTTTCTTGTTGTTTTTAAAAAATATCCTGAAAGAAATAACTAAGAAAAGGTTTATTATCTTGCAGCTTAAGGCTACAACCTATTGTGATAGGAGAGTCATCAGGAACTGGAAATACTTGGTCACATGACATCCATGACCAGGAAGAAGGAAGCAATGAATGAGTGCACTTACCTTATTCTTTTCTCCCTTTAGACAATTCAGAATCCCAGCCTTCCTTGCTACCTACAGTGGGTGAGTCATCCCACTTCAACTAAACAAAGTTAAAATAACCCTACAGGTATGTCCAGAGGCCTGTCAGCTAGCTGACTCCGGATTTCATGAAGCAGACAATAAAGATCAACCACCCCAGAGAATGTCTCTAAGGTATATGTTACGTTCCATTTCCCAGAGTTCTATGAGGTCAAGTTGGTGGTGGATAGGGTTCTGCTCCTAGGGAATATGACATTGGACATGGATTAAAGAGTTCAAGATATGGTTTTTCTGTGGTCATCCTTAGCAGAAGTCAGACAGGTTAACTGCCAATAGCCTGTGGCCCAAGTGGTATAGATAGGCCAGCCCAGCCCTCCTATTCTCTCTATGAGTACAAGATGAGTGATCCAGATCAACTCTAAGGTTTGCTTTTAGCGTCTTCTATAAGAAAGTTGGAAGTTTATTATCTCAGTGGTTCTCCATTGTAGGGAAAATGACCTTTAGTGAAACTCAGTACAAAAGTCAGAAAGAAAAAAAGAAGGGGAGGCTGAAGAAGAAGGAAGAGAAGATGAGAAGAAGAGATAGAGAGAGGAAGGAAAGAAAAAAGAAAGGAAAAGTAGACAACAAGATAGGAACTTCCAGGAAAACCCCTGTCATTGGAATTAGATTAAGGGGCTCATGAGGAATACAGATGGGCATTTCCTCCCTGGTTCCCCTCATATACAGCTCAAAACAAGCACACTGACCCAGTGAACACAGTTAGAGGATTGGTGGCTATGACTCAGAGGGACAAATTCTGTTTCAATGTGACAGGAAACACTGCAAAATGCAAGTCTCTGCTATCACACTTGCAGGGATATAGAGACCTCAATCCAAAGTCTTAATTCCAAAAGTTTGTTTTATTTTGTTTGAGAGGAGGAAAAAAAACCCACTCCCATTTTCCCATTATTATATAGTAAACACAAAGACAACTGGCAAAGACAAGAAACTCTACATAATCTACTTGAAACAAGGCTAAGTTGCACAAGTAACAAAATGATTTATTGAAATTTAATCTTACAAAATAAGTGAACAAGTTTCCTAAACAATTTAGGATGGAGGAACAACCACACCCTGCCAGGAACAAGGAACACATCAAGTACTGGTTGTCCCTTGATGTCACTTCCCCATAGATTGGTAGAAAAGGAGATGGGATGTCATTGACCCCTCCTCCAGCTTCATAGAGACTTTGTGGGAAAAGCAAGGGTTTCATCTGTTTTTCCAAGCCTTTGTCCTAACCCTTTAATTTTCTAATGCTTTTTCTGAAGGGATGGGACACTGTGTTGTCATCCTTGATCTCTTTGCCTCCCTGTTCATCAGTGCCTCTGGGTGTGCAGTGTGTGCCCCTCTCCAACATATTCACTTCATGCAATGCTGCATGCCTATGCAATATTGCATGCCTAAGCAATGCTGCCTCTCTATGCAATGCTGCCTCTCTATGCAATGCTGCCTCTCTATGCAATGCTGCCTCTCTGTGCAATGCTGCCTCTCTATGCAATGCTGCTTCTCTGTGCAATGCTGCCACTCTAAGCAATGCTGCCTCTCTATGCAATGCTCCCTCTCTATGCAATGCTGCCTCCCTGTGCAATGCTGCATCTCTGCCAGACTGTCAGTTTCTTTGTACAGTCAGGTCACATTTGCAGCTGTTATAACTTCCAACAAATTGCCACAAACAGAACAGAGAGGCTAATGTAACTGAAGGGAAGAGATGCTATTGCTAAGCATGGGAAGGTGGATGAGGTGGATGGGCCACCCAGCTTTCAAAACCGGTCAGTTCATTAGAGAACACTGAGTCTGTTCACAGCGTGGTGTCCCTATGTAATGTGCCAAGAGCAGTGACTAGGGTAAGGAACATTGTACTCAGGTCAGCGAGCTCCCTCACACATGATGTTCTTCGGGTACACAGAATAGTGTTATTCATTGTGACCTGGTGATTCCCCAGGAACAGCTAAATCATATCCAAACAGTGGAGCTCACCTTCAAAGAAAGTTGTAGACTTTGTTATGCTTCTGCTGCATATGCTTCATGGGAATGCAGCAGCACATGGAAGTGTCAGAGAGCCAGCTTAGCTCCTTCTGCAGCTGCCTTGGGATCTTGAGGTCTCCATTACTCATCTGGTACTTGGTCACTCACCAAGCTATAACTTGGTGAGTTTCTGTGAGTGCCTAGTTAAGTATGACTACTGCGTAGATGTGTGTTTTTCTCTGAACCCTTACTCACGCATCGCCACCACCAAAGGGTGCCAATAGCAGCAGCAGAGAGATTATCATCTACATTCGAACAGGAAAATAAAACTGAAGATTGATACTGGCCTTTGAGGACGAGAAGATTACCTCTTGCTGGCGAAATCAGAGAAAGTTTTTTTGCAAGAGGTAATGTCGAACACAGTCTTGAGGAGTTGAAATCACAGTTACAGCATTGGGGGTGTGATGCAGAATGAGGAGGGCTTGTGTCCTGACTGTAGGATGCTAGAGGAGAGGCTGAAGACTTAGGTCACTAAATAGACACTCCATGAGTAGGAGCAGCCTACACTGTAGGGAAAAATCTTCCTAGAAAAAAAAAAGCCAGCACATGGGTAAGCAAAGCTGATGATGACTCCTTGCAGGAGTGTGGGGCTGGCTGCCTTTTCTCTCAATGCCAGTCAACATGGATTGTGAAGCATCAGAAGAACCCTTGGGTTGCTATTGTATTCTAGCAGAAAAGTTATATTTTACTTTAAACAGGAAGGAAAGAAAAGAGCTCTTTTTGTGGGAAAGTTTAGTGGAAAGTCCTGATTGGAAACAGAATTATTTGGTAGCAGCTTTAAGGGATCTTGAAAAAAATTGCAAGACAGGGGACTGGAAATAAAAGAAATGTAAAAACCTTTAAACACTAGGGAGCTGTGATGGGGTGAGCAATGAGCTCTAACTGGAGTCGATCAATCAGACACTTTACACAAATGGTACAAGGCATCTCCTTGCTTGGTTGTTTCACATTCAAAATCAGAAGATGCTAGTCCCCATCCAAGGCTATTCTAAGATCAAGACAAAGTCAACATGGCCTCTTGTTCCATCCTGGTATGGATGCTTATTAAAAGTTGGATGCTCCAGGCAGTAATGATTAGAGGTAGGAGGACTGTGTACATGAAATAGGTGTGTGTGTGTGTGTGTGTGTGTGTGTGTGTGTGTGTGTGTGTGTGTGT
>JANHMN010000002.1:207370987-207409890 GCA_030674055.1 Rhabdomys pumilio | reverse complement strand
TGTGTGTGTGTGTGTGTGTGTGTGTGTGTGTGTGTGTGTGTGTGTGTATACATGTAAGATTCTAATTTTACTGTCTTCAGACCACTTCTCTTTGAAGTTTCTTCAGTTGTTTTCCCCTCTCTTCCTCCTCCTCTTCCTCTTCCTCCTCCTCTTTTCCCTCTCCTTCTTTCTCCTCCTCCTCTTTTTCCTCCTCCTCCTCTTTCTCTTCCTCCTCCTCTTCATTGTCCTCCTATTCTTCTTCCTCCTCTTCTTCCTCCTCCTTCCTCCTCCTCCTCCTTCTTCTTCCTCCTCCTTCGGTAGTTTTAATAATTAAACCCAGGGCCTTGTGCACAATAAGCAAGTACTTGGGTTACTGAGCCACATTCCCAGCCTTGGATTTACTTTTTAACCTCCACATCACAGAAGCAGCAGACCATGAGAAGCCTGTTCTTTCTTTAATCACTGTTACAGACCTGAGTGTTAGAACGGGCTCTCAGTAAATCCTCACCGATTAAGTGATTAGACCATTTGGTGCTGTCTGGGTTATGTGAAGATCTCTTCCTGCCTTGGCAACATAAAGGCACTATAGCCTCAAGCTCTCCTTGGGAACCCTCACAGACCTGTGAACAAAGGGGCTCAGTGTAGTCCACAAACAACAGGGACGACAGCTGGCTCAGCCATGTTTCTATGCATTAGGCACAGTGGGAACCTGAGTACCAGGATAGACGCAGTTGGCAGCTCAGAAGAGTCACAGGAATTTTATGGGTCATGTGTATAACTAACTTCAAAATGCACTTACTTTCACAATGCGCAAAGAATTTAAGAAATACTAAAAAACAAAAGAAAAATAAAACTCAAAGAAAAATATATATTCAAACCCTTAAAATCTATAGAAAGTCTCATTTTTCTCCCCCTGATGACAGAAAAATTTTCTGCTTTCATACAACAAGCCAAGTGGTTTGACAATAGCCAGCCTGCTGGTAAACAGGCCTTCAGACTCAGTGAAGGATTTAATCACATATATGAAGCCACTATTTCTGGTGACTATTGATCTCTTCTCTGATGGGGCCCACTTGATACAGGAGTGCTAAGAGCAGGCAAGCAACCTCAGAAATACCCGATACCAAGTCCATTCCACATTGATTTCTTTTCTTTGGGAATGAAGAGAAATTTGGAGATGCAAAATTGCACATATATTATTATTCTCAGCAAGGCTGCCTGAAGCCTTTTCTTTGTTTCCTGTGCCTGTCAAAGAGGGATATCATACCCTGCTGGGCTCATCTCTTCAGTGGGCAGGTGCCATGCTGTAGTCAGAACCACTTAGAATTTAAACCCAATTCCAGTCCAAAGACTTAGCAAGTCATGTCAAGCTGGGACCAAATCAAAGCCAGAGATCAATTATGTGTAGGATGCCTTTGCCTCACACTCATACTTGAGGCTTTACTCAGTAAACATAATTTCTTTGACTAGGGTCATTACAAGATTATAAAGAACAGGGGGCTTTCCCCAAGAGACAAGAGATCCCCATGACCAAGACAACTCTTTTAAAGGACAACATTTCATTGGGGCTGGCTCACAGTTTCAGAGGTTCAGTCCATTATCATCAATGCAGGAAGCTTGGCAGCATCCAGGCAGGCATGGCATTGGGAGAAGAAGCTGAGAGTTCTGTACCTTGTTCCGAAGGGAACCAGTAGAAGACTCTCTTCTGTGCTGGGCAGAGCTTCAAAGCCCACCCCCACAGTGATGCACTTTCTCCAACAAGGCCACACCTCCTAACAGTGCTACTTCCCATGGACCAAGCATATTCAAACTGCCAAAAGACAGAAACCCCAAAACCTAACCGCACACATACCATAGCTATATGAAGTTTTTCCTGAGAAACAGTCTTAGGTGAACTACAGTGAGAGTGTGGTAAACCCCCAGGGCTGGATGATCCTCCTAGTGATAGCCGAAAAGGAACTTCTGGAAGGATATGTTAACTGGCCTTCAACTAACCACTCAACTTTTTGCCAGGTATCACCCTGTTGAGAGAGAGCAGGGAACCCACTGTTCCTTCTGCCATCAGTACTAGACATGCTTATGTAATGCCCCAAATTAACCTGTAAGCCTCATCTGCCCAGAAACCAGGTAACTTCCTGGAATGCTGGGAATTGTAGTTCTTGGAAAATAACAAAGCCTCATGGGAAAGTATGGAGGCCTATAGGCTTGTCTTTATAAGTCCCGGCAACATGTGACTCAAGGTCATTCTCAGCTGGGAAATTTCAGAGAATGATCCTGATCAAAGTCTACCCGTTGGCCAATGTTTAATATTTAATTAAGCTTGCTTTAAATTTGACCTAAAATGATGGAATTGTTGTTTTTCCTCTGGCTAATCTCAGGATTAACACTTACTGTGTTACAGAACAGGGAATATGGATTCTGTATATATGGAGAGATAGGAATTGGGAAGAGGGAAGGAGGAAGGGAGAGACTGTGAGGGGGGAAGTGTTCAGGTCATGCTATGCTTAGCATAGGGGATCACTTTAGGACAAATAGAGAAGAGTGTCAGTGGCCTGGATTCTAGGGTTGTTCAGACTTGCATGTGAAGCTTGAATTGGACCCTGCTATTTTGCAAGAACTACAATTCCCAGCATTCCAGGGAGTTACTTGGTCCCCGGGCAGATGAGGTTTACAGATTGATTTGGGGTAGTACATAAGCATGCTCAGTACTGATGGGAGAAGGAACAGTGGGTTCAATGTCCTGGGTGACACCGAAAAGCAGGTGGACTTCAGTTTTGTAAGAAAATCCTCAAGAATCTATCTGGATAGAGAAGATCAATGGCTTCCTAAAGTCCTATCATTATAGCAAGGGCATTGTGGGGGCTTGGTGTTGAGTGGGTGGGTGAGAATGCTCCCAGACCAACCACTGCCACTGCCACTGCCAAGTTCTCTGTTTCCTTCTGTGCAAGATGTGTGTAATGACAGGACTGTCCTCAAGGGCTTCTAGAAAGATCCAATGAAAGACTCTATGAAAACAACACAGTACTGCAGCACACAACAGCCCCCAATGTGTGGTATAAGTAATTGTATTTTTAAATAACATTGCTAATCTGGCTATTTCAATTTTCATTACTAGTATAAAGTATGACTAAAACTTACCTGCTTTTAATCACACTTCGATAGTCTTATTTAAAGTAAATTGATAGTCTTATTTAAAGTAAATTGTGTTAAGTATGATTTCATGAAACAAATTATTCATGTGGAACACTGACCATATTTTTCTGGTTAAGAAAAGCTAATTCACCCCCACCCTCCAGGAAATATTGAAATAGTCTATAGTTGTATTGTAAACCAAATATTCTGCAGTCTACAATCTCTGGGACCATAAAGGGTCAGATCAAACCTGGGTTCCTGTTGAGAAACAGGGTGGTACTTATGACTTCTTTGGTTTTGGGGAAGCTGGGATTTCAACTCTGCTGTAAGATCACAGGAGTAAGAGAGGGTATAGATAGCTGGGCTTTGGGTGTGTCTCCTTTTTCTGCCAATCCAAGGTGGAGGAGTTCCCATTTAGTCCTTGCCTTTTGTTAGGTCAGGATTAGGTATCCTCAGAGCAGAGCCACAGATCTGGGAACCAAAGGGATGGGGGATGCCTGAGTGGGCTCCTAAGAAATACTGAAAATGGAGAGGCAAGACCTGTAGGCAAGATGCCCTGTGTAAGAGCTGCTCTAAATCCCTTAGACAAGTTCCCACACTGGGTGGGAAGGCCAGGCCAAATGGCTGGGATGATGGAGAAGGGATAGAATTTCAGCTGCAGAGAATCTTGATGAGCTACGTTGTGCAGTGAAGGAAGACTGAGATGGAGCATTACCATAAGACCAGAGAAGCCTTGCAGAGGCCTGATGCCATGTTCATGTCTATGCATGTGTTCGTGTTCACATTTAAGATCTACAGAGCTACTATCAACCCTAATGCCTCCAGCGTGGAGGTGAATGCACAGACACTGGGGCCAGTCATGCGTGTGTGTGGTGCTTGACTTTGCTATTACTTGCTATAGGTTTCTGAATAACTCCCCCCTTTTCTGGAAACCTCATTTTCTCACGCTTTCTGCTAGTTACTTTTCTCACTGCTTTGACCAACCAAATACACAACAGAAGCAATGTAGGCTGGATTTATTTGGGCTCATGGTTGAGGGGCTACAGTTTATCATGGCAAGGAAGATATGACATAGTTTAGCTCTTGTCTATGGTGATGGAAACCTGATGTCCAGCTTATTACATGGCATGGACCAAGAAACAGAGCTTGGGTGAGAGGCCAAGGCTACTCCTTCTAATGTCCACTACCATGAGTGACCCACTTCCTCCTGCTAAGCCCAACCTCCTAAGAGGTTTCACAATCTCTCCAAGTGGTGCCGCCAGCTGGGGACCAAATGTTCAAACACTTGAGTCTGAAGAGGTCATTCCACACTCAAATCATAACAGCCCTCAAGATGTGAGGACAGGACTCTCTGTGTAGTACTGAGCTGATTGTTTATAGTCCTTCCCCACCAGGCTGTAGTGGTGGAGAATTGCACCTATTCTATTTTTATTGTTTTCACTTAATAGTCAAGGGAAGCTAAGTGATAATGGGGTCGAGCAACTTCCACAGGTCACGTAGTCAAGATTCAGGGAGGGCAGAGTTAGGAGGAGTCAGCCATAAGAACCATATAAAAACCCTGGCTCAGTGCTTGTAAGTTCAATACGAGATGACTGATATTTACAATCATTCTCTCTGCCGAGAGCCAGAATTGGAGCCACACGTCTTAAATATTTGCTTCCATTAAAACTGGGAGAGTCACATTTCATTAGAATGCATCTTCATTTATGAGAGATGACGGGTGAGCAAAATTTCTTTATTTTATTGTCAGAGAAATTAAGAAAATATATTTTAGCTTGATATTTTTAGGTTTTTTTTTTTTTTTTTTTTTTTTTTTTTTTTTTGTATATGTAATGGTAGAGCTGGGTTTTTATGGTGTTGAAGAATGGTCTTGAGATCCTTGAGAGATTTCAAAAGAATATGAAGCTCCTTATTTGGGGTTCCTCCTGGGGCCTAAGCACCCGCAGAGAATTTATGAAGGTTTAGGGAATGCTGTGTTCTTGTCTGTGTATGGTTCATCTAGGCTGAGCTGGTGGAGTCAACAGCTAGGGCTCCAGTCCAGGCAAAGCTGGGGTGGGTGGGGGAGGGTTGCCCCTCTCCCCACTTCCATAAAAGTAGCTATTATTTTGATTTGGATTACTACTTTCCTCCAAGAGCAGTGAGGCATTCCCTCAGCAAGACTACTGGGCCTGAGCCTTCACAGTGAGCATGGGCCAAAAAGCATCCCAGGACTGTGGAAGAAATACAGATCTGAGAAAAAAACAATATTTCACCAGGGGCCTCCAAGGACTTTGCCTTCCTAGCTCATCTGAAAAAAAAAATCACCTGTCTACTCCATTCTAGTTTTTTCTCCATGTTCCCAGAACAGAGTTGACTTTCCTAAGAGACTGTCCACTGGCAAGAAGAGCTGAATAAATGAATCCTGGCCATCGTCATTAACACAAGGTGAGGACTCCGATCTTTGTGACAGACTTTCAAAGCACTAGAATGTAGCAGAATTAGGTATCAATATCAGAAAAGGCTTCAGAAATTCCTTTTATCCACTGCTGTATTTCAATCGTGCCTACATTCCACCACTGGGGCACATATAAATGTAGCTCTGGATGGAGTCCGAGTTCTAAACGGAACTGTGATATGATCTTGCTTTTCACTCAGAGATGACTGGCCACCTGGGTAGCCAGCCTCAGTATTTTCGGCAGGAGGTTTCCCAACAAAGAGGTTCAAGGGCACCCCAGACAAATTATCTTCTAGACCATGGAGAAGTACACGACAGTCTAGGACACCCCTTCCTTCATGAGATGTGTGCTCTGGAGCCCCGACATGGAGGCCCCTCTGCACCGTTTTGAGCCACTGACTTCTGTTTGCTCTTCAGAGATTAAGAACACACACACATTCTGTGATCCAACTGCTAAGCTCTGAATCCTAGTTCTGCTTTTCCTGAATGTGTGGCCTGGGGCATGTTTCTCTTCCTCCCTCTCTGTTTTCTTATCTATAAAATGAGAAAAACACAGTATCTCCATCATGGGATCGATCTAAGGATGCAATGAGTTAATGCATATCATTCTGCACTAACTCCACTGAGATCCCCCAAAAGATTAGCGATTAACACAAAAGATGTTCTTAATTTACAATAAAAACAGATAATAACGTGGAGCAGAAGACAGTTGTATATTGTTTTTTAAAAAGGAAAAATAAATGCTTCGGTGGGGAGGCAGGACACGTGTCTTGGGAAGCTGCATGCTGCAATAATCAAAGGCAGCCAGAGTGGAAACAAAGATCAGGTTTACTGCATCGTGACAGAGATCCAAGAATGATCTGAGAAGGCCATGGGGTAATGACTAGCCATTCTGCCTCATCCCCAGTCTCCCCGCTGCTGGCCACTACACCACATGCCCCAGTTCTAATTTTCCATGTTCCAACTGCAGCCTCAACTTCATCTTAGAGGAAAAAGTCACAAACAAATGAAGCATACTCAGACCATATTTCTTCCTCATCTCCCAAGGAGTGGCAACTTGTGCATGTCTCCCTACAGGAAGAGGGCAGACCTCCTCCTCTCAGCCGTGTACAAGCAAAGTGGCCCCATTGTTGGGTCTGGGCAGGACAGAACATCTTGCTTTGCCAGCAAAAACCAGATATTTGGTTAACAAAGGCCACTGTCCATGTGTTCTGCACATGAGCCAGAAAGGCTAATGAGCAAACAGCACTTATTTCTCCTCACTTGGAGAGTCAGGATCAGGTCCAGGATTAAGACTTCCATTTAAATGTAGAGGTGGCTCTACATTTAAGAAGGAAGGAAAGGCTGCTAGGTATGGATGGGGGTCGTAAATTATTTTCTCCACGTATGCCTATGAGATTGGAATCTCCATTAACAATGAGAATTAGCAATGAGAATAACTGTTCTAGAAAAGGTTTTCCCACATTAAAAAAAAATCAAAACCAGAAAACTCATAGAACTTCTCTTGGTTTTTCTCTGCTGCTTCTGCATTTTAAAATTACAAGTTGAGTCCTTATTGTCTGATGTTCCAGATGGTCTGGAGGTCAGAGAACCTGGACTAAAGATAGCCTGGTGGTACTGCAGTCATGTGTGAGATGGTGAACCAGCTAAGCTTTATTTGGACATGGAAGTGTCTGGGGCAGGGCAGAGAATGAATAGATCAGGTGACAGTGTAGTAAATGCATAGATCACAATGGCTCATTTCCGGCTTTGCCATCTGCCAAACCATGACTGGTAGGAGTCTGTGACACTTTGCCGATTTGGAATTGATGAACACTGATTTTTGAGACGGGCAGTGCTACTCAGGGTCTGCGTGGAACCAATCAGCCAGCATTTTGACTACAAAGCTCCGTCAACGGGTGTCATGTCTCTTTGATAGCTGGGTTGTTTAGTGATACCCAAGTTGTTTAATGGCTACCAAGTAAAAATGACTAGGCAGTTGCAAATAGATGATGGAGTTTTTAGTTAAATATGTGGGGTTTGTAGTTAAAATTAAGTTCAAAGTTAATTTGTCTGTGGCTGGGGCCTCATGCAGACAGCTAACGAATGACAAGAGCAGGAGTTTGGTTATCCAATACCAAGTGGCCATCTCTGGAATCACATGGGGAAACATGGATCAGACTTAATAGGCTGTATTTATATGTTTAGGCGTTAAAATAAATATAACAATTGAAGAAAAAACAAGATGTGAACTGAGAGGGGACACTGAGAGATATATGGGAGAGGAGGAAAGGGAAGGGGGAGGTATGTATTTTAATTGAAAAAATTTAGAGGATAATAATTTAAAAAGTAAAAGTTAATTTTTGATTAATAAATACAATTTTGCTATTTCAGTGACCCTCCTGAGTTTCTGGATCTGACAGAGAACTGCTGACTTCACAATATGTTCAGTGAAGACAGACTCTAATTTCTCATGGTCAATTTATCACCACTAATAGAGTCGATAAATATTCTGCAGCCCACTTACACTGTTCAAGCTAACAGTCCTGGTGTCCTGTATGATTTATCGCTTTCCTTCATTGCCACTTTCAACACATCACCCTCTTAGTGTCACCTCTAGGAAGTCCTCTAAGTCTAGCACCCACTGCTTGCTATCTCTCCAGCTGTAGAATCCACTCAAGGCCCATAGTATTCTTACTGATTTCCCTGCTACCACATTTTCTTTATAGATCTATCTAAGTGACTAGACTGGTTGGCCAGAGAGTCCAAGGCATTTGCCTATCTCTACATTTTCCTCTCTCCAGTACTGGGGTCACAGATGCATACTGCCATACCTAGCTTTATATGGATGTTTGGGCTCCAAATGTATTTCCTCATGCATGTATGGCAAGTACTTTATGAACTGATCCATCTCCTCAGGACCCATTCTAGTATTACCTCAGGAGGCAGGCAGAGATGCCTCTGGGGGAAGTCACAGACTAACATTCTTATGCTCTCCTTACAGACCAGAGAGACCTGTGTTTTTGTAGTCAGTCACTTCATGCATTTCAGTGCTGTGGTAACTACTGGCTATATGTCATTTTAGAAGCCCTGGCATATTATTCTCTTGCTCTGTCTCGTGAGGCTAGGAGACCAGCATTTTAGAGTATTTCCAGGGACTACAGTGGTATGTCTGTTCACATGGTATGTTCGCTCCATTCAAAGTGACTCAGATTCAGTGTGTCATCTGAATCAATCTATATTTTAAGTGGTACTGTTTTCTTTAGAGTGGGAGGGAGTATTCTGTACTGCATCAAACTATTAGCATTTGCGGTAGTGATCTTCCTGGAAATTCTTTATAGGCTAGCATCTTTTTTACTTGTGTATACTCTAAATCTTCCCGTTCCGTTTTGTTTGTTAATATTATTGACTCATAATTGATAGTACATATCTTCTTCCTACCTCCCAAACCAAATATAATACCCCATCTTCTCTCTCTCTCTCTCTCTCTCTCTCTCTCTCTCTCTCTCTCTCTCTGTACTGACCAGTTAGACATATTTGTTGGGATGTTTAATAATATCCTATATCTTGTAGCCAAATTCTAGGATGCAGTTCTTTTCACTGGCATCTCTCTGGTACTTAGAACAATGGTCAGCATGTAGGAGACACTCAGAGAAACCTGTTAAATCAAGAGCTCACTGAGCTGGGGTATTAGTTCAGTGGTCTGAGGTTCACTCTGGGTTCATTTTTCAATGGACTAGTACTCTGACTTTAAATCCACAGATGCCAGATAATATTATATATAAACAGATACATACTTTCAACCCTCAGGTGTTGGACTGTGAATCCTTCTCAGGCATTTTGATTGTAGCTGCTTGCACTCAGATCACGAAATCTGATTTGTTATGTCAAAGTTCACACAGCCCTCCATATATATGATCCACCACTATACATGGTAGGGAGACGAAGTGAGACCACGATGTGGTATGTAGACTAATGGGAACTAATGAGGCAGGCTCAGTCTTGCTGTGCACACTCTCAGGACTTGCTAATGCCCATGTTCCCCTGTGCCAGGGAGCTTTCCTGTGTCCTTTTACTGAGGTGAAGTTATAGGCCCATGGTCAGAATGATTCACTCCTGTTGCTGTGTGGGGCTGCTGGTACATAAGGCATATAGGAAATGAAGAATCTTCCTAAGAGCCAGGGTAGCTGGATCCCTCAGGCAGATTTATTTCTGAGCTAGGAGACTTTACACGGCCAAAGCACGTGAGCTCAGTTGGTGTTGTACAGATATCCAGGTGAGGGTGAAGGAGGCAACTATGCCCACAGTTCCTAGTCAACCTGCTTATGCCCTCTGCTTCCTATGGGTTTTATGATTAAAAAGGCATTGATCTATGAATGAGTGTTGGGCTGGCTGTCATATGCTTGGCAGCTTAGGGTGTGAGACTTCTTATCTTAATGGACTCACTGTAAAAACTGGAGAAAGAACTTGACATTTCTATACCGTGGGCTGAACCCTGCAGCCCCAAAGCCTTCTAACTCACCAGTGTGGTGAGATTATTAAACATTTTCGAGTCTCAGTTTTCTCTTTTGAAAATAGTGTTCTCTTCTGAGTTATTTGAGGACAAAAAAAAAATAGTGAATGTATCTAAAGATGCATGAACAGTGTCCAGTGCATGATCAGCGTGTGTGCTTGTTACATGGGTTGGGTTTTGGCATGAATATAAAAGAGGAGACCAGCTGAGCATCAGCGCTCTACCCCCTCTGCTTTCTGATCGCAATATGGCCAACTATCCTATGCTTCTGCTAACATTATTTCCTTGTCACGATGGACTACATTCTCAAACTGAGACTCAAACCCTTCCTTCCTTCCTTAAATTGCTCCTGTTAGATCTTTTTTTATGTCCTGTGGTGATGGAGAGAAGGTTCTGGGATCCCTTTGGATCAGCAGTTAGCGAGCCCTTATGGTCTTTCCAAGGAGGCCGGCAGTGACTTGGAACTCACTTTCCAGGAGCCATGTGAGGCTTAACATGGAAGGAATGCTTACCCCACCTTCCAGGGACTCTAGCCTTCCACTGCACATTTCCCAAAATATGCATCTTGGATCTCGGTTCTTGCTAATTTTACTTTGCTGGGCACAAGGGCACTGACCTTATCATTTTCTTTGGCACAGTTGGAGAGTGTGGTTTCTGAGTCCCTCCCTTGTAAACCCAAATGGGAGCAACAGTACTAATAAAACATCTCTATGACCATGCTAAATCATTTCTAATGACCCTGCTCTCTATTGATTTGGAAATTAAAACTAATTGGACAGAAGGACTCAGAGGAGTGGTTGAGTGCCATGATTTAAAGACTGCCAGGACAGGAGAGTAAGGAGAGAACAACAGCTAAGTGGGAGTCCGGATGGACAGAGATTTGAACAGACTTTTCACTAAGGAAGATGGGCAAATAATCATGGGAAACGATGCTCAGAGCCAGGCCTCTAAATGCAAACTGAAAGCACAGAGAGGGGCTCATCATATGCACCAGAATGATTACAGTCACAAGGTTAGCAAACCAAAACTGTTCATACCAAGTGCTGGTGATGATGCAAATAACTGAGATCTCACTGGGTAGGGTAGGGATGGAACATGGGTACCAACTGTGAAAAGCAGCTTAGAAGCTTTTGATTAAAAAAAAAGCAAACAGCAAATATGCCATGATAGCCTAAATGTGAAATGTCCCCCAAGGGCTCATGGTTTGAACGCTTGGTCTCTATGTGGGTGGCACTAGTTTGAGAGGGTCTAGAAATTCTAGGGGTGACATCCATGTGGAGAGTATGGGTGGCTGGGCAGGTTCTTAGGTGTGTATTATCCCTGTTCCCTTCTAGACTCATTCTCTGATTCTTGCATGTCAAGAAATAAAGAAGAATCTCTACCATATGTTCCTATTGCTATGATGTCCTGCTTGACTACATGTGGTTAAGACACTATAAACTATGAAACCATGACTCAAAATAAATAAAATAAATTGCCAGTTATTTGGCCATAGTAACACAAAAGCTTATCTAGACCTACCTACCTACCTACCTATCATCTATCCACCTACATACCTACCTATCAACTACCTACCTATCATCTATCTATCTATCTATCTATCTATCTATCTATCTATCTATCTATCCATCCATTTTCCCACTCACCCATCCTTCTCTTGTTACAGTAATTCCCCTTGATTATGTGATCAGAAATGACAGTATAAATCCATATAAATACCAACCACACCAATACCAACTGGTGTGAGACCAGTTCAGAAAGAAAACTAGGAAGATAGCTTAAGATACAGTTCAGGCTCAGTCATTTCATCACGACTCTGCACTGTATGCTATGTATGATAAGGAAAGACCAAAAGCTATGCTTTTGATATAGAATAGATTAGATTCTTATCTTTAGAGAGCTAACTCTTAACTCTAGTTAGAATAGTTGGTCAAATCTAATGGGCCACCCAGATTTTTGTTCAATGACATTAAGTAGGGGCTGCACAGTGGGGTAGGCAAGGTGACATTTTCTTTTTTCTTTTTTCCTTTTTTTGGCCCATGTGGTATGTGTGTATGAGGCCTGGAACAGCTTGCTTTATTTATTTATTTATTTATTTATTTATTTATTTATTTATTTATTTTTGCCATGAAAGAAAACTAATCTGAGGAAAAGGACAGAGATGATTAGAGACAGGAGGACAATAGGGCCAGAACCTTGCTCAAACTATACACTTTCCTTTATAGTTCTCAGTAAATTCTCTTCACTTATGATGTAATTAAACTTGTAATTGAAATCTAAATCCTCTGTATTCATTTGCACATGGAACTGAAGATGGATCTGATGTCAAGAGACAGGAAAAGTCTGGGAAAGGATGGTACTACCAGGATCTGTCCCCTCCAGAACACAGCCTGTTGTATGACTGTGGCATCACAGAAGGGCTGCTCATGCTGAAGGGGGCTGTCTGCTCCCCTTCCCAGAGCTAGCACTGGTTTGAGTAAAGCTGAGCCTGAAGATGGAAATTTTGCAGTTTAAACCACTCACTCCTCTGATCTAATTGGTCTGGGCCTAGGGTCTGGATCTGTATTCTGTCTTCTATTGCTGGCAGCCTGCAGGAACTGCTGGGGAACCTCTACTTTCTGAGGTAATAGAATCTGGGTGCTAAATTTCTCCATAGCCCAGTCTTTGCCTGGGTCTACCCCTGCACCTTGCAAGCTGCTTTCTTGCCTCTGACAGGACCAAACATGAATTCATCCTACCCCAGGGGAGGCCTCAGATCCTTAGTTCTCCTGGGGTCATTCTAGCTTCATTTTGTCCCATTCTCTCCCTATTTACAGTGGATAGTTGGCTTCCAACACCAGATTTGGAATAGGTGGGGTACGGTTTTAATTCACAGTTCATAGTCCGTAGCCAATTGGAGGAATCAGAATTGATTCCCAGAACTGAAACATAACAGAAGATGTGTTTGGTTTCATCTGGAGAGCAGTAACCTGGGAATTAGTGTACACAGGAGATTGTGAGTTTCCCATTACGTTCATCAGCCCACATCTCCATTATCGGTGAGGCTAAAGCTTAGTCATGGAAGATGTTTTTGGATTAAAATAGAAGCTTCTAGATGTGCCTCAGTTGTGCAGAGTGCTTCCATCATCCATTACGGGTTGCCACTATTATGTCGATATGACCATTCCTTGCCTTGCTTTAAGTCCTACATCCCAAACTTCTGATGGACACACAAAATCTCAGCCTCAGAAATGTGAATACACAGTTATATCCAGAAACCCTATAACCAGAGGCTTCTCATATGAATTTTGTAGCCAGTAGATGTGTCTATTCTAGTCTCAATCACCTCAGTAGACCCTTCCTTTCCAAGTCTCTAGGGTCCATTTCATAGCCTGTTGATAAGGATAATACTATCCTGTACCTTAAAACTCAGTGAGTGCATCTGTACAAATACACACAGAGCACTGTTGGATGTGGTGTCTGAATAAGCTTACTGAATAGCAGCTACTATGGTTATTTTTTTTTTTTCATTCTGGGATGGTTTTCAGTATGAGTTGTTAAGCATCTAGTTTTAAGTGAAACGTTTTCTATTTAATGAAGCTATGACCTCAGGCAGAATTAACTATCAGTCACTATTAATTTGTACTTTTCTCCCCAGAGGTTACAGTACACCACATGCTGTATATATCTTATTTCCTTTAAATACCTTATTAAAAATTATAGATATGGATCTGTGTCAGTACAGGGTTTGCCTGGTGTGTTTGATGCCTTGGGTTTGATCCCTAGCACCAAATGAATAAAAATTTAAGAAAGGTTTAAAAAGATTTTTTTATAACTTTTTATTTTCCAAAAGGGATCCAATTTTCAATTATGTCAATTTAGCCAATTAGATACCTTGGCTGCTAAAGGACCCCCTCACAAGTGTGAGGACCTGAGTTTGGGTAGTCACTGTGAGTCACAGTGCATATCTGTAATCTCAACATTAGAACAGAGGCAGACAGTCCTACTGAGTTGATGAGCTCTGGGTTTAGTAAGAAAAATCAAAGGGAGAGTGATTGGGACCCCTGATGTTGACCTTTGACTTCCACACGTACCAGAACCCCCACACACATATGTACACACCCACACAAACATCTATATAAAATCACATGTGTGCACACAAAAATATTATTTATACAAAATAGTCTAAAATGGTAAATATACACAAGGAATAACATACATTTACATATTACAAAAATATTTTAAAACATTATATAATGTACAAGTAGCCCTGCATGAACATTATACCCTGGTAAATCTTAAGATTTTTCTGTCTTTTATGCAAATTTACCAATTATATCATGAGAATAATAGTTTAAGCAAATTCATACTAAATTGATGTACTTGAAAGGAGGATCGGTCACTTTTGGAAAATGAAAAAACATAAATAACTTTTAAAAGCCTTTCCTAAAAATGTATTTATTTAGGGCTAGGGATCAAACCCAAGGCGTCAAACACACCAGGCAAACAATGTACTGCCACAGACTCTTATCTATAATTTCTTAATTGTTCATTTCATTCTCATGTCCGTACCCATCAGTGGAGTTGAAGACGGGGTCTAAACAGCTAGCTTATTTTGAAGCTTAACTAACGCAAGCCTTAGTCTTGCGTTCTCAGCACATACACTATGGGCCTATTTCCATTGCCCCACCTTTACCATCTCAGGTCCTTCTAGTAGGCAACTCTGGCATCTCTTTGCCTGGGGTTTTCTCTGGGTCCCAAGGTCCACCCTGACTCTGGCTACCGAATAAGCTGAAATGCTGACAGATTCATGTTTCTTGAAGACTGGGATGGGATGTGGAAGTTGGTGGATAAGTACCCCAGCTCTCTTGCCTCTTCTAGGAGATTACCGAACACTTACGAAACAGTTCCCACAGATGAATCAAGTCCCAATTGCTGCTGGTGACAACTTGCTCATTAATACTTTTGTCTGCAGCTTTCTCTTTCCTGTATCACCTCCTCAACGTCTTGCTAGTGTTCCCTGGAGCAACCTTTCAAATTAACTATTTGCACTTGACTGTTTGCCTGGAGTCTTCTTCTGGAATATTCAAATGAAGGCAAGCTTCAACTGGGATGTATAACCTCTTGGTGTTGCTCTGTTTTGTGAAAATGAGCCAGCTTACACAGGGTGCTATTTGAAGAAAGGCAAACCTAGCCAAGATTAGATGGACTTCACCAAAGAACATCAGGGACACTCTAAGGATGCCAGAAGCCAACGTGGGAGCTTTTTATAACAAACCGGAGCCATCTGCCAGCCTGTAATAACCAAAATATGAAAGTCCTAATCTGGGATACAGTTAAACTGTTTACTTTCTGTTTGTGGTTATGTATTTAAAGCTTAACATGCTCTGAATGGTGGATTTAAATTCATAAGCACATTGTTTTACAAAATTGGCACTGGGTCCTTTTAATGCAATATGCGAAATGGAAGGTTGCGTCAAGACCTGGATATTTTCACTTCATTGTTATTCTCCTTTGTTCTTAAGGAGAAACTGGGAGGACCAGAGCTCTGTAAATGTCTTGTGGGATACCCAGAACCACTCTCGAAGCCACTTTCTAAGAAGCAATTTCCTCCTGTCCCATAAAAACTCCACAAAGCACCTCAGGCGATCACTGAGGACATCGGGTGTGTTTGCAAACTGCAAATACAGCAGACATTCAATTACACCGAATTCATCAAAACCCTAATTGAGACAGGAGCTCAAACCCTACAGCTTAATTACTTTAATTTTAGATGGGTGACAGACTTCCTCATGTCCTTTATGCTAAAATGCATTAGAGAGGGGCCCATGGGTGCTTGCTGCAATTCTCCCAGCCAAGACAAAGTGCAGAACAACATAAATAATAATGCTAAGTGAGACCCGTGATTAGATTTATTAATCATTCAATTTCTGATTTCTGTCCTTTGTTGTGACATTCCATGGCACCAGCCCTGCTGTCTGGGAATGTGAGAGGCTGGACAACTTCCACTTCTTGCTGATTGCTTTCTCTACCACTCCAGAGACTACCTAGGTCCACTCAGACCCTGTACCATCTGGTTGGGCAGGTGCTAGAGTGGAAGATCTTGGTTTCCGACTACCAGTTGGCAATTCTTGTTTTAAAGTTTCAATATCAGTAAACGGAACCAAATGTCCACATAGATGTAGAAACAAAGTGTTTTGTTGCTGTTGAAATGAAAGCAGGATCTCAGCTGGGACCCAGATATCAGTACCACTCAAAACCCAAGCACAAGAAATATTGAACTGACAGCCCTGGCACCAGAAGACTGTTTTTATTCTTGTTGGTGATTTATCCAAAGTTGTACAGATGTAGTGTCTGAGTCATCTTGCAGAAGAATGTATCTAGATCACATTGCCTTTTTGTGATTTTTTCCAACTGTTCTGAATATTTTCTAAGGTTTTCTAAAAAAACAAATAAATGCTGCTATTGATTAGCTGCAAAAAAATGCACTTTAGACATATTTAACAACTTAACATATTTAAGACTTTCAAAATAAAATTGGCCAGTGGTAAAAACATTTTAGGAAGGTATTTAGAATTTTATATGTATATATTCACTTTCAACTGAAATAAAAAAAGCACTAAGAATTGAAAAGAAAATGAGACTACCACAACCTAGGACTAAGCACTACTCCTCTGATGTCATTATGCTAACCCATCATTTGTTTTCCTTTACAAGACCTTCTGCCTGCCTCTCTGCTCCCCATCCTGTCTCTGATGGGGGCCATAGACACCCTTGTCAATCATTCCATCAATGGAGTGGTCAAACCTTCCCAGTGACATAGCATAGAATCTGGTAGTGAGGACCTCAGGATGAATATCCCAAGAGTTGATAAAAGCGTCCAACTTGTTTTGACTTTCCCTGCAGACCAAGAACTATTATTAGTGTTAAACACGATAGGTTTCATCACCATGGCAACACTCTGAAGTAGATGTGCTTATACCCACTCTATAGATGAGAAGGATCAAACTTCCATAGCTAAAATAACTTCTCCAAATTTCCCCAGCTAGCAAATGGCAAAGCAAGAATGCAATCCAGGCCAATCTGATTCTTTGGCCCACGTTCCTCCCCAAATACAATCCTGTGCCTTCTGCAAAGATGTGAGGGAATCTACAAAAACAGCAAGTGGAGGGCTTTGGAAATCTCCAAGTAGGCACAGGATTAAAATAAAGAAAGAAAAAGAAAAGAAAGAAAAAGAAGGAAAGATATAGCTAGGATCACACTTGTGGCTATTCCCAGGAGAAGCTCTGGTTGTCACCTTTCTGTAGTGGGGCTGTGAGACCAGCCAGCAAAGACCTGGAGAAGGTAGAAAGATGGATGCCAACAATCTGTGCAGCAGCCATGAGCAGGTGTCCTAGCCAAGCTGATGAATTACACACCACGAACACACTGCATTTCATTTCATAAGTAATTAGCTGTGTGGCACTGAGTAGACATCACCCAGCCATTTGTTTCATTTCTTTACATTATCTCTTCCCCTTCGGGCTTGCTTCAGAATCAAGCTGCAGGTACAAATGACTAATGAACTAATGACAACACTAATAACGGCCCGGCTAATAATCATACTGCTAATGGTGACAATGCTAATTAAGAAAGTGCTAACAGCAACAGAATCCACTCGTGTGACTATTCATCTCTGGAAGGCAACGATGAGCTGGTCAGGCAGGGTAGAGCCAGGGGAGAGTAACAGCAGTAAAGGCAGGCATGCAGCTCATTTTTTTTTGTCACTAACTACCTAGTAGGAGAACTCAGAAACACTACAGTGTGGCCCCATTAACTTTAATACAATGGGGTCATGGAAAAAGCAGAAAATATTTAGCCTAGTGAGTGAGCCAGACCCCAGTCATCATGAGCAAATCCAGGACCCTCTTATCAGAGCTAGCCTGTCCACCAGGGAGTCCTGGAGCTGATGGTTGATAAGATCAAAATGTCCTTCTGCTTGTTGCTCGGATGGAGCAAACACAGCAGGCAGAGAAGGCAGATCAGTTGGCATGGAAGTAGAGACAGCTAAAGTGGACTGTGGAGAATAGCAGTGAACTCTATGGGAACTCTTGAGTGTTCATTTGAGAGACGGACATCATGGCATGCTTAGCGGCCTCTGAGAGGCACAGAGGCCTAACACACGTGGGAGAGAAGGTCACCAGGATCAGATTTTATACCAACTAGTCACTTTAAACAGGGCACTGCACAGACTACACAGAGGTTCCTGATTAGGTGAAGTGAATTTTGGATCCCTCAATATTATAAGTAGAGTTACAGCTTAGAATAGTAGAGATAGGTTTTTCTAGAAGATATTGAGTCTTAGGTGTTTTGGCAGAGAACTGAGGATCTCATTTCTAATGAATATTTCTCTGAGGAAACTTGGCTCTGAGAGCCACAGGGAAGCTGTATGCCCCATGAACCTTCAGCCTCTAACCTTGGCTGCCCAATAGTCTCACACTCTGGTGACTTCTGAACAAAATCCTGAGACTATTACAGAGACAACAACGTTCTAAAAGGACAGTGGCCCTGCCAGGATGCCCCCTGACATTAGAATAGTCTCTCCTTAGGTTGACTCAGGACTTCAAGTCTCCTCTAGACTACAAAAGCTCCCGCCTTCAGGAAGAAAAGCGACATCCTGAACTGTGACAATGATGAATTCTTTAAGTAGATAAAAATTGCCTCTTTTCTGCCCTGCCTTTCTCATTTATCTCATTTCATCTGAGGCACCACACAGTCTAGTGTAGATCAGTAGCTCTCAAAAGGAGGTGTGTGGGGGTGCACTTTCAAGCTCACGGTTAACATTGTTAGGCTTGCTAATTCCCTATGTGGAACTGGGGTTCAATAGTCCATCAACCTGGAAACCAAGTAACAGTGGCTTCAGGATGGAGATCTCCAATCACACTGCCCAAGGCTCCACTGTGAATGAATTCCAACATAACAATTCCTGCCTTGGCTCCATACTTTCATCTTCTCCACGTCATGTACAACCATCACAACAGAGTCCCCAGTCCTACCTGCCCTGCAAAGAGCCCACAGACGCCAATGATGCACAGGATGTTGAACACAGCAGAGCCCACGATGGTGCCAACTCCCACATCGCCCTTCGTAATGAAGACTCCTGGAACACAAACCAACACCAGTCTGGCTGTAGTGGTCCAGCTGCATTCCAAGGACATTTGAAGGACATTTCCTAGTTCTAGACTATGCTCAGGATCCAGAGGAAATAGGCAAGCTTTGGAGGGAGTTTCTGAATCCAGAGGCTAGACTTTCTCTTAGTAGTACTGTCCCTGGGTCTAAGAAAAGTTCACACACAGTAAAAGCAGTGAATAATCACAGCAGAGTGAAAGGTTCTGCTTGGGGTCTAGAAACTTAATATTTTGTGAGTGGGAGACAACTCAAATCTGAAGGCCTTCTTCCCCAGAACCCCTTTCTCTCATACAGGAAAGAGTTGAGACATCCTCCTAGCATCACTTACCTATGACCGATGTGAACAGCTCCGGGGCCGAGCTACCTGCTGCCATGAATGTGGCTCCTGCCACATCTTCACTGAGGTGGAGGCGCTGTATGGGGACAAAGACAAGACAGGTGAGGTGGGATTTTACCTTGGGATACACATGAGTGTGACTCTAGAGGTCTTAAGCACAGGGACTTCATAAGGACTCAGGGGTTGGGTTCAGTCCCTCTCACTGTTCCTCCATTCAGAGCTTGGCTGCTTCTGCTCTCTGCTCAGCGTCTCCACTTGCAAGATCAGGAGGGACTACATGACTCCATTAGCCAAAGTCTAGACATTTAGGGTTCCGTAACCCAAATGTACCAAGCAGCTATTGATAACCAGGAGGGTGGAGTAGCAAGCTGAGAGCATCCTGGGCAGTGGTGGGTAGTCATTGTCTTTCTAATGGCAGCTATGTTCAGCTCCCTAGGTGTCTGTAGACACTGGTTTTAGAAGAGATGTGTGTAATCTAGAGTTGCATGCAAACACCATGGCTGTTGCAGTACTTTGAATAACTTCAAGCTCACGGCAGCCAGTTTGCAAGAGGTAAGTAGACTCATGGAGTCACCCAAGCACACTCCAAACCCTTGACCTTCAACCTCTGGGTGGCACAGCAGAAGAGAAGACCCAAGACAGAGTAAAAAATAAGGCAGCCCACTTCTCCCGAATCTTTGGGGACAGTTCCCCATTTCTCAAGTCACCCTGTTTGTTAAACTGGAAAGTGATTTTCAGGAACACAAGATGAATGTACATGAGAGGCTGGTTGGTGTGTTTAGCTTTCCGGCATTCCACCATGGCCCAGAAAGTAAGCTGCCAGCTGTTGGGAAGCAGCCAGTTCCCTTCGGGCGTTAGGGCAGAGACTTCAGTTTCCACCACCAGCCTTCGTTCTTTCTTTCTTAGCAGCACCAGTGGCTGTACTTCCATGCTTGACCACACAGAGGCAGTATGTCCTTGGAGGTCCCTCTGATAGAGGCATGCTCTTTGGGATCCTGGGTTCCTTGACTCTATACTCACAGTTGAGGTTCCCATAGGGTACTGAGGAGACCCTGAGATGGTACCTCAGCACTAAAAGTCTTGGCTGGTGGAGAAGCCCCAGCACTGGAATCTCAATGGATAGAGATGGCTGGAAGGCCACACGAGCCAGGAATCAGCTCCTAGGAATGCCTTGAGTTGCTGTGCTTTCCTTCCAAGATTTATGGGCTGGTATTAATTGTTGCTTATGAAGCTTGGCCTTATGTCCAGTTTCACTCTTGCTTCCATAGCTCCTTCCTTTCCTCCCTCCTTTATACCTAATTCACTCCAGCCTGGCAATACCACACTGGCCTCTTAGAATCACTAGTCACAAGGTCCTCTTACTTCTGCATTGCTAGTGGCTATGATGAGAGCCAGGGAGAATTTTCCTTAGCTTCACCCTGAATGGAGAATAATTCACTACAGATGGACACCCTGGGCTCTCCATGAACAACAGGCCCTGTCATTCCCACTTAGATCCAGTGGCTCAGGTGTTTTATGTTTTTTTCCTGAAATGTTTTTTCAGTGAGCCCTTTCCTTCAGGCATGGCTCCTTTGGTCCACCCATACACAGCCCTGCACTGGCACCATGGCAGAATCTATCACTTGATTCCTTCTCTCTGCACCAAGTCCCCACTGGGTTCATCTAACTTTCTATGAACACAGTCAACCTTTGAGATCAGTGGGGTTGGTCATACTCAAATTCAAGCAGTGTTCAAATTTTATATAAAATACTGCAGTGTTTGCATATAACAAATACATTTCCCATATTCTGTCAATCATCTCTAGATTGCTAATAATCCCTAACACAATGTAAATGCCATGTAAAAAGTTGTATGGTCTGGGGCATAACAATAAGGAAGACCTTCTGTATCTGCTCCATACTGATCCAAATTAAAAAAAAAATGTTTGATCTCCTGGGCATAGTGGTGGATGCTTTTAATCCCAGCACTCAGGCACAGGCAGACAGATCTGTGAATTCAAGGCCAGTCTGGTCTATAAAGTGAGTTCCAGGAAAGCCAGTGCTACACAGAGAGACCCTGTCTTGAAAAACCAAACCAACCAACTAAACAAACAACCCCCCACCCCTAAACCCCAAAACAACTATAACAAAAAGAGTCTGATCAGTTTGATCCAGGGTGTGAATGCCTGGCTGTTGAACTTATATGGAGAAGGTGAAGTATTGTGGTTTACTCAGTGGTTTCTAAGCCTGTGGACGACCAGAGCCAGGCTGTGCATTCCCTCGTTTCTTTCTTAGCCTTTGGCAAGCAGCTTGGCTGGGGCAGAGCCTAGCTCTGTGTTACAGTACTTAGGGTTCATCCACAGCCTAGGAGGCCCCACTATTGCTTTTATGACTTCCATGTGGCCCTAAGACCTTCCTATTCTTGACAGCTGATATTCTTGTGCAAGTACAATCTTTTGACCAACCTGGGCCTGCTACCTCATGACAAGGAATGCCAGGTTCCTCTTTGCTTGTTGGCTGTCTCTGAAACACCTCTTTCCTGCCATTGCTTCAGTGTAGCAGAGGCTGAGTCGGTCTATTTACTGTAGACAAAGGACTCTAACACCTTTGTATGTTCCCTCATGGAACCACACGGCTGTCTAATAGTGATTCACCTGATCTGTTGCTGCCATGCTGGGTCAACATATTGGCACTCCTTTCTGTTTTCTGCTCAATATTTTTCATGGCTTAAATGTGACACCCCTTCCAAGCTATGATTTATTGAGCAATATGGGTTTCTTTCTAGAATGATTTTTTCTCAAAGTCTAAACAACTTCTTGAACATCTCTGTTTAGCTCAAGTTAGTCTGGGAGCAAGCACTGAGCATACAGTATCACTTCTCTTCAATAAGATTAGGGAAAGAAAAGATAGTTTAGAGAGTCCTAGGCTAAGAAATTTTGTTAGGCTGCAAAGGGGTGGTCCTGTATTGTCATCCCCCATTCCTTCCTGTGAAAGAATGGAACTTCAGGGAGAGTTGGCCACAGGCTCTTAAAAAGACATAAACACAGGATCTCTGAGATACAAACTCTGTCACCATTTCTACAGGCATGCCATTAGTCCAGCAATTAGGATGGCTTTAAGTACACGGAGCTATACTTAGAGATATGAATGGGGCATGGCATGATTTCTTGTCATTTACTTTGCTCCTAAAACTGGACTTGCTTTGGAACAGAGAGCATTCTGGGAAGGGAGGCTCTTCATCTGCATTCTTCCTCCCTGGATAGCTGTGGACCCTAGAGGTGGAGCCAGTTTTGACACAAACCTGTTGTAAGTAGTTGCAGAGTTGCAACAGGTATAAAGATGACCCAGAGGTTAAGCTCAGACTGACCTGGGTTCAGGTATTGACTCCTTTCCTAAACAGCTGTATGACCTGGAATGGGATACTCTGAGTCTCTTGATTCCTAGAGGGAAGCTAACTGTGGTCACCTGGTAGAATCCTAGATGTGGTTAGAGAGAGGATGGGCACATTCACCCCACACTGACTTAGCAACACAGCCAGCTTAATGCACCCCGGGACCCAGTCAAAACAGCAACTTTACCCTATCAAACATTTTCTTTCCTTCTTCATTTTTGGTAAAGACTAACTCTCTCTTCTGTTCTGCCAGCTATTTGGTGGCTTATTCTCTAGAAGGATGTGCACGTTCTCAAAAGTTCTATGTGTTTCCTTAATGGAGGGCACAGGTTGATGCCTGTATTTATATTGCTGGGATGCAATAAACACCTTTGTTATTAACAACAAAAACATTGCATGAAAAACAGGCAGAGCCATTTTGCTTTGTGTAAGCCATTTTGCATACTGAACATACACAACCTTTTTCTTCATCATTTCCCTCTGAGGAGTATACTCTGACAGATACTTACATAAAAACACTGCCATTGTACTAGGCATTGTCTAGGTATGGTTTGAACTTTACAGTCCAACACTACTTTAAGAAGGGAGTTGACCATCTGAGGATTTGTAATCAACCTGCCACGGATACTGAAGGATCACCAAGGGCTGAACATTTTCTTGCCTTTGACACAAGTTGAGCCTGTTCCTAGGCTGGATCACTGTGACACTCATGTCCCCACTAGAGTACTGTGCATTTCAGGTACCACATTACTTTCTTTGCTCTACTGTCACTGCAAAAAGGAACACGCTTCCATGACCTTTTTAGGGTTAGTGTGCAATGACTGCTTACCTCGAAGCACAAAATGAACAAACATCCAAGGCTTGAAAGAAACTGCTCAGGTTAATAATCTTCCAAGTGTGGCTTACAGACCAGCATCCTCAGCATTATCTGAGACCAGATTAGAAATATAGATTCTGGCCAACATCCTCTGTTGGTGGTTGAAACCTAGTGACTTAGGTACTGTGGGTAGAGCAAGAAGGGGCCACAAAGGGGCTACTGGACTTTCTGGAAACTCAGATAATGCATTCAAAACAGTAGATAAAAGAAAATGTAAATGTAAATTTTCTTTTTAAAAGAAATTGCATGGAAGAAAAATAGATCTCAGTATGAGAGTGAAGAGGAACGAGAGCTTTCTAGATAAGGTGAACATCAATGAAATCTTTTTAGGGTCTTTTGTTTATTGTGTGTATGAGTGTGCATGTGAGTGTGTGAGTTTGTGCAAGTGTGTGTGCAACCATTTAGTGAAGATGCCAAAACACAGCTTTGTTGGAGTCTGTTTTCTCCTTCTACTGTGGAAGACCTGAGGGTCGAACTCAGGTCATCAGGCTTGGCGGCCAGTGCTTGATCCATCTTGCTGATCCCTGAATATCTGTTTTTAAACTTGCTGTTCACCGGCATTAGCTATGATAATTGGTACAATGCGAAACAAATGCTCTTTGCCCAACTCTCTTGCCCCAGAGCCTGCCCATATCCACCCAGAGTATAAATAGAGAGTGAGTGTGAGGGAGGCATGTGGTAGTGGTGTGTTCTTACCCCAACAGGACTTCAAAAGGAAGAAATGAAGGAAAGAGAGGTAGAAGGAATGATAGGGAACAAGAAGAAGCAGAACTGAAAAGGGGGAGGAGGGATGGAGCCCAACATCCGGATGACACTCCAGGCCTGGGGTGCTGACTGCAGGTTTAATACACAGGCACCAGAGTTATTTAAAAAATGATGTTCATCTACAAAGAACACACAGCTTTGGTCTTGTCATTATTCCCTAAGCAACATAGTACAACATCTGTCTCCACAGAACTTACGTCATGGTGGTGAAATACATAGGAAGATCTATGTGGGTTGTTTGCAGACACTACGCTTTACTACATGTGTTTTACATGCTGGAGAATCCACAAATTTTGTTGCTGCAGGACAGTCTGGAAGTATTTCCACAGATCCGTAGAGAAGACTGTAACACTAGCAGTAATGATGGATGCAGTTGGGAGAACTGGTGATGTGGGTTAAATCCTAGCCATCCACCAGGATTTGAAATGTTATGCAGACTGACTAAGCCAATACTATTTGCCCTCAGGCGTTCAGGTACTCACATCTATGACTCTCCAGGACCTTGGAGATGAGGCTAGAACATGCCAGGGCAGAGTCCCCATCCCAGGCCTCTCTCAGGCACACTGGGAATATACCTCCACATACCTCACAGATCTTTTCCAAGGATGGGACGAAGAAGTCATCACACACGATGGCCAGTGCATAGAACATGTACATGGCCTGGAAGAAAGGAGAGGAGAAAGAGTTGAGTCAGGTAGAGCTAAGGGCAAAGGGTTTGATCATCTTTCCCTTCAATTAATATAGTCTCCTATCATACACTTAGCTTCTTATTCAGAGTAAGAACAAAGTCTTTGCAATTCCTGAAAGACCTTAGCCTTGCTTTAGTTTCACCTTTGACCTTACTAATCGTCTCTTGTCCCCCTTCTGACACACCGAGAAGACCATGGGCACCTGCCTTAGGGCCTTTGCACTTGTTTCTTCTACCCAGAGAAGAAGAATATATCTTCTCCTCAGATATGCCATTGTTTCACTCCACTATGCTTTTCAAATGCCAACCTGACTCCCTGACCACCTTTCCCTCTGTATCCCCTCATCTTGCCTTTTTTTTGGGGGGGGGGTAGATTATAGGTTAACACCATCAGTCTGTTGCAAGTTTCCATTCTGAAGACACAAACTTCCTCTTGTAATTACTATTACATCCTCAGAAGTCATCCATGACTGGCCTGGAAGCACTAGTAGCTGAGCTGATCTTGTCCTAGTGAGCTTACTTACTGCATGGTTCCTGCAGGATAGCCTGTGCAAACTTCCACATTGGGGTCAGCTATCACTAGGGCATCCCTAGAATTTCATCTTCTAGTTAGAGATTGTCCTTTCCTTTATTCAAGGCATTATCTGGAAGAATGGCTATTTGTTTGGGTTCTAGTGTTGAGTGACTACCCATCATACAGTTTTCACTTCTTCAGGGGACCCCAGCACCCTCCCATGTTCACAGTGCCTCAGGTAGAAGGTGTCTCACTTTTCTCCAGGATTACATATGGATTGGTCAATTGGTGTGTAGTATTCCTAGTGGAGATGGCTATTGGTTCAAAAGTAGGCATGTGACTTAGACCCACTCAATCAAGACAAAAGGGAAGAATTATCAACTTTCCAAAGAGAGACATTTCTCATTCTCTGTCGCTAGCTGTGGAGAAGAAGTGTGAGATTCTTAGACTTAGAGTGAAGTTGATTCTGATTTGGAAAGCAGCAGAGTCCTCAATGTCTTATGGAGCCACAGATCATATGGTATTAGAGTCCACCATGCCCCTGAACTCCAGAGCATACCAGCAGCCTTGCTGGGGAAGAGTGACTTGGGATATTCTAGTATCTGTAGTCTAAAGTGTTTACAAGTATTGGTTTGATCTCCGGCATTCCCACTGGTATATTTATTACTATATTCTATCATATTTTCCTACTGATTACTATTCCACAGCATGGGCCCCAGTTACAGAGGGCACAGTCTAAGACCCAGGCCAGAAACCAGAACAGGCCATTTCTTGTCACAAAGTGATCCGTGGGTAAGAGGGCCAGGCAGCGGTTAACAGAACATAAATACCCCTCAAGCCTGTAGCTGCCAGAGATAGCAGTCATACGTAGGGAGAGCCTGATAATGGTGATACCACATTAAGAAGCTGAACCAAGAGGAGCAACAGGTATATGTACACACCCATACACACACATGCACAGCTACACACACATCCATATACATGCACACACACACATTCATTCATGTAGGCACACACACACACACACACACACACACACACACACACCAATGTTATTCGAACACTGATCTCAACTGAGTTTGAAACCAAGTGAATGTTCCAATTTCATGAGCCAATGCTCTGCCTTTTGCACTTAGCCTATTAGCGGAGTTTCTGCTGCTTACAGCTTTCTTTCCTGAGGTCTTTGCTACAGTCCTAGCTGGAAATGATCTCAGGCTTTTGACTCTTGGCCAGTGCACTAATTTAGTCCCCTGGCTTCCCTTGTATGCACTTGACTTTTTTCCATGTGTATGCGTTCCTTCTCTCCCACAGGACAAGGAGAGTCTCAAGTACAATGTAACACTCTATTTTGTGGAAATGTTACACAAAAGCACAAAGATGAAGTGTTCCACGCTGCAGACTATGCTAAATTATCAAAACCTACCAAAATGCACCACAGGGGATGGTTAGATCAGCCGTGAGCCATCAGTCTGTGCAACACTGTCAAGAGAGACTGTGTGGAAAGGTATTTAGTGATGAGAAAATGTATCTGCACTAGACTGTTCTATGAAAACATTCAAAACTCGTCTGTCTCTTTTTAACTTGTTTAGGTGTGTGTGTAGACTGACTCACACACACAAGAACATTTGCATATGAGTTTGTCACGCTGTCAAAGTAATAGCCATGTTTCTTAGTCAGAATGAATCTGCCTATCTTATAATCATAAGCCATATTTTCCCTTTAACCATAAATTTCCATTTATGTGATGATTTATGTTGGCTGTAGAAAATTTTGGAGGTATTTTTTTCTTTTTTTATACTTTGCTGGCCTCTGAGAAGCCAGGAAGAGTAGCACCCAGAAAAGGCTCTAAAATATTTTTTTATTGCTTGATGTATTCATAATCTATATAAAATCATCTGCCCATAGCATTTTTGAATATGTCAAATAAAAAAATGCTGTGTTATACAGCTCTGTGGATCAGTCAGAAATATCTCCCCAAACTGTAATAGACTCAAACCCTCTTTTGCTGTGTGACTTAGCTGATCCAATGACATGCAGGTTTTAACATCATCCTTGAGAGGACATCCAAATTAAGTAATTGAAATACAGAGCAACACATCTGTGGATTAACCAAGATCTAAATAAGCTGTCCATCACTGACATAGTCAGCTCATTGGAACAGCTGGCACTGCTTGGAAGTCCACACAACCTCTCAGTAAGAGCATGTTCCCATATTAAGTATTGATCTTGTTGCAAGACCGGAACCTCCATCCAATACTCTAACCCTGAGCTGAGATGAGAAATGAACAGATCTGCCAAACTCTCTGTGCTTTTGAGGGTGGTGAGTATGGAAAACCACACTGATTTTAGTTCACAAGACACGGGGAGGGGAGGTGGGGACATCCACTGTCAATCAGACACCCCATGACCAAGCACACTGAGGGATGCTATGAAGCCTGTGAGATGTATAGAGGCTCCTTGGCTGCTGTAGGGCACTTTCTGGCATCTGTGGAGCAGGAGTGAGGAAGAGGCTGCTTCTATCACTATAATCCTCTGTAAATCTCTCCCATGAGACTCACAGAAAAGCAGGTTCCCACCAAGAAAATAAAATGCACAAACTAAAAGAACAAAGGACTCAAAACAAAGGCTCAAAGTCCAGATGGCGCAGGGCTCTTACAGAAGGTGGAACATCTATGCGACTGGCAGAAATCTTTGCAGAAGATTAAGGCACTTTCTGATTCATTTGCACTCTCCTACATTTCCAAAGGACAGAGAATATCGTTGAAGAGGAAAGAACAAAATTTTTCCCTGTTGGGAGTTTGCACTGCAGGTCCTTTACAGAACCATCTCTCTTAGTTCTTCTGGTACCTGTGTGAGGCAAGCAGTCCCTGAGTCCGTTTCTCAAACAATGCAGGGAGAAATGACAAGCATATGACAAGGCTTAGATTGAACCTCAGGACTTTCTCCATCCTTCTCTGAGCCCATCTTTCTCTACACAGGTCTGATCTCACTCACGGTGCTTCTAATTTTTAGCTTGCCTTCTGCTTTTCTGTCTCTTCCAACCTTGCAGAGAGAGGAACATGAGTCCCAGCCGTCTACTTTAGGGCCACCTGTCTGGGTCGCTGACACTCTTTCATTTACAAGGTTTTCTGTAAAATACAAGACAGATCTGAAATCTGAACAAGCCAATGTGAGGCCCAGGGTAGAGATGATGGGCGTTTCTAGAGAAGGGGCAGGTCATCTCTGGAACTTTAGCTTGAATCTGAAGATCACAGGGTCTTCTCTTTTTTGGAGCTTAGGAGAGCTGTCAGCATAGGAATCTGCACATTTGCGCTGTTTGTACACCATTGGGAGTATGAATGGGTTTTGCTCATGAATCTAGACTCCCTTTTCCTGAATGGCAGTCACATCCACCAAGTATTTATATCTGCCATGTTCCAGGCGGGGTTGGCACAGAATGACCTCTGTGATGTGGATGATTCCATCCCACCTAATATCCCTGCCAATATCTAGCAGAAGAAATGCCTGTAGCATCGGAGGACACCCAGAAAGGTGAAGGGACGCATTAACTCTCAAATGTGACTCTTCCACATTCTGTAAATTCAAGTGACTCTTCTACCCTTATGAAGTCTCCAAGGTGGGAGTAATCAGGGTCCATGGAGGTGGCTCTCCATGTTGTTTTGGGGAACATGTGGGGAAAAAATGGGAAAAGATGTCTGGGTGAAGGGACACATCTCAGAATCCATTCTTACTGTTGCAACAGTGGCCATGCTGTGAGGACACAGCTGAGCCAGCCCGCTGGAGGAAAAGACACAGGCAGCAGCACCCTTTACTCTACTTATTCTTGCAGAGCCTGCCAGAGATCAGGTGACAAAAAGATAAGTTTCCAGTACAGACCAGCTGCAACTGGCCAAGCCCAGCCCAAGTTCAACAAATCAGCTAAACCCAAGGACATTTGAGTCAAGTGATTGTTTTTGTATGTGGCAATCGAGACACAGAAAAGTTTAACATAACCCAGAAGGCAGACGTTCAAATTTCTTAAGTGACAAAATGACACGGAAGAACTTCCAAGGGCAGGGAGGACCACAGCCGTTCCTCTCTACTGACGTACACTTCATATGCTAAAAGAATATACTACTCAGTGACCACCAAGATAAAGAAATGAATTTATGCCAAGAATGTCAAACTTTAGCCTTTAAAGCACTCTTTGTTCATTAATTCAACAGTATTGTGTCAAGGCACCAACTCAAAGCCAGATAACCTGGTAGGAAGGAGTTTGAAGAGACAATAAGTCACCGACATTGGACAAACAAGAATGATTTCAGGTATAGTTTGGAGAGCTGAAGACAAGTGGCTCCCTAATACGCTGAGATCATAGAATTGAGTTCTGTAACTGGTGGCTGCCTAACCACGGGCCATTCATTTTGTTAATCTCACAAATAGAACTCCAATGTTGTGCCAAATAATACCTTTTTATCTCTTCTAGTATCCCTAGAACTAGTTATGGCTGTATGACACTGTTTCTGTCAATGAGGATAAGGCACAAATCCAAGTCAAGTCATCTTTTCTTCTTGCTTTGAATTTTAATTTGATCTCTGCAATGGCAGCAGCCATTGTATAACTCTGAGGTAACAAGTAGAATAATATATACCAACATGATAAGGGTAGCCAAGACCCAAGAGCACTTTCCCAAGTTTCCACTGGAACTGATGCCTGAAACCCTACCCCTTTGTACTTATTATGTGAGAGATGGAAAGCCCTTTGTTTTAGTCTCCGTTAGTTGAGGTTTCCGTCCTTGACCCATGTCTTTAATGTATATGGTGGATCGATGTTCCGTTGAGCAGGGGAAGTGAAGGAGGCTAGAAAAGGCCTCATCGGAAAGGTGGATCTTGAGCTGAAATGTAAAGATTAAGTATTGTCTCATGAGATGATTTCTAAGTTGATTGGGACTCATAAAAATAGAACTGGAGGTTAAAGAGACCACTCAGTGCGTTTGTTAAACAAGCGTGAGGGACTAGGTTTAGAGTTCACATAAAAAGTCAGGCATGGCATGGAAGTCATGTTGTGAGGGTAGAGGAGGGGATAGGGCTGTGGATAGGGGTGAGGCAGAAAAATCAGGGGGTTCTTGCTGATAGCCAGCTTAGCTGCATGATCACTGAGAAATTCAGTTCAAGGGAATAAGGTAGAGAGTGATAGAACAGACCACTGACATCCTCTTCTGGCCTGTGTGTGTGTGTGTGTGTGTGTGTGTGTGTGTATACACCCACTCACAAACATATCCACATCCACACCCCTGTGTATGTATGCACATGCACACACACACACACACACACACACACACACACACACACACACACCTTACACACACCTTACACACACCATACGGACAGCTGCAGCAACAGAAACAATGAAAAACTGAAGATCTCGGCTACAGTGGTTAAACTTAAAAAAAATGCCCAATATAACCAGAGATATTTGTGGATTATGACTTAATGGAGGTGAACAGGCTGTAGCTGAAATGTTGATATCCATAAATGTTTCCGAATTGTGGGGAAAATGTATTTGAGCAGTGTGACTTTCACCCTGCTGTTTTATGTGGCGTCTACAGTCAGCAGATTTCACAGATAATTTCCTTTTACTACATCATCTTCCCTCCTGTCTCTGACTTTCGATTCCATGAATGAAGAGCCGGGGAATCCTTTATAGGGAGGGTCTAAGGATCTAAACCTCTTAGGAACTGTGGTCCACAAATACAAAGGTAGATCTTTTTTTCCATTTCTTACAAGATTTTAAGTGCTCATAGGATTGGGTTTTGAAAAATAAAATAATTGTGTTTAAAAGTATTTTATTGGGTCTGGGGAGATGCCTCAGTCAGTAAAGTGCCCACTATGTAAACCTGAGTTCAGAACCCTAGCCAGTATATAAAGGTCAGTCATAGCAGTGCATGACTGTTATTCCATTGGGGTCAGGTGATGGGGATAGGGAGATGGGTAGATTCCTGGGGCTTCACAGATCACCGGCCTAGTAGAATCAGTGAGCCTTGCACTCAGTGCCCTTGTCTTGCATATCTACATATGTATGTGCACACACTCATATGCCCACGTACACATACTATATGCATGCATATACAAATAGATAAAGAAATCAAATTATTCTCTCATAACAAGCTTTGTGTCTCCTGGCCCATGAAGCTACAGTAGAACTGATCCTGTGTCTACTGTTGACTCATGGACACCCTAGCGACCACAGAGAGACAAGTTTAGCCTTATAGCACAGATGCAAGTTTCAAATAAGATGGCTAGGGAAAAGGTTTGCAGGGATGAGGAATGTATCTGGTGTTTCTTCTCCATCTTGCTATATTATTCAAGCAAAATTTGAAACACTACTAATTTTTCAATATCAAAACCTGCTTCAGTTGTGGAAAAAAATGCTCAGTAATTAGCCCTCTGTGGAGCCCTCAAGCAATAACTTGTGGGAGCTGTTGTATCAGCGCCTAGCTCCCTAAGTTCTGGGGAAGGTGACTGGGTGGCTAGTCCCCAGCTGTATGGGGTGTCACATGTGCAGAGGGTTGTGTGCCTGTTTATGTGTCAGTCTTCAACACCTTTCTTTTCTTCACTCCTCTTCCCAGTCCCCAGTGATGTCAGCTTCTACCATAATAACCATTTATATTTAACTCTTTGTTTAAAGATTGTTTCTGAACAGCCCAAATTAAAGCAAAAAGAAAGTGATGTAAGGGAGAATGTGTGAGGAATAAGAGCCAAAGTGAAGTCAGGATGGACCACTTTCAGAAACAATGGCCATCATCAGGTCCAGAGGGCTCATCTGAATATCACTCATCATCATTAGTCAGCTGGCATTAGGAAGGTCTTTAGGGATATTTTAGGGCCTTGGATTTTTATAATTTTAATTTTTATTAAAAATAGATTTTTTTCATATTTGATCTCAGTTTCCCAATCCCCAGTCTCTCCCACGTTCTTTCCACGTCTCTACCCACAGATATTCATAACCCCTTTTCTCTTTCTCATTAGAAAACAAACAGACAAGCAAGCAAACAAACAAACCAAAATTACACTGAACAAGACAAAAAGAGAGCTAAGGAAAAAGCATAAAACCCACATACAGACACAGAGACACACATCTGCACACATAGAACTTCCATGAAAATATTACATTGGGAACCAAAATATTTAAGCAAAAAGACCTGTTAGGTAAATAAAGGTGGGATTGGGCTTAGATTCTAATGAAAAGGATTATATATTGACACTTGCCCCATTAACACAAATTCTATGTAATTTTATTTTGAGAAAATTTCAGTATGCCTATCTAATGTCCTAGATGTCTTCTGGGACATCTTAAGGGTAGAAAACTTTCCTGGCATGTACAAGGCTCTGGTTTGAATCCCCAGTCCAATGATGAATGAATGAATTGAAATAAACAAGCAAACAGCCAACAAGCTGTTCAGTTGTGTTTGAGGCTGTTCAGACTCCCAGCATCACAAGTCATTTGGTGTGGAACCTGGAGACTTTGCTATCTCTGACGAGATAATTCAGTAGAGGAAGGACCTGTTAAACACCTCCACATTTGTGAGTTCTGTCTTCTCTTATTCTGTCTTCTCTCTTTGCTTATCTTACTCCACATGACTTTGTTTGTGCTGCCTAAACCCTAATCTATCGGCTCTTTTGTCCTTGAGGAAGGAATCCACTTCTCCTACTGCCCTTGCTGGACATCCGCTGGAGGGAACTCTGGGAACAGTTGGGTAAACCTGGGCTGGTGCAGATGGTGACATGGGTTTGCACAGTTCTCTGTGTGTCAGCCTTTCTCTTTTACAATATGTAGGAAGGGATACTGAACATCCTTAGTCAGGGACTTGCCTCAGGCTACACAGCTAGCATGAGACAGAGCCAGGGTGTGAACATCTTATGTACACACACTCAATAACCAGGCCATAGGGCATCTTAGGAAGAGGACTGGCTACCATTGCTTCTGTCCCCCTGCCTGAAATTAAATTCCCTCTGTGGAGATCTCCCTTTAAGATAGGAACCCTAAGCTAGGTTAATAAGCACCCAACTTCACAAGGAAGTTTCATTAATTTTTTTTGTTCTTAATTACATCTCTTTTCTTGATCAACATATTGTATTGATAATGTAAAGTATGGTGTGTGTGTGTGTGTGTGTGTGTGTGTGTGTGTGTTTTACTGGGATGATTAGCACATAGTTGGCAACTGCTCTAACACTAAGCTAAATCCAAAGCCTCAATATGGTATTTTGATTCATGTATACGTTGGGTAATCACATGTACACATACAATTGGCATAACCATCATGCTACACTTTTGTTATTTAATATTGTAAATACATCACAAATGATCTTTCCTATTTTGCCATATACAACATATTGTTGTTTGTTCTGCTCTCCCGCCTATACCGTTTTTCTAACTGCTCAAAGGAGTTTAGCATTTTCCCTCTCCGTGAGTGTAGACAGAAAGTCACAGTAGTAACAGCAAAATCTGAATATAGGTCTTCAGTGGACATCTTAGACATTTCTCACTACTGGGAAGTGAGCTTTACACTGTCCCCTATAACATTGCTCCTTCCAAAATATGGTGTAGGAGACATATGATAGATTTTCTACCTAATATATGAACCAAAGGTCATAGGTAACTTTATTGCTGTCTCATGTGTGTAAGAGTCTCCAGTAAAAGTCATATGAAATATGGGCTCCCTAGTAGATTCTAGAGGATCTGATTTGTGAAGCCTGGGCTGAGAATCTGCATTGCTAACAAGCTGAATGAAGGTAGTTCTGATGGAGGTAGTCCAAGGGAACACAGTGTATTCTCTGTTTCTAAAGGATCCCTAGACTCTCTATGATTAAAGATCTGCTGTGAACCCTCTTTCTGGCACTCACCACATTGGAGTAACTCCCTTCCTGGTGCTCCCACATTGTCCAGGCCAAGGTGAAAGTTCCCTACTACTGCAAAGTTTTGGATACCCAAACAATTTTTGCTGGTTCCCTTATCACTGCAGGGCACTACCAGACCCTTAAAAGCCAGGATGGAGCAGGGATAAAATGTTCAATCTTTCTTCCCACCTCCCCTTTCCCATCCTGTCTTTCACTGTGTAAAGACTTGGAACCCCTGTTAGTTGGCATCATTATGGTGATGGCTAGATGCCCCAGCAGACTGGCACCCTGAACGTAGGATTGAGCAGCTATTTCAAAACAATAAGAACCTTTTCAGGATAAAACCACCTCCTTAACTGTGTGTATTTTTAATATGTTCAACCTAGTCCCATGGATGTGATGGTAATAGAATTGAAGGTTACTACATTGGATCACCGCGGGAATATACCTGGATCCTTCCTGAGATGAATACAAAGAACTAGCAAACTGGATGTGTGGGCAGGAGGTTCAGTCTCGAGCTATGAGTGCGAATGAATAAAAGCCAATGGGTCTGGTTTGTGTGGGGCATAAACTCTCACTTTCACTTGGTTGCTTACCATCTAGTCTTTCAAATTAAGCCAGTCCCACAGCGCTTACAACTCTTACAGCGCTTCCAACTTCACACTTCAGCGACAATGCATTAGAATAATTGCTAGATAATTTACTATGGACTTTTAAGTAGGAGATTCAAAACCTCTCTTGTCAGGCAATTAGCTTGACTGGGCACATGGACTTCTTTTTCTTTTGTAGTTGATGTTAGCTAGATTAGAATTCAGGGAGACTCCAGGGAAACCAGTTGGTTAGGGTGTGGCTACTGCTCTTACTACGTCTTTGCAACCTGTTTGGCTAGTGTGACCTTAAGAAGCAATCAAGGTTCAAGAAAAAAGTGGTCCCAAACCTCTGTACTTAAACCCTCTTTGTTTTTAGAGAAGCGCTCCAAGGTGTTCTCATGGTGATGAAAGATGGACTTGCTGTAGTTTGTAGATGCTGAAGACAGTATTAGGAGACATGACCGCAAGGTGGAACAGTAATGTTTAATCAGCCATTCAGTTACTCTCCCCAGAGCTTAGAGAAAGCAAGAATCAGTGTTGAAAATAGAAATCCAGGAGACCATCTGAAGGCACACAGAGGTAAAGCACACAAGAGTCCAAGAGAAAGAACTATCGAGGCTAGAAAGGTTGTGAAGTTTACTGGAAGAGAAAGGTTTTGAAGCCTACTGGAAGAGAGTGGTATATTTGAGTTTTTAAAGTTCCTGTTTACACCCCACAACGTCAGAATAGAGAGAACTCGATTCCTGATTACCTCTCTTCCTCATTGTAAGGAACTAAAAGAAAGCATCAAAGATACCACAGTCACAAAGATAGAAGCAAAAGCCTGGGTCATACTTCAGGTGTGTGGTACTAGATGAGTAATTTAACATTACTAGGCTTTTACTGTTTGCCTTGTCTGTAAAAATGAGAGGAATAACGTTATTTGCCTTATTTGGTGGTTTTAAAACTAGATAATGCATGTAAAATTTTTAGCATAATAGCGAGAATTCTACAAGCATCAATACATGCTAGACAGCATTGTTGATGGGGAAGGTCATTATTATCTTAATCGATACAGTAGAGAAGTGGAGCCCACAGCCTAGAAGGGACTTGGAGAAGTGTTCTTATTCTCTCTTACACTCCCTTTCCTCACAAGGAAAGACTTCACAAGGAAAGAGGCTTATCACTCTCTGGATGTAGTGGCTACTTCCAAAGAAGCAACCACACACGGATGATTTGCCAAAGAGTTTGGTTTCCTTTTCCTCCTTTGTCTCGTTAGAGTTGATGGCTATCCAAAGAAGCCTAGCCCAAGTTTCACATTCCAATAGACACATGATTGAAGGGTCCCCAGTGGTCAATGGAGATGGCCAACTCAATGGTAAAATCTAACCCATCCTGGATCCAATGTTAACTGCCAGTGAGAAACAGATGGTGTCTCAGTCTAGATCCATCTGTTCCACATCTGTGGGATCTTTTCCCAGAGGAGAAGTGGCCAATTTCTATTTTGCTCCAAGAAAGATTGGACTATTGCATTGAAGAAACCATCTTCCTTGTCATGATAAGATTTTCTCTAATCTACATAACCACAAAACACTAGGTCAGATGTGTAAGCAAAGTCAGTGGGACACAAGTCACCACCACAGCTCAAGACACTTACAATGAGGGAGGAAAGAATGTGAGTATGCTGGTTTACAAGTTTGTAACATGTTCCTTGCCCTATATCCCCTTATTATATAATTTTGATAATTAAGGACTTGGGTGGGAAAATTATTTTATTGTTGATACTAATGATACTTTAAAAACATGAAATAAGAATCTCCCTTCTTTGAAACAGTCTACTAATTGATGGAAGAAGAATGGTTGGCATGACTACTGGAGGGAATATTGATCTTACTGGGTTCTGATCAACTGGGAACTTTGGCTCCATTGTATTATTTAATGGGCACCATAGGTTCCTTTTCTCAATTACATTTTCTCAGCAAGTTTGCACAGACAGGAACTGATGCCTTTGACTGTGTTTCTTGGGTGACAGTGGGTGACAGATGGGTGATAATTCAAGCCTTGAAAAGTTGTATGGTGTGTGGAGTGGCTATACTTCTTGGCCTGTTTCAGATAATGGATCCTCACCTCATATGTGGTTTTGTCTTTCCGCCTGAGACTTCCTCTAGTACTTTAGAAAGTCCCTCAGCTTATTCCTAGGGAAGCCTAAAAGTAACCAGAACTTAGGGTCAATTTTCTGCAAAAGTGATGCAGGAGTCAGGGACTCAGTGGCCCAATCTTCCTTGTACTCTATGGGTAAGGTCCAAGTTGTGATGGGCAGTGTGCCCTACAGACTTCTCAGTGGGCTTGAGTCCAGTTGCCCACAGTGAGGAAGAGATTTAACTTTCCTTTTTTGGCTCTTCCTTCCTTTATTTCTTTGCCTTCTTTCCATTATACTTGCCGTTTTGATTTATGGAGATTAGTTCAAATAAACAACTGTGGTGGTGTGCTGTAGCAGATATCATGAAGCCAGTCGCCAAATTTTCAAGAGTTTTGTTAGTTGATATAGCATCGGTCCCTTAAAACAAGCATGTGGTGTTCACACCCTGGGAATTTACGAACACAATAATTAGGGCTTTTATGAAAGAATTAGCTTTTAAGGAAAGAGCTTGTATGCATGTACTTACTAGCACACTACTATCTTTATCTAAGTCCTTGTTTAGAGCTTTCAAATTAAAGAGTGTTGGGAGCAAGTGAAGTCATTTTGCAGGAGAGAATTAGAAGTTTCCACAGTTATTACAAACATTTCTTCATGGATTAAAGATTAATGATTCTAAGTGCATCTAGCGATAGAAGACTGTTATTTAGAATTAAGTGAGCAGGGAGATAAATTAAAAAGAAGAGCTAGAAGCTAGGAGGTCTTGCTACTAGATTATCATTCTCAAAGAAAAAATTTATGATCTTGAATTATACAAGGAGTAATTAGATTATTAAACAGAGGAAAAAGAAAACACCAGAAGAGGAAAAAAAAAACCGACTGGTAAAGCAAATTGAAAACTGGAACAATAAAATAAAATGAAAATCTTTACTTTTCAGAAGACCCTAAGAAAATGAAAGGAAAGGCCATAGAGTGGGAGAAAATACTCAGGAAATGTGTGTATCATGATACTTATAGTCACTATCTAGTAAGACCAGTGATGAGTCCAAAGGAAACCAACACAGTGAAAAGTAAGCCAAACAATTCATCAGATACTCCCTGTTAGAAGACAAATAGATAAGCAAGAAGCTCATGAAGACACACCCAGCATCAACAGTTATCAGGGAAATGCAAACAAAACCCACACATAGCTACTGCTAGAGACTCAAATGACATCAGCAAGGCTGACAAGACTGGGGCAAGGCAGCACAAACAGGACTGTGAGCTGGAGGAGAGCTGACTAATAGCAAAACAAACAAGCCCAAATAAACACCTAAGCAAATAAACAAATAACTGATCATAAAATCATGTCAAGTGTTTGTGAGAATTAGGGTCAGCTTTAATTCTTGTATGTCACTAATTTAAGTGTACAAACGTTCTGTCACATTGTTTGGAAGAAGAGGTTTGGCAGCTTCTTATAAAATTCAGCATCTCTATCTCTATCTCTATCTCTATCTCTATCTCTATCTCTATCTCTATCTCTATCTCTATCTCTATCTCCTATCTATCTATCTATCTATCTATCTATCTATCTATCTATCTATCTA
>JANHMN010000002.1:207327679-207366321 GCA_030674055.1 Rhabdomys pumilio | reverse complement strand
GCTTTGTGTGTGTGTGTGTGTGTGTGTGTGTGTGTGTGTGTGTGTGTGTGTATGTGTATATACATATACATATATCAACAATTAATGGAGAAAAGAGGCCATGTATTTGAATGGGAGCAAGAACAGATATATGGAAGGGTAAGAGGGAGGAAAGAAAAAGAAAAAATTATTGTGTTATAACATTAAAAAAACCATTAAAAAGGAGTTTTAATGCTAAAACAGCTGCCTTGCTTTCTCTACCAAATGAGAACACATCCATGTGCTCTTTCTGTTCCAGAAAGCCCTCAGAAGACAGAGAATTCGATGGTACCTTAATCTTGAAGTTCCCAGCTTTCTCACTGTGAGGACTGCATTTCTGTTATTTATAAGATACCAATCTGAGCTATTTTGTTACTGGGACATGGCAAGCCTTTGTGCACATCTCTGTGATGACTAGCACCCTCTTGATCAGGGCTGTTGAGACTTTTCTGATGGTGTTTGTCACAGGGAAGTCCTTTAACACTGAGAGCCATTCATTATCTCTCCCCAGTTCTTTACAAGATGAACTTTGGAGATTATTTCCCCAATCATAAAATAAAAAAACCAGGTTTTAAAAATGATATTCTGTCCTACACTGTCCTCTTCATTTTATAAGTGAGAAGCTGAGGCCCACTGACAAGGGCTTGGTACTTCCAAGAGGAGGAAACCTGTTATTGGAGCTATTGCAGGTTTCCTTATAGCTCCAGACAAGTTGGTTTTACAGTTCTGTGTAATTTGGCAATGATCTGCTGCCACCCTCAGTTAGCCCTCCAACTGCTTCCTTCCTGTTGTTGAGACTAACCACCAGAGGAAGAAATATGGCTATTCTTCATGTAGAATTCAATGAATTGGAAATGGATAATACAATTTATCATCCATCAATCCTCTCTGTTTCTATTTTTCCTTTCAGAAATGTCAAGTCACCCCCAGGGTCTCTGAAATAATCTGCTCTTGCTCCCAGCACAGAGCCTCTCTGGGATCCCGAGACATTCATTGTTATTTGATGTCTCTTTGGCAGGTGACTTATTTATGACTAGCAAATAACAGGTTCTCATGAGTTACTGAGCCGAAGAATAAGAAAATTCTACTGTTTTCCTCAGCAATGCTCCATTCTTTTTTTTTCTTTTCTTCTTTCTTTGTGTGTGGAGGGGTGGTGGAATACATCAATGCTGTTCATCAGTGAGTGATAGCTCACTCAAAATCAATTTTACAAGCTGTTAAGAATTAAAAGAACAATAACCATTCCTTTATCAATGAGAACAAGGGTAACCAAGAAGAAGAGCTGGGAAGGCATCTCCAAGTCCTACCTACCATGGGTAGGACTCTTCTGTCCTGCTCTTCCATTCTTTTTTTTTTGAGACAGAGTTTCTCTGTGTAGCCCTGGCTGTCCTAGACCTCACTCCATAGACCAGGCTGGCCTCGAACTCAGAAATCCGCCTGCCTCTGCCTCTCAAGTGCTGGGATTAAAGGCGTGCGCCACCACCGCTGGCTCTGCTCTTCCATTCTTCCTATGGATCAGGTGGATGGCTTTGCCAGGGTTGGGTGGTTCCAGTTCCTGCTTAGCTGATCTGTGTCTCTGCTGGGCTCTCTACTTCTTTCCTCCAGTTGTTCAATAAGCTGATGTTCAGAACACCCAGCAAGGGGAAAGCACCATTTTGGGCTTACTAAACTTACTTTGTTTTTCTCCTTTGTTGCCCTTAGGGCCTTGGAGATGTTATCCTGGGTAAGGAAAAGGAAGGGAAGAAAGGCCTACCCTTCGAGGATTTCTTGTACAATGTAATGCACATCATTATAGGCCTTGCACGGGTTTATAGGCTTAACAACTGTCCTTTTAAATAGATGTCATCATCTAGCACTGTCATAGAGATAGAGAAACTGAAACTTTCGGAGATGATGTCACTTGTGCAGATGATGTCATTTGTCACCAGGAAGTGAACTCAAAGCCTCACGTGACTTGTAGCACCGCAGCATTCTTCCTCCTCTACTTCCTTTTCTCCCCCAAACTCTGCTGGAAACACATCTAGAGCAAAGCCACCAAAGGGAAATTAGACAAGTTCTCTCTAGCATTCCTTTACTTTGGATTTGCTGCTTGCATGGGCTCCTGGGTTACCATCGTGGATGGCGGAAATGGGCTAGCAGACATCCGTCTCTGGGATGTTTCATTCACATCAGATTGTTGTCCCTCAAACCATTACTCTTTGCATTCAGTGCCTTAGAGTTGCTTTCTGCTCTTTAAAAAAAAAAAAAGACATTTTTCTTTTTTCTTAAACCCTACTGCCCTGTACTGAGAACTTTCTGCTACTCTTAGACTATCTCAGCCTGCTACTCTGACCCATTCTCTGAAGCTCCACCCAAAGACATGCAAATTGCTTCCCCCTTTTTTGTATTCATTTTAAAAATATTTCCCCTGTGTACATTTCTGTAAACAGCTGCAGACCGACATTTATGTTTCTAGCGTCCACTGACTCTCAGTCTCAGGTGTTGCCCTTGACTTCATAATACAGCTCGGAAGGACTGGAGTCTCTGGTTCAAGGGCCAGCAGAGTCAACAAAATGCTTCTATCAGCATTAGTTTTACATACCCTTCCTATAATCCTGTTATCAGTAATTGAGTATCACGAGGCCAAAGACAATCTGAGGAGGACTGAAGTCTAAAAACCTGGATAACTATTTGGTAGTCGAATGGCATCGCAGCAGCAGAATGGGTTTGATGGTTCCCCCAGGTGGATCAGTAAACAGCAATAGAACAGGATCTATTTTTTTGTAGGTCTTTGTAGGTTTGCCCTGCAAAGACAACAAGAGAAGCAAGGCTGGATGGAGGTGGAGATCTGGGCATGTTGGAGGAGAGATGCTCACCTTGGTCCTTCCTTCTGCTGGACACTGACTTAGAGCTGACTACCCTGGCTGAAGCTGGAGAATGGGTTGGTCTTGACTGGTTTTCTAGGGAGAGGAACTTTCCTAGAAACAGACCAAGTGGTAAGATTCAGAAAGGGACAAAAAAATATATGGTTACTCTAGGGTCAGATTTGGAAAGAAATCTCTTAGGCAAGAGGTAACTAAGTTGAAAATAGTTTGCAGGCAAATATAAATACAAGCAGCACACGAAGAGCATTGTGCAGAGTCAGCAAAAGGCAACTTCCAAGGTTTTGTTTTTTATTTTTAAGAAATGTTTTGGCTCTGAGGAGATTTTGATATATTTTGAGCCCCAGGAACAGATCTGGCAGCTGAGATCAGCTTTTTTGGTCCTCTGGGGGCATGAAGAGAAGGAGGATGAAGGTAATGAGGGGCCCCTGAAATAAATTTAAGGGCGTAGGAAGGATAAAGGTCTACAGTGTGTTCCATAGGAGGTGAGGAACAGAAGTGCCTTCTGTGGGTGTGCATCCTCCCCAGGAGCCAAAGGAACACCTTCCCTCAGGTGCCTCCTGCAGAGGGGGATGTGTGCTCTCTGTGAGAGGCTGAGCAAGTTACAGCAATTTCACCAAGGAATTTTTCTATGGCCAACACAAACACAACAGAAGTTTGTGGGTATGGATGGATTGCAGGGGCGAGTGTGAGGATAATTTTAAAACAATGTCACTTTTGCTTTGACTTCTGAGGATATCGTTCTACTTGGTATTGGATCTTTTCAGTTCCATGAGTTCTTTCTCCATAGGCATCTTGCCATTCATCATACCTAGGACAACCATCTTCACAGGCATACCTCAGCAGGCCTCGTTATTAATATTTGCTGGGTCCTTGTGTTACTGCTCTCTTTGCTGTGACAAGACTCCTGGCAGACGTGGAAAAAGAAGAAATGTGGCACCTGAGAGCCAGCTAGTGGTGCTGTTGAGGAGGTTCTACAGTCTTTGAGACAATGGACCTCACTGTCAGTGATGGACCACTCACTGGGGGAAGGCCTTGAAGGTTTGCTTCCCAAAGCTCTGCATCCTCATCTGGCTACTGTATGGGGAGCTCTCCCAAGCTTCTGTCACCACAGAGCCATTCTATCACATAAACTGAAAGTGTCACCCCAACAATGAGCTGAAATAAGTCTTTCAATCATTGTTCTGTAGGGCCTTTTGCCACAGCAGCATCTGCTGGCCATGAGGTAAAGGTCTGAGGTAGGATGAGCAAGATCCTTGATTCCTATACCCTGCCTTCCCCGGTTGTTTGGTCTGATGTTTTAATTATTCTTTTACTCTCCATTTGGAAACCATGGGAGCAAAAGGGAACTTTGATAAATGGATACATGGAAGGACTGGGCAGTTAAAAAGCCACAGAAGCCATGCATTGACCCTTTAACCGACTCCACTAAACTCCTTTGCTATGACCCTGTGAGATCAAGCCACTGGTAGTTGAGTTTCCAGTTTCATACAGCCTGAGCGACTCTCAAGACAGTCTGCTTGCCACTGCATGTCCTCCTTCCTCTCCACTTGCTCTCAGACCTCACAGCCCACTTGGGGCCACTTTACTTTCTGCCCTCCCCTTCAACCTCATTTTCTCTTAATTACTATCTTGCTTTAATTTTTTCAATATTGCTCCTTAATTGGTCACAGCTATGAAGGCATTTCCTTTCTCAAATAGACTAAGGGGCACTTTTCCTACCCAGGTGTAACAGAATAGCCCAGCAGGACATGAATTGAAGGGCAGTAGCTATATCTTATGTAAAGGCAGAAGACATTGCATGGGCCCTAAACCTGTGACATCATTCTGCTAGGGTTTAAATGGAAGTAAAAACAAAAATGCATCTTTCCTTGTGTACATGAACATCTTCATCTCTAACACACACACACACACACACACACACAGTCCTTCTCCAGTTGTGATTTTGTTGTTGTGAGATGTACACCAAGAAGGTGAACTGTAAAATTCCTTTGAAACTACTGCTTTGCAGTCTTCCAGAGAGACTCAATCTTCTTCTCTTTTGAGATCTGTTAGGCTCTAGAGCACTCACTAGGTTTCAACTCCAGGACACTATGTGTGCTGCTTGGTGTTCTGAAAGGACTGTGAGCAAAACAAAGGGTTTTCTTCTAAGATGCTCCACTTGTTGCCTATTTGCTTTTTTAGGGTCTTGCCCTGTAGTTTTGGCTGTCTCAGCACTTGCAGTGTAGCCCAGGATAGCTCAGACATATGTCAATCCTCATGGTTTAGCTCCCAGAGTCCAGGGAATCACAGGCATGCACCATAACACACAGTTCATTTGTTCCATTTAAAGAACCAACAAAAGATACACAAGGAAGAAAAAAATGAGTGAGGAGAAAAGGAAATTGTTGTAATTCATGGGCTCTATCTAGAAAAGTACTGGGGAACTAACTTTTGGAAAAATTGCAAGACCAAATTCAGTAATTGCTGTCTCGGTGATTCAGAGCTTTGTTTGTATTCCTCTCGGACACAATTTTCCTTGATAAGTGGGGCAAACATTGTGACCAACAACAAGGTAAGATGTTTGAAAGAAGATATCCAGTGAATGCCATGGATGTGAGGGTGATCTGGCTGTGACATTCACTACACTGACTGCCACACTTGATTCTGCTGACTTGGCTAGTTAGGCAGGTGTCCTGGTTACTCCTCGTCCATCCCTTTTGAAGATGTGAATTCAGTGGAAGAGGAGGACCATCCTCTATAGAAGAAGAGGACCAGTCTTGGGCCAAGAGCATATGATTAGCTCGGCTCTCCTGATAGAACTTCCAAATAAGCTCTCAAAAGACTGTCATGATTCAAACTAGTTATTCTAGAAGGTTGTTCAATTTTTTCCACATTTCCTGTTTTGCTCTTTCTTTGTATGTTGTGTGCATGGTGTATGTATATGTGTTTCTGTGCATACAAATGTATGTGTATATGTGGGCAGAAGAGTGTGTCTGTGGAAGCCAGAGATCCATTCTTCATGTCTTTCTCCATTGTTCTTCTTCTTCTTCTTTTTTTTTGAGATAGTCTTTTAACTGATATTAGAGCTCACTCATCAATTCTCATCAATTTGGCTAAAACTGGCTGACCAGAGAGCTCTGGGAATTTGCCTTTGTGCTTTGGGTGACAGACATGTTCACCTCTGTCTATAATTTTATGTTAGTGCTGGGGAATCCAAACCTAGGTCTTTCTGCTTCTGAAGCAAGCATTTTACCACCCAAGCCATCTCCCCAAGTCCGTGTTTTACTTTTCAAAATGTGTTTGGAAGTCATATTTTGACGGCCTGTCTTATGCCATCTGAAACAACCTCAATCACCTGACATTTCCTCAAGGGAAAAGAATCTTTAGGAGTCAGTGGTTTTGAAGTTGGGCTAGGCAGATGGCTCACTGGGTAAAATGCTTGCCTTATAAGCATGAGGATCTGAGTTCAAGCTCCCAGAACCTGAGCTGAGCATGGTCATGCTGCTATGCCATCCCAGCACACTTACAATAAGAGAAGCTGAAGATAGGAGATGTCCCAGAAGCTGCTAGGCCCGTTAGCCTTGTGTACGCAGTGTCTAATGAGAGAAAGACCCTGGCTTAAACAAGGGGTTAAGCAAGGAGTGACACTTGTGGTTGTACTCTGACTGCCCCAGCATGGAACAACATACATCTCTGTTTCTGTACATATTATATATACATGCACATTATAACACACACACACACTTCTGGCCATGAAGGACTCTTAGCTCTGCTGTGTCAACTTTTGTCATAGGAGAATAGTACATTTCATTCAGACAGATTCACTTTGGATTGTTAACTTGAAATCCAGTTGAGGTAGAGACCTATTTTGCTATCTATCATGTTCTTGTGCTCCTTTAAATATGGGATAAAGATCTCAGTGAGAAATAGTTACCCAAACACACGAAAGAAGGTCCAGCATCCTTTACAGTTAGGAGCTGTCATATGACTGAGTTACAATCAATTAAAAAACGAGCTAACAGAAGTGATGGGTGACTCCAGGCTTGGCCCATGAAGTGATCTTTCATATCATATACTTTCATGCTTTACTCCTAATAGCTGTCTAAAAGGACTCAGAAAATGCCTAAAAGTGCTACAGTAGTGAACTAATCCTATTGTCTTGACCTGAAACCACCTTCAGAGAATATAAGAATGAAAGAAGAATAATTTTAAAGCATCAAACATAGCTGGGAATTCCTTTTTTATGGTGTTGGGAGGGTTGGGGATGAACTATGCCATAATTCCAATATTGGTTATTTTGCTAAAGTCTGCAATGATAGCTACAAAGATGCCCTGATTCTAGGACGAGCCCAAAGGAGACCACTCTAATTAGAGAGCTATAGCCAGGGCTGAGGGTTATTAGAAATCATGAATCTTTCTCTTGCCTGGGCTCTGGGACATCATCAAAGGAACTGCACTTTCAGCATCTGCATCTGCTACAGGCTTAGGGCAGGGGAGGGTTGGGAGGTTGTTGTTTTTGGCCTGGTCATGCACTCAGCTGCTGTTGAGTACAGGCAATTCTTAACTGGAAAGAAAAGAGTGTGACAGGGGCCATGTGGCTGCAGTCACCTGGGAGACCCTGGTTCCTTGTATTGCATTGCATTCATTTTCTCACAGCTTTACAGAGTTATAGTTGACATGCTTTAACTGTAACTATATAGCTTTGATTTTTAATAAACTTGTACAGTAATGAAAATATGACCACAGTCCTAGAATATTTCTACCAGTTTCCCAATTTTCTCAAATCTATTTGCAATAATTATTATTTCTAGCCCCAGCTTCAGGTAACTACTGAAATGCTTTCTCTCATTTCTTTTCTAGAAAAAAATTCAATCACTAGAATCATGTGTATTGTAACTTGTCTTCTTTAACTTAGTTCAAAGCTTATGAGACATTCATGCATGATGCATCAGGCTTCTAGTCGAACTCTTGGGCATAGAATGTTGAATGAAACTGATACGGTCCATATTATAAAGGAGATTATGACTAATGGGGAGGGAGACATCAATTTAAAAAATTCTACAAAACATGTATAAGTTCACATAGTAATCATAGTCACCACAAGACAGGTATAGGATGCTACCAGCTCATACGAATAATGGGTATGGCTGGACTTGGATAGTCAGGGGTGGCTTCAGGGAAGGGGTAAACTCTCAGCTGAGATCTTAGAAATGAGAAATAGATAGCATTCCAGAGAAAAAAAATAAGTATCAGAAGAAATAGAAGGACAGGGGTATCCATACTCAGTTTCAGGCATAGCAGGTAGGTGGAGAGAGAAGGAATGGGGGATGCTATCTTAACCTGATACCCTGATAGACTCTGGAGTGTGACTTGAATCAGAGCTGCCCCACCTGAAGGTGAGGTGAGTACAGTAGACCCAGAAAGAGCCTTAGCGCACAGATAGGAGAAGAGAGAAATAGAGTTAAGAGACACTTGGCTCTCCCAGTGTCATTTATGCATGTCTCCTTGAGATCTTGCTGAGGATCAGAGTAAAGCCTGAAATTTTCTATTCTATTTAGCATTCAGATAACTGTGGTCCAGGAACCACTGAGAAAATCCACTGTTGATATTGTGGCTAAGTCAATATCTAAAGATAGACGTTAATATTATAGATGATAACCAGGTTTCTGGGTTCTGTGGCTGTAGGATGGGAAGTTCCAATTTCAGAGCACAAAGAAGCTGTAAAGGGACCAGGCCAGGCGAGAAGGCAGATGGACAGAGTGTTGTACAGTTATCACACAGAGGGTCAGAAAACTGCCAAGCTGAAAAGTGCCTTAAAAATCACTAGTATGGCTGGGTGGAGCAGTACATGCTTACAAGTTAAGATAGGGAGAGTCTCATTGAAACTTTAAAATGAATGAATGAGTGAATGAATGAATGAATGAATGAATGAAACAACTAGTCTGACATTTCAGAAAGTCAAGGTAGGTTTTCCCAACAACTATGATAATCCATTCTTAACAGTCCATGAAGCTATTTTGATGGGTGGGCAGGTCAGGTGGAGGAGAGAAAGGAGGAGGTGTGGCCAGTATGTCTTTTGTCCTTCTGGCTGAGAGTTTTGTTTGATCTATTGATGAGATTTGTCTTTATAATCTATGACTTTAAAACACCAATAGCAAAAACCCAGATGATGGCAGGAAGTACTGAAGGGTGGGTTGTATTGGTGACAGTAAAAATGGAACTTGCCTAGTTCAAGTCTTTTCCACGACCCTGAAAAGAAACATGCCCCCAGACCTGTCTTCGCTCTTGGTCCAGAGTGGAAGAAATACTGCATAATACAACTCAGCAGGGGCTAAGAGGCTTATAAATATACCAGGGGAACAGGGGAGGGTTGGCATAGCATTGTGACCCAGGCTCTTACCCATCCCCCTGTCTCAAGGAGACCTCCTAACATCACTTTCCTTTCAGGCTGACCTAGTTGTTTGATTCCTTTCAACTTCACATTTGAACAAGGGGGAAAAAAAGCAGCCATTTTATCTGATCTTAATTAAACAAGATCTGCACAAGGGATAACATCTCTGTGCAAATCAGGAAGCCAGGCCAGCTGGCTCCAGGGGGAGCACCTCTGAAGAGTGAAGAGGAGCCCTGCAGAAGCCAGGAGCTGAGTACTCACTTATCCACATGGGCTCTGGGAATTCCTTTCTTCCTATTTGCGTGTGTTCACACAAGCTCTCTTCTCTGCTTGCTAATTCAGGATCTGCTCCTACAGATTTCCCTCTCATTACAGAGCCTCTCCCTATCTACACAGTAAGCTTCTTGAGTTAAAAGCTTCTGCTTGCATTTCCCATAAGGATTTCCCACTCCTCACCCCTCAGAACCTAGTAAGCAGTAAAAGCCAGACAATAGGGCTGCACTGTTCTTAAACCCCACATGATCTTTCTTCTATCAGATCTTTGAAAAAAAGAAATTCTGAAGCACCCATCCATTTTTACTTTTGTTTTTAAATTAATTTTTGGATCTGGTTCTAAGAACAGCAGCTATACCTCTTTCCCATGCTTCTCATCTCCTCTTAATTCTCCCTGTTAGTGCCCACAAGGAAGTGAATCTGAGGTCAGAGTTCAAGTACATAGTGTGCCTTGAAATGACCCTCATTTGTAATGTTTTGCTCAAGGTTCATTTTGCTAACTGTTTGTATATGGTGGAAAGAGGGAAGGAAGCCAAGTCTGAGCTTTGGCTTGGGCACATCAATTTATTTTTTGTTAATTTTTTGCACTGATGTACATCAGAAGCTAATTTCGAAGTGTGCTATCATGCTTTGCTAAGAAATATCCTACATCTGGAGGATCAGACTTGACACTTCCCAATGTCTCTTCCCACTGTATTTAGCCCTATGAATTTTAGTTTAGTGTGAGAGGGATGACACTCAGAGATTGTCCTTCCCACTTCCATGCAGACGTGTTGGAATTCCAGCAGACCCTTTTGTGCTTCCTCTGTGTTTCTCTTCAACTCAGTCACTGATTCTACTGCAGTGACATAGCAGATAACAGACTTTCAAAATCAAGACAGGATATAAAATACCTTCTCCTGGATGGTCCATTTCTTATCTCTCATGAGTCTCTTAGAGGGCCAAATGCAAACTGAGGTAGTTCAGAGCTCTTTGTTGATATTCCTACTTTACTTCATGTTCCAGCTTATGCAGTCTAACAATTTCAGACATGGAAAACTAGATGTTTAAAGGGTGGTTTTGATTTTGGGAAAGAGCCCCAAACCCTTTGGAGGTAAAGGACTTGAGTCATTGGTGGTTAAAATGAAGAATGAGATTTTCCTTGGTTGAAAAGAAAGCATGATTGTCATAACAATCTGCTTGACTTTCTGATGAGTCTCAGGAATGGCATAATGCTTCACCTGATAAAAAAAAAAGAGCTGAAGACATGTTCTGGATGATGACAACACAGGAGTAAACCTGTGACATCTTGGAACAGTGCACAAAGGCCACCCCGTTCATCGGCTGTACCGGGCAGGAATTGATTGTGCTGTTCAGAGTTTTGCTATGCTCTTTGCAAAGAGCTCATGTACAACTTTTAGGGAATCAGAGTTGCAGGCATGTCAAGTGTCATCTAGCATGTAGCAGGTTAGGTTTGATCTCACCACCTTGATGAAGAGTTCCCATTTACCCAGCCAGGTTAGATCATTCCTGCCGTGTAATCCTGCAAAAGAGACCTGCCATATAGCCTCCTTTGTCAACAGCATTCTGGGTCAGTCTGTAGTTTTAGCCTTTGTATCCCTAACTCTGTTATAGTGTGGCTCATCATAGGACTCCAATACATGCACATAGAATGAAGGACAAATGGTTTGGGTCCTGCTAGAGGTTCAAGGTCATAGCCTAGCATCCTTGACTATTTCAACGTTGTTCATGATACTGAATTTCAAACTAGAACTCCTAGTCCCTAAGAAAGTCACCAGTATGTACTTTTCTCCTCTTTGTGCTAGACCACTTCTCAGAGGGTAACATCCACGAGGCTGAGCTACCTATTCACAAAATCTTGTCACTGTCATGCACTTTATATATGAACCTGGACTATAGTTCATCTAATGGAACTTTTGCTTTTTACCCCATGTAATGGTGAAAGTGACAAAAAAATTGCTGGCTCATTTGAAGACCAAGATCAAGATAATTATAACAAAAGCCCCATGTATCTAACACTTACTTTATCTCAGGCATGGGTAAGTCCCTTACTTACAAACTTTCCTCAATCCCTTAAAGCTCACAGTAGGTTCCATTATCTCTTTTCTATGGATAAGAAAAATTGAACTGGTTGAACATCAGTAATTCTCATAGTTTACCCTGCTGTGGATGACAGTCACACCAAACCTGTTTGACCTTACATAGTGCCCAACTCCTGTTATATGTTGGTATTCCAAGGATAATCTGTTCTTCTCTCCCCTAGACTAATTATGAAGGACTCTTACAATCCATCCTCTTTCTGCTATAGTTTGAATATATATAGTAGTCATTAGTGGTCTATATGTAAAGGCGTAGTCCACAGGAGAATGGTAGTGAGACATGCCATGGATTTTAAGAAGAGGGTCTTTGTGGAAGCTCCTTAGGTCATTGGAGGCTGTGCTCATGGACCTCTGTCTTGTTCTGCTTCTTGGCTCATACCTCTTCCCATGGTGAGTCATTCTCTCCAATCCCCAACATTATAAGGCCAGCTAGTCATGGACTGGAATCCAAGAATCTCTTCACCCAAGAGCCTCTTTATGTCCTAAGTAGTCTGTCAGGTATTCTGTTATAATGATTGATTGATTGATCCAGTTCAGTCAATAGCTATCTCTTAAGTACATTTCATTTAATTGTCTTCAGAAATAGGAAAGTCTGAGCTGACCTCTCACACAATTATAGCAATGAAGGCATGACCAATATCTATTTACTCAAATATTTCTTTCACTCTCATTTTGAAAGGCAGCCCTCCTCCTGGGGTGACTATAAGGTCCTGAAGTCAGATTTTATGTAACTTTTCAGGCTCATTTGGTAGTCATAAGGAATAGCAGAAAAAATAAAACAAAACAACAACAACAACAATAAAAACAAAAAGAAGCAAATTTTCACAATCTCAAAAGCAATCAGTTGAATTCATTGTTTTTAATAGCTGAGTAGTACTCCATTGTGTAAATGCCAAATACCATTGGATTCATGTTAGTTCTAAAATTTACAGTGGTAGTCACTATAATTAGGAACAAGTTTAAAGACACTTGCAGTGTAATTGGCATAATTCTAACACCTCTCTGGATGCTTTAACTTTACATAGTGAGCTTATGAATTTCCAGAATACTGCTCTGCTGAGTGTTGATGCAGTAGAAACTGCTGATAAAATTACTAATGGCCTGAAGTCAGTATTTCTATTTTGGTCAAGCTTCAAGAATGGCATATATATCTTGATCCCTTTTTGTCCTGGGAATACTTTTATTCTAGCCCATCGAATTAAAGCTTATCTTTAACAATATAAACATATTAGCAGCCAAAGTACATGGCTTGAACCTGAAAATGGACCCCCTAGACAGAGTTATTAAAATAACAGGCTGGCAAGCCAAAGATGGGTAAGATTCTGCACAGAGCCTTACCAACCTAAGACAGAAATGCATTGCTTTGGATAATGCATATTCCACGATGAGTAAGGAAAGCATTCTTGTTAGAACAACCTAAGACAGGCTCAGTCTTGTTAATGAAATAAAAAATGGGATGAGGCAGAGAGCCTTTGGGGATGCTCAGCAAGAATCTGGCATGGGCCAAGGACAAAGATATGGGCTGCTTGGCAAAAATATGACATTGACCAAGGTCAAGGAAGTAGGTTTCAGGCAGGAATCTGATATTAGGCTAGAACAAAGAAGTAGTTTCAGGCAGGAATCTAAATCTTAGGCCAGAACAAATAAGTAATTTCAGGCAGGAATCTAAACATCAGGATAGAACAAGGAAGTAGGCTTCAGACATGAAAATGACCTTGGGCTAGGACAGGGAAGTTGGCTAAGATATTTTGGTCATCCTGATAAACCCTTAGAAACAGTGATCATGGGAGTGTTCACAGAATTTTGTTTATTGCCTTGTTTGTTCTTTGACTATTTGTGTTTATTGTCTTGCTTGTTCCTTGACTATTTGTATCTATTGCATTGCTAGTCCCTCAACCTAGAACTTACCTGAATACTTGCATGTAATTCAAATGGTATAAAAGCAAAAAGGAGGAGGGGGGATGGGGCATGGGGCTCTAGGGAGGGGAAATGGGGAAAGGGGGTGACATCTGAATTGTAAATAAATAAAATATCCAATAAAAAAAACAACCAAAAAACCTACCACAACCACCATCACCAAAAATCCAACCAAACCAACCAACTAACCAAACCAACCAACCAAACCAACCAACCAGCAACCAACCAACCAAGCAAACAAACAAACAAACAAACATACACTGGTGCTCTTACCTAGGCCTAGATTCTAATCAGTTAAGCATCCCTAATGGGGAATCATTGTTTTTAGGTCTTACTTCCCCAGAATAAGTTGAAATAACCAGAGCCCTCTTCAGTGAAGTCCTGAGAGCTTTCCATGTTCTTGCATAAACTTTTACAGCTCTCAGGGACAAAAGACCCACTTCTTTAACAAACCTTTCAGTGGAAGGCTCCTCATTCCCTGGCAACCAAGGATCTCTGGCCAAGGCAATACTTTGGCAGGATCTAAATGTCTTGTACTGGATAGTTGAACTGTTTAGCCACAAGGAAGAAAGGGCTGTTTAGTTTTTTCAGCTCAGGCCTTATTATCAGCCTACAGCAAATGTTATTGTTGTCATTGTCTTAGTTGTCGTCATCATCATCATCATCATCATCATCATCATCATCATCATCATCCACAGCAGCTGGGAGCATGCCTTCTTTTTAGGCTAGTGCTTTAAAGATTAATTTCATTCACCCAAGGACTTCCCTGCAACATCAAATGTATCTTCTTCCCCTTTCCAAACCTGAATGGTAAGCATATTGCCCTAGTGCCATGAGGTCTTTTCCAAAGATTAGATACACTCTTGAGTCACATCTTGAGTCCCTTGGGGATGCCTTGTCTGGAGGTTCTTTCCAAAAGGTGGGATGTTCTCTTTTTGAAAGTTGTACCCTGAGTCCCTGTGGAAACTTTAGACCTCTTTTCCAAAAGGATACCTCATTAGGAACTGGTAATTGATCTATCCCAACATGGAATAGGTCCCATCTACCCCTTCAGACTCACCATTTAAATGAGTCCTGAAGAATTAGTGTAAGTTCTGTCTTGAGACCCAGAGAATGTTGTGTGTTCTTTAAAATGACATCAATTCTCTCTGCACAATATAAATGGGCCCCAGTTCTCACTCTTGGCCTCATCATTTTCTTCTTAAACAACATCTACATAGAAAGTCTTATTGGTTGTCCCCTTCTCAAAACTTAGGTTAACCTCTATGTCATTGAGACATAAATTATTTTTTGAGGTGCACTCTGATTATATGTAATCATGTTACATCTTTTAAGAGTTTCTGGTTACAGTGTTCATGGTTGTTTTCATGCAAATCTTTATGTGTCTTTTTGTTTGCTGGTCCAGCTGTTTGTGTCTATGATTTCATACTTTTTTTCCCATGTAATTTATGTGTGTGTCTACAATGTAAGATTTTTACTGTTCAGTTTTACTATTTTTTTCTGCTGCTGAGAGAGACTAGCCAGAAAGATCCAGCATCTGCCTATGACCACCCTCTAAGTACCTCCAAACACCATTACAGCTATATGGCATAGTGTCTGGTCTTACATGGGCTCTAGTAATCAAAACTCAGGTCTTTTTACACAGCAAGTACTTTATCCATAGAGCCATCTTACAACCCCATCCAAGAACATTCAATACCATGAGAGTAATTACTTCGCTTACATGGTAGTTTTAGTTTAGATTTGCCAGTTCTGATCTGCTGACTGTGGCACATGGTGGAACTTGTGCCTTGCTGAAGAAGAATGCTTGTTTTTCATCAACAAATCTAGATAAGTACCATCAGATCTCCAAAGTATCACCAATTGTGCAGAGGATTTGGGTAGGGGGAAAGGAATGAACGAAGGATTTGACTGGTGTGATTAAAATAAAGTCTGGTTGTGGTGATCTTGTTACTCTCCTTTCTGGGATTGTTTAAAGCCACCTAGCTAGTTCTTATATTTACTTGGTCCTTACATTTTGATCTACTCATCATGCTTTCCTCCCTAAGTTAATAGTTCCATTACCAAATGATGCTTCAACAAGGCTTTCAGCCTCTACCTTCAGAAGCTCCAATTCCATCAATGTCTTAGATTAAGCAACATAGAACTTCTACCCAAATCATTTATAAGTGTTTTTCTCCTTTCATGGCACCCCACCCCCAAGCCTCTAGTACAATAACAAATGACAGGTATGCAGTGTCTGTGTGTCACTCTTTCTAAGCCTGAAAAAACTACTGATGAAAAGACCTCCAGCCAACCAGTGAGGAATGTAGGACTGAGAAACTAGAAGGGAAACAAGTTCCTCTCAGGGAACATCAATTGTGCATGATGTGTTCAAGGGCAGCCAATCAAAATGAACCAGGACTTCATACTACAGAAAAGCTGGCCAGTAAACCCAGCCTCAAAGCAGAATTGAATGTTGGTTAGTTAGTATCTGCATGCTGGGAACAGCATGGCATGCCACCTTAACCCAAAGAAGATAGTTCCCAAATCAAAGCAGCCACAATCCATCATCTTATACTGATAATTCTGTCACTGCCTGGCCACTGTGTTCTAGTAGTGTACACAATAGGCTGGCCTCACAGCTGAATTCATTCACTGTCTGTCAATCCTGGCCATAATCATCCTTCTGTAGTTTACTGTTGAGCTAAGACCACTGCCTTTCTTACATAAAGAATGGTGAATCCAAATTATCAGCTTTGTGCCTCTTGCATTTTGTTGCCATTAAAATGGGGACTCTTGAACAGAAACACTGAGGTAACAAGGTGGTCCATCTGCTAACCGTGAGACTAAGACTCTAATGTGTGGGGATGCATACAATGTAGATACATTACATAGTTGATTTATGCCCCTAGCAGGATGCAGTGGGATGGCTCTAGATTTTTCCCATGCTGCAAAACACTCTGATATTTATACCTCATAACTTGTTTGTGGAGCAAATCATTAATGCTTCTGGCTTGAAGTTTTGGATCATGATTGTCCTTGAATAACATAGGAAGTGAAATTGGGAATAAAGGGAACTATGTATTTTCAGTGTCTAATAAACACTTAGAAGCACAGTTTCTAGGACTTCATATCCTTAAGGTTTCTGAATAGACTTGGGGGGGGGGGCAATTTTTACTTTGGTTTCAATGTTCCACATCTGAGGTATGTTTCTTTTTCTGGGCACCATGTTTGGATACTGCCTGATCCTTTCATCTCTCCAGTTTTCTATGCCTCTTTTCACCTGGCTGTAGGTGGCAGTATGAATGCTCGTATTACTGTGAAGTAGTTCATTATTGATTGACAGATATGTTGCTGGGAGTGGTTTCTTGGATCTTCATATGCTGCTGTTATGGATTGAGATCTCTATCAGGATGTATGCTGTTGGGAGGCAGTAATTGGGGGATGTCCTTCCTCTTTCTATTCTTGCTCCTAAAACATACAGGCAAGCCCAGGAGCCTAAGAATGGTAGATATACCACAGAGAATGCTGCACCTGCTAATCTCAAACTAAGAGAGTGTGGTAGGACCTGGAGCAGGATCAAGAGCATCCATAGCTTCCCAATGTCACAAGTGGGAAGCCTATGGAACAACCAACCAACCAAATGCTCAAACCAGTTGCTCAAATGGAACAACCAACCAACCAAAAACCAAAACAGCACCTCCCCCCGCCCCCAAAGAAACAACTCAGGTTATATTATTATTCAAATCTCTTTCTGGAAATAACAAATGCAGTCTCTCTGTGTTTATTAAGAGCCTTCCTAAATTCAAGGTACTTGGGGTTTGTGGTTCTGGTTGGAGAGGGACTAGGAAGGGAGATGAGGGCAGCCACACCTATTCTTGATACAAGTGAATAAATGAATTTGGCCACTGGTATGGGCTTGGGAGGTGATGGAGGAGGTACTGCCATGGGGCATATACTTTTTAAAGTTCAAACTTGGAGGAGGCTGGAGAGATGGCTCCATGGTTGAGAACAATGATTGCTCTTCTTGCAGAGGACTCAAGTTTGGTTGACAGCATGCACAGCTTACAACTGCTTATAACTCCAGCTCCAGAGTAGTCACCATTCTCTTCTGGATGCAGTGGGCACTTGTACTCACATGTACACAAACAGATACTGTGTATGCATGCACGTACAAACATGCACACTCACAATTAAAAACATGTCTTAAAGTTTTAACTTTTACTATAAAAGGGCAAAAGGAAGGAAAAAGAAAAAGGAGAAAGAAGCCAGGATTGCCAGGATGGCTAGGGCAGGAGACCCATTTTCCAGAGCAAAAAACATGAGCCAGGGACCCTGGGGCTTTAAAAGAAGCTCTAGCATATACTCTGGAGGTGGGAGGCTGGGGCAGCCTGAGTACAGCTATTATTGTAAAGTCTTTCACGCAGGCTGTTCTTTGCTGTATAAAAGGATTCCATCATAGGCTTTAGCCTAAAAGGTTTAAGCAAAATGTGTTCCCTATAAAGGAAGTATAGAGAAAAAAGCTGCTTCTAAATCAGAAGAACATATGAGCTGTTTGTGCGTGAGGTTTTTAAAGGAGCTGCCTTCCAAGTCTTCACCTTCCTCTCCAGTTCATAATGAGGATAGTTTTGGAAAGTTTTCTCACAAGAAGCAGGGAGGAGTAGGGGATAACATTAGTTTTAAAATTGTTTAAAGGCCTATATATTGTAAATCAGTTTTAAGTGACATATTATTAAAATAGACTTTCTTTTCCTTAAATCCATGTAATTGGTCTTTGATGACTGTGACAAATCTCCGAACACTGTCCAGTTAAGAGAGGAAACACCAGTGATATGCTGTCTCTCCTTCCCCTCAATTTCCTTTTCCATTGCTGAGAATGATTTTGAAACTGAAGTGCATCAAAGGTAAACTTGTCTGTTTATGCATCCATGATTAAAATGCAGAGTGGAAAGTCGGGAAACTAGCCTCGCCCAGCTTTCACGCAGTATTAGCACATCCACATAGAACCCATGTGATGTGGATTCCTCACCATGGCATTGGCTCTACCCCTCCCAGGCTGGAATTCAGGTTGTATATGAGGGAGTTCATGTAACTGGCCTCTGTTGTACCTTTTAAAATGAACTGTTTGCAATTTAGGGCAGGTGGAAGAACTCATTTGCATATAAGATGGGTGCTCAGGCAACTCAGTGTATGTGCTGAGGGCCTCCCTTAGCTGTGAGCAGCTCAGGTTGTACAAGGAAGAATCTTCATGGGAGTACTGCTTGTTGAGTTCCTTCCTGCCTAAAGAGCAACATCTTTTAAAGCCAATTTCTAGAGCTTGGGAGACCCTGGTCCAGGTGTGACTCTGTGCTAAATGGTTTACTCTGTGCCATCAGGCCTCTGAGCCTTTGGTGTTCAATCTGTAATGGATCAGGGGCTAACAGCAGACATGTCCATGGGGCCAGCTATGCTTTCAGGACAGATGTATGTCAGCTATCATCATTGTACATAGGTGGGCTGTGGAATCACAGCACATGGCCCAGATGTTCCACTATGTACCCGCCCAGCTAGATGTGAAGTTCCCCTGCCTGTGGCATGATCTTTCAGCCAAGGCTGTTGTCCAGAGGTGACAAGGGGTGGGAAAACAAGACCCTTTGTGTATGTCTATGTCTATCATGATAGCAGAAATGTATTGGGCTGATTTCATGTTTCCTTTAAAATTAGAATGGGCATATTGATCATTTTACAAATTGACAGTGTGAATGAATTTCATACTAGTATACTCTGAATACTCCTGCATAATTAGCAATCAAAGCAGTAGCACATGGCCAAGGACCCTATATCAGTTACCAATACCTGAGGCTTGCCATCTTCTTAACTACTCTGTTTAGCTCCAGGATGTCTCCCAAAGTCCCCATGTTAAAGTCTTGGTCCCCAGCTTAATGCTACTAGAGGGATGGTGGAGACTTTGGGAGGTGCATCTAGTAGCCTATCTTCTAATCACTGAAGGTATACTCTCAAAGGAAGCTGTGGGGTCCTGGTACATCTGGAACATTAGGTACAGCACATGCCCCCACCAGGGTGTGTTGTCTTCCATGTCTTTATTCATTAATCTCAGAATGAAACCTCCAAAACTATGAGCCGAGATAAGCCTTTTTATTTTGCAAGTTGTCTCTGCTTTCACAGTTACAGAACAGTGACAACTGTGCTGCCTTCTGTTACCGCTCTAAGTCCTGCCTGTTTGTATGTGTTACTATAGCTGAATCATATAGTCTGGAGTCTTCTGTGCCTGCCACAATACTGTGTGGGATTCAAGTATCTTTTATGTTATTGATTAGTATTACTGTGTAGTGTTTATGTGAACATACTACTGCTTATCCTTTTTATTACTTTTGTATAGTGTTCTGGCTACTACGAGCATTGTTACCTTGACTATTCTAATATTCTGGGTATGCCGACATACACACTACTACTGATGTACAGAAATGGAGTTTCCGTGTCATAAAGTATGCACAAGTTCAGTTTACACTGCCAAATGATTTTTCAGAGTGACCTATTTATACTCTACCACCAACAGATAAGATCCTTGTCAATACTTGATATTGACTGTTTTATATTTTATCTATCAGTATTTTTTTAAGGAATCCTTATTTTGTGCTTGATACCTATGTGTCTTTCTTTCACTAACATCCCAAGAAAATACTTTGGGAAGTGTTGATTTCCACTGATAATGAAGCTTTGGCTTCTCCTGTAATCTACAGACTTTCTGGGAGAACTCCAGCTTATTTGGAGTGAGTCAGAGGTTGCTACACAGATGCTGAGAATAATTGAAACACTTTCTTGGGTGTCAGAAGAGAGTCTTTATACTCTAGTGAGATTGAAGATTGCTGCTCCCAGTTTCAGACTGCAAATTGCTTCATGGAATAGTACCCCATGAGATGACGGGTCTGGTCATAGGTGGAAGTGACCTTATGCTTCCCTAGGAAAAGCTGTAAGAAGACAAATTCTAGCTCTCAAGTTTGGACACATTGTCTGAAATAACTGCCAACATTCTATATTTGCAGAAAACTGGCACTTGTAAATACCAAGTTGTGCTATTTATGTAGCTGTTGCTCATCAATATATGTGGGGATTCTGTAATTTTCACAAGCACTATCTAATGGCTTCCGGAACCTCAGAAAAGTGAGTCTAAGAGATAATTGGCTGAGCCCTATAGACACCATCACCCTGGGTTCTTGGTCTTTCATGTAGCTTACCTACGCAGATAAGAGTCAAGGCTTTGGGCAGAGCCAAAGTCTGATAGGCAACTGGGGTTCAGACTGGTAATTCTCCTCCCTGGAATGCGAGAGAGCCAAAAAAAAGCATCTGGTCTACCTGATTTTGCTCAATTTCTCTGTGCTTTAGTTTCTATCTCTGTAGTTATAAGGACCAAATCATGTCTGCACAACAGGAAGAAATGATTTGACCTACCAGAGCCTTAATTATGCCTCTGAAAAATGTCATAAGCAGCAGGATAAGACAACAGGCACCCATGTCTTTGCCTAGAGATCTGAAACCTCCTGTTGATAACATTTCCTCTTCTAATCAGGAGAGGCAGGACTCATTGACAGAGAGGACTGTGTCATAGGTCCATTTTTTTGGTCTGTATTCTCCTCTACTCACTCATTTATAATGACCTCTGTTGATATTTCTTTATTTGATTGTACTTGAGGTATTGACACATGTAATTCCATTAGGCACATTCATTTTTATTCTACTCTCCCTTATAAGTATCTCATAGGAGAGATACATTTCTAATTATTGGCTTGTTTGCTTATTCTGGAAACTTTAGGACACCCTCTGATGTATTGTTAGGTCCTTTGTGGCTGTTGAGTGAAACAGAAGACATGTGGTTTAGACAGAGTTCATAGAGGGACAATAAACATGTAGCCCTTTCTGATCACTTTTCATCCTGATGCCTATACACCAGTATGAAGATGATAAAACTGAAACTACAGTATGTGAATCAGTAAGGTCATAGGCAATTAGAGTAAAGCATTGGCCAGCATTTTGCTTCTTGCTTTCAAGACTATTATTGATTTTTGGCAATGTTTCTTATATGTGACAAAAGTCCTGCTCATTACACAGTACAGCTAAGAGCCTTTGCTCTCTTTGTACTGCTTGCTTCAGGGCCTTGGGAATGTGTCCATCTACTCAGAAAAAAAATGGTATAGGGCCTTCCTCTGCATGTGCTGGCTGAACTTGAGTGCTTAAGATCTCTGATGATGCCTGGAGAGCTGGGGTTGGGCAATATGAAATCCCTTATGTTTGTAGGACTCCAGCTTCTTGAGAAGCTGTGCTCTGGTGAATCCTACCAGGTCATAGTTGTCTAATAATGGAATATTCAGGTGACTAGAACCTTTCTTTTTCAACTGTATAAACCATGAAAGGAGTTTGACTGGGCCTTGAGAATATTTTCATTATTTTACAGACAGAGAAACCAAGATCCTGAAGGGCAGGAGTCTTGATTGTCATGGAACTGGCCAGTGGAAACAGAAAGACCCATCACCATAAGCTGTCACAGAAAATAACACAACTAATATCCTCACAACCATGTTTTTTCTCTTCTAGTGAATGGGCTTACTACCAGATCTGTACCCCAAAGATAATAGGATAAGACCCTTAAAAAGGACACTCAGTTGATTTGAAGACACTTCAAGTAGCATGGATATATAGCTCAGTAGAGGAATGTTTTCTTAATATGCATGAGGTTTTGAATTTGATTCTAGCACCAGACACACACACACACACACACACACACACACACACACACACAGAGAGAGAGAGAGAGAGAGAGAGAGAGAGCAAGAGAGAGAGAAAGAGAGAGACACAGAGACACAGAGAGACAGAGACCATGAGACAAAAAAAAAAAAAAAAAAAGAGACTGATTCTTTTCTGGATGCCCAGCAGATGTAATTTTGTTGTATTTTGTTAATAGACAAATAAGATGGAAAACAAGTCTGTCTGCTTACAACTTACAGTTCAGGACACCTTCTTCCTTCTCTTTTCATGCTGTGTCTCCATGCCAACACAATGTCTAAACCAAGCCCATATGAACATATTCACAGAACAGCTTTCTACTTCCTTTCTGACACTCTTTCTGGTGAGGGCCCGCATATCTTATGAGGATTGCCACAGCACATCATGTGTTTAGTCATGCTGGGCTTTTTCTGGTTTGAACAGATTTCTTCCCAAATTGACTTGTCTATTTACTATTGGAAAGGACACAGAGACTTTTCTGTTGTTGTTGTTGTTTTGCCATTTTTAGCATAGAAAGTTTGGATTCCTTTGCCACTAGGGCAAAGAGTAGGGGCAAGTGTTTGGCTGTTGCTGAGGGTTCTCATGAAGGCAAGAATTAGGTCTTGTGTCACAAAGTGCACACAGTAGTGCTCAGAGTTAAAGGGCAATCAAAGGAATGGATGTTGCCCAGGTGTCTAAGGTAGGACAAAAAGAACGATTCAGGAATAATGGAAGGTCAAGGAACTATAAATGAAGTTGGAGCCCTGGGCCAGGCCAGATCACATAGTTCTGATTCTTAGGAATGCTTTCGAAGTGCATGGGATTTCTTTGTGAAATATGGACACGAGGGCAAGAACTATTCACTCTCACTGTAGCCCAGAAGAGATGTCAGTGGCCTGAACATGGGCCAGGCCAATAGAAATAAAGAGATGGGATCAATACATAGAACTTACTGTTTTGTGGGAAGACAGGTAGGAAATCAATCCTGATTCATAAGTTTCCAGCCCAAGAAACCCAATGCTGAGATGGCAAGGCTAAAGCATAGAGTTTTGCAGGGAGAATAAAAGCTTTTTTGTCTTCTAAACCTTACAGCTCCATTTCAGATAATATCCTGACTCCATCTGGATCTGCAGATCCAGGAAAAATTATTTGTGTTGCCAAGGGAAACACACACACACACACACACACACACACCCCTTCATATACATACATATAGAGTTATTTTTTATACATTAAAATTATTGTCTGTGTGTTTCACAAAAGGTCACAGTACCATAGATGTACATGTATGTACATGTGACATGCACAATCTTCTAAGCACAAGCCTAAAATGATCCTCCATGACCTCTCTTTTAGAGGACAGTAAGTTGTCTTTCCCCAAGCAGATGGTAAAACCAAGGTGATGAAATCAAATAAACTTGGCCCTGAGTCCAGAAGAGGATGGGAGGGCTCAGAAGCAGCCAGAATGGCTGATTCTGTTACAGCTTTGGATGCTGAGAAGCATTATGGTAACTGCCAAAAATATACCTCTGCCTAATCCCCATGGTCACAGCAAGGAAAGGCAGTTCTAACAAGCTCTAGCAGGGAGGGAAGTCTGCAGGCTTCCACCTTTGTGCATAAAACAACAGCAATCAGCACGCTAATGAAGTAGCTGGCAAGATGGATCCCATGATTACCTTTGGAATCATAGGGGAAGCAGCGGGGAGTCAGCCTGTCAGTAGTCTCAGGATAAGTCAGGAGAGGCAAGGATGGGCCTGATAGTGAAGGCCACCTTTGGACCTAATTAGCATTTATGCTTGGTGGTTTCTAGTCAAATATAAGAACATGCCATCAAGGGATCCACCTGCAAATGGCTTCTGAAGTGGTCAAAGGAACCTTGGGAAATAAGTCTCTCCAACTAAGAGTGCCATCCCTAGTCAAGTGTATGAATGCTGATCATGACAGTAAACAAGGGAGTCCTATCTTAGGCCCCATCCCATGGCAGTGGAAGAATTGATAGTGGACAGATATTCCCAATGTCCTTCCCCCCACCAACTCCTTGGGATATAGTTCCTAATTCCTCAAGAAAAGAAGATGAACACGCTAAAGGACATTCCTTAACACATGAGATCCCCAGGAATGGGAAACTGCCATCTAAAGTGTTAAAGGTCAGACAGAGATGGCGTAGCATAGCACTCTGACCCTCACACTAATACTGCATGTGATGGTAGAAAAAAAGTGGTTATTTTCTGAGTTACAAAGCAAGACACAGGGCTGGAGGAAGTGCACTAAAGGAAACAGATGTTTTAGAATGAGGTGAGATTCTTACTATTCGCAGCTCATGGATTAGGAGAGGAAATGTGTGGGTTGAATGGAAGAGAAGCTGTCTGGGAGGAGATGGCCAGCAAGACATCACATCACACACCTGAAGAGGGTGTTGACAGCTCTTCCGTCTGCGTCTGCGTGTTTGTGTCAGAACTAGGGAGCTGAAGACTCCCTGCCACTCACTTGATGAAAGGCATGCCATCTTTTCCTTCTTCTCTACTTCTAAGACAGTGTAGAAGGTGAGAGCCTGCCCAAACAACTGGCCTCAAGGGATTCCAGGACATACCAGTTGCATCTGAGTATTCCCTGACGCTATACTTAGGACACATGGAGACAGGGTGATCTGGAGGAAGTCACCTGCCTGAGTTCTCTGGGCTGTACTCAGAGTATGGGACAGATATTGGTTCTATTCCTGTTTGGACAGCTCTGTTAGAATGATCTGGAATATGTTGTAGCAGGTTTTATCTTCAATCATCACCATCTTTGGACAGTCACATTTCTGAGCATCTCAGCACAATATTAACTGTCCATTTGCATAAGGGCTTTGGAGCCTGCCTACCTACCCTAGCTGTGGGGCTGAGTGGAAATGCAAGGAGGTAAGGCAGCTTCAATAGGTAGGTGACATGGATATCAGTGCTCCATTCCCCTCATACCCAGTTTGGGACGAATGAGATTGGTGCCCTTTAACTCCTGTCATTCCAGCTTTCTACCAGGACAGCCCTCCAGCTGGTCTGCTCAGGAATGTCTGGTTTTACTGTATCCTTTCTTGGTTGCCACCACTCTATGCCTTCTCCTGGAAGGACACTTCCTGGGACCATCCATCCCCAAGGAAATGCCTGCCCTGGATTCCTCATCTTAGGGCTCTTGGCTGCAGGAGCTTTTCTTCCCTGCAAATCTGGAAGAATAAATGATGCCTGGGCAAATGAACTTTGAAACACATTCTCCCTTTGGGTTCTTGGGGGATGCAGAAAATTCTTTGCTATGTGGTCAGTCATAGTAGAAACCATTAGTTGTACTATGTTTCACACCAGGGCAGTGGGGTGGGTAAAGAAAAGACAACAAAAACCACAGCTCCTGCTGGATAACATGTTTTAAAATCTCAAGGCCTATAAACATGAGGTCTTATACTAAGGTTTTCCAGAGAACAGAAGAGTCAAGAATTTACTGTCAATAAACAAAAACTATGGGGCACAGCATTGAAAACACATGGGTCTTTTCTCATAAATTACAGAATTTGATTATTCTATTCAAAGTTATTTTTTTGAATATCTGCTAAAGGCTAATTCTTTAAGTGATGAAATATGATAAGGCCATATGGCAGCACTCCATTGTTGGTGTAGTGTTTGTGTTCATATTTTTCTGTGGGAAAAAGTACTTCTATACACTGGAGTCAACAGAGAACTATTGTATAACTTCTGTCAGGATTGGCCATAGCATCACAGGAGGACAGAGAAATCAAGTTTATTTACTAAGCGATAGTACAGAAAACATAAAACACTTCAGTGGGGAGCAGGTAGACCAAGCAGCACAGGAGTCAGATGATATGAAGGAGAGCAGGTACCAGGCTACAGGTGTCTGCTCTGTGTTTATAAATGTGTGGCATCAAAGCATTGTGCAAGCTCCTTCCTGCAGAAGAATGAGCTAATGGCCATTTGTTTTCTCTCTCCTGCCTCCACCTGGGCTCTCAGAAAATGAAGTTTAAAACTATGTCTCTCTCAAAGTTCACTTCTCTGAGTGCTTTTTTTCTGTGTTGCCTTGGGGTCAGGACCTGAGTTGAAACAGAGAGATAGAGAGATAGAGAGACAGACAGACAGACAGACAGACAGAGGGATATCAATTTACAGCAGACCCTTTTCTCCTGTGACAGGGGAGCAGGGCTGGCAAAAAGCTGTATCAATATTAATATATGGAAGAAGTCACTTTGCAGAGGGAGATTGGCAGCCTTCCCTTTACCCCTGAGTCACCTAGGGAAAAAAGTACATGAACTACAAAGCAAAGAGTCAAGGGGAGGGGGTAGTTTAAAAAACAAACAAACAAACAAACAAACAAACAAACCTCACAAAACCCCACAAAATCCCACAAAACCTGAAAGGCCATATACAGAAATGCCAGAGGCTTTGGGCATATTCCTCAGCCACTAGCCCACTTCTATTCTTGAGGGCAGTCTCCTTTCTTAATGAGATGTCTCTATTTCTATTCCACGGCTAACTTAAAAGACATGGCTTTTTCCTCTGTCTCTCCTGGTGGCTGCTGGGATTTCCACTTAGTCTGTACTAGCCTGTTACTAGTGTTTTTCTCTCGAATTTTAATAAAATTGCCCCCGAGCTCCTTTTGAGTCCATTCTCAATTATTTAATTAATGATGCTTAGAAGCCACAGGGGGAACCCTAGGGCATGTTGTGGGACAATCATTTTCTGTATTTCATACTCTGAGAGGGTGGGTTATGGTAATCTGCATAAAAATAGTAGGTCATACCCTTTGGGCTGGAGCCTTAGAAGTAGGACTAGATACTAAATTCCAACATATATTACCGAATGCTGGGGCTAGGAGGTAGGGGTAGCAGGTAGAGGATGGGAGGTGAAGGAGTGGGGTTCCCAGGAAATTGGAATTGGAGAGCTGGGAAGCTGGACTGGGAAAAGTCTGATAGTAAAGGTTGATAGTGAGATACTGGGGTGGTGGCAAGAGCTTATTCTGCCAGGTCACAGGAGGAGACAAGGTAGAACGTGCACCTTGTTTAGTGCAACTGAGGCACTGTGGAACTGAAATATTTATGTGGTAGGAATTAGTGATTGGGAGAGCACACTCAACTAGCAGTACTTAAAAGACATAGGTAGGGGGCGCGTTCTAGCCAGTGTCAGACAATCTGCCAAGAGTGTTGCACACGTGTTTGCAGGTATCCTCCAACACAGCCTAAGGAGGTGAGTGTAACATCTGTCTCTAGTGACAGACAAGGAAACTGAGGGTCTGCAAAGGCAAAAACCAGTTTGTCCAGGTCCTCAGCTGGTAAGTAGAAAGGCTAGGACTGAGACTCAGGTAGGCTTCACTGAAAGTGTAATCTCTCACCACCATGCTTTGTCATCAGCTCAGGGAGTCTGGGGAATGGACCCTGCAGGACAACTCTGGGAGACAAAGGCCCAGTGACTTGATGTGGGCCCTGCTGAATTAAGACTCAAGAGCAAGGATGGGAGGGAATGGCAAGAGCCGCTGGACCATAATTTGCCCTCCTTGTGCTAATCCTCTCTGGACACTAGTGTTAGCTCTGAGTTGACGCTGACAAATTAAGGCCCTGCTCAACACTTTTCCAAGAGTAAACAGCAAATTCCACACGCTGTTTTAATCATTTTTCTCATCCAGGGCAGAATCCCTTAACTAAACATGTCTGTCTAGAGAGTGAGTTGTGGCTGGAACCTTTCTGACCAGACCACGCAGGTTCTCCTCTGTTTCAAAACTCCCTTTGACTAAATGTATTCCTAAGTAGTTTATTAGTCCTACCAATAGGATTACGCTCCAAGTTTCTTTTGGAATAGCTGGTTGCTACTGTGCAGAAATGCTACTCAGTTTTGCAGGTTGAGTTTTGTAAGCTGCAACCTTTGAACTCATTCGTTTGCTTTCCAAGGTTTTCTGGTGAAGTCTTTAGGGTTTTCTGCAGAGCAGCAGATACTTCTATTTTGTCCTTTTGTACTTTTTGGTTAATAATGATTAAAATTTTAAAAGGCTGAATGAATGGGTTTATTTATTTATCCTTTTGGTGGTGCTGAGGGTGGAACCCAGGGCCTTGTGGACACTCAGCAAACATTCTACTTCTGAGATATGCACATGACTCCTAAATAATTACATTTGAGTATTCTCAAAACAAAGAATTTAAGTATGAAAGTGACAGCTATATTAATTAGCCCACTTTTGATCATTCTGTAAGGTGTCAAAAGTTTAGAATGACTCATAGATATATATACTTAATTACTATTTGTCAATTAAAAAAATTAACCTCCTTCCCTGAAAATGGCAATGCCTCTTGCTTCTGAGGCCTAGGCTTGAAAGAAAGGACCATGAGGAAAGATTTGCTGTGACACTTTGCTCTGTTGCTCACAGGCATGGTAGCGTTGCCTGAATGGAGCTTGCTCTTGCTGTCTGGCAAGAGATGCACTATTACAAGTTATACCACAGAGATTATTTCACCTTCCAAAGGGCATGAATAAAGGAGAAGGGTAAAGACCTAAGATTCTAACCCTCACAGAACACTTATCGTGTGCTAGGAGACATAGGATAGTTGTTCCAAAACACTAAATATTTGATACCACACATTTCTTACTTCCTATTTCTGTCTCTCTAGTACCTTACATCCTGGTTTCTGTAAGCCTGATGGTTAGGTGGTACCAGCTTTGGACCCTTCCTTTTGGGATGACCAAGCTCAGGACTCTCCCTTGAAAGGACCAAGTAGAAAAGCAGAGCCTCTTTGTTAGGGAAAGATCGAACCTTAGCATGTTAAGCAGAAAACATGTGAAGGGAGGCTAGATGCTGCATTAGAATTCACATCTAGGATGTCCAGGGCAACAGCTAGCCATATATGGGTTTTCACATTTATGCTAGTTAAAACTAAGTAAAACAGACAAAAAAAAACAAAAACAAAAAACAAAACAAAATAAAACAAAAAAAAAAAAACCCAGCTACTCACTCACATTAGCTATACTTCAAGGGCTCAGTAGCCATGTGTGGTCAGTGGCTACCATACCGAGCACAGATACACTTTGTACCAGAATTCTGTTGGACAACAAAATGATAGATTTGAGAATACATGTGAGTTTTGATAAATCCTTTAAAGTGCTAGGGGAACTGGAAGATGAGGAAGGAGCCATCTCTACCACATGCTAGAACCCTAGCTATTCTGCCCTCTCCCTGATAACTGGTTGATATCATCTCAAAAGCTATCTGGGCCCAGAGGAGCATGTTCTGGGAAACTATCCTTCAGATACTAAAATAAACAGCAGAAATAACTGCGAATGCCATGTATTTACAAGTCCTTTCCATAGCAAAGTTGTTTCCTTTCCCCAAAGAATGAAAGAAGTATAAGGTAGGAATAAGGCTACTCTTGCTGGGGACAAGAGTCCCTTGAGAGCCTCCTCCATCTCCCAGCTTTTTCAAGAATGAAGCTCAGTCCATCTGTGCATTTGATTTGGCAGGTAGCTGAGAGTGGGATAGGGCTATAACTTTCTCTTCTGGTGCTGTGTCATCCCCCAGGCTTTTGGAGGGAAGTTTCTTGATTAAGAGCTGGTGACCTGACTTAGAAGAGGCAAATTTAAAATTTACGTGGGCTGGTGATCATTGCCAGGTGAGAAAAATGGGAGCTGGGCCCATGGAAGCCTACCGAGAGGTTGTGAAAAGTGTTGGGAGGTAGTGAGCAATCAGGGCAGGCAGTCAGAAGAACACACCAGGAAGCCAAGGCCAGAATGGAATCAGAGTCACACATCTTCAGAAAGAGCACAGGTTGCATGGGAAGATGAGAAGCATGTCACCTAAGCTGGGGTGAGAACACTGAACACTGAGGAAACTAGCTACGAGAGTGAAATCAGAGGGAGATATGTGGGTGTTCCCTCCCTACCATTATTCAATAACATTCAATCACATCTATCCTGGAGGCTCCTTCTACTGACAAATATTTCCTCTACACCTTTGGGGAACAAGGTAAGGTCCCAGTAGAGTCCTATGGTTGGAACTAGCCCATTCTTCAACTTAGAAGCTAGTGAAGGAATAAGGGAGAATGGAGATGGACTCATATAGTGTGGGTTTCCCTGATTCACAGACAATAGTAACTTCCTTAGTTAAAGGATGGAGAAAAAATGTGGACAGCAGGTAAATGCAGCAGTGGAGACCACCACTTTTGGACTCAAACCTGTGAAGTATCACATGGGTATGACAAAGGAGTAGTATCAGTGGTTTTCCTTGCCATTCCTGGAGGGCCTTCATCTGCAGAAGTCTTGGCTTGATGGACCAGCACAAGATCCTGTATTGACTTCCAGGATGGCCTGCTGTGTATGAAACTGACACCCTTTATTATGAGCTCCTAAAGGGCATTGGGCACTAGAATGAGGATAAGGAGACTCCCACTACTGAATGGAATAGGCTAAGGCAGAAGGAGAGAGATCCATCCCCTCTAGGGAACACACACCCATTTTGCTGTCTTGAGAGGCCAGCTAGAAGGGTGTAGATGGCAGGTTTTCAAATAAGAATTAAATATGGATTATCTTCTATAGGTTCATGTCTTTGAATACTTGGTTCCCAGCTAGTGGTACTATTTTGGAAGGTTGTAGAAACTTTGGGAGGTGGAGCCTACCTGAGAAATATTAATCAATGCGGGTATGCCTTTCAGAGTTATACAAATCCCCAATTCCCAAGTATCTCTCTATCTCTGCCCTCCATCTCTCTTCTACCATGATATTATAAGCTGACCCTTCATTCCATCTCCTACCTTCCTTGCTATGATAGCCTTGGCCTCTGAAACTGTCAGCTATTTGTTTCTCTCTGGTATTTTGTCACAGTGATGACAACACTGACTAGTGTACAGCCTAGCAGCTCTGTGGAGGAAAGTTCCTTTCTGGGCATCTCCTGAGATTCCTATGAAACTCCTGGACTACATCCAGGTTTAGACTATGAAAACTCTCAGGAGAAGCATTCTCAATGATGTGTCCTTTTGGTTGCTTGTGTTTTACAGCCCTTGGGCTCACACTCAGCACCTTGCTTTACTACTGAGCAGTCCATTCATTGCAGCTCCCATAGCCCACTCATTGCAGTTTTCATCCTGGGTAATCCAACTGCCAGGTAAAGGCTACTGGATGAGTTCACAACCCTATTCTCAGTCTCACTTAATAACAATTTGCCTTAAATAAGGAACAGAATCACTTTCCCATGTATGATACTTCACACACACACACACACACACACACACACACACACACACACATACACACAGAGAGAGAGGGGGGGGAGGAAGAGAGAGGGAAGGAGAGAGGGTGAGGGAGAGGAAGAGGGAGAGGGAGAGGGAGTGGGAGTGGAGGGGGAGGGGGAGAAGGAGGAGGGGGAGGAGGAGGGGGAGGGAGAGGAGGAGGAGGGAGAGGGAGAGGAGGAGGAGGAGGAGGAGGAGGGGCAGGGGGAGAAGGAGAGAGAACTGTCTGTGTGGAAAGAGAAGCTACATTAAAAGGGGGAAACAGAGCCTTAACACTTATGACAGGTACTTTTGAAAGCTGACAAGGTATGCAGAGGAGTTTAATCCACTAAAGATAGATAGCTTCCCAAATTCATTTTGAGACTCTCCAGTATTGATTATTTACAGCTTTTCTCCCTCTCCTGGCAGAGAAAAAAAATGCTTGGTTTGGGTTGATCATCCCAGAGATTCAGCTTTCCATGTCAGGCACGATAATTATCAAAAATTTGTCAGATATTTATAAACCACAAACGATCGCAGCCCTAGAAAATAATCCACAGGCTTCTCCCTCTATTTGGGGCAGGCTCAATGAGTTCACAAAGGACACAGATTTCTTCAGACACAGGAAATCCTAGTTCTAACACCTCAGCATTAGGGAAGACAGAATAACAAAGGGTTTTAAGACACATGTGCTCTCTTAGGGATATTCATTGTTGACTAGAACTGTGAAGATGCTGGATTTTCCCATTTAAAGGGGAGGCATACACATACACACTCACACAGTGGAAAGAAATAGAAATGCTTTTTGAAGTGCAATCTCGGGGTTTAGGTATTCTAAACCAAAAGGATCCAAGGGGGAAATAAGAGTTTCAGTATTCAGCAACTGAGTCAAAAAGAGCTGTCTCGCATTCCATAAATCATGCAAGAAAGAGAAGTATTTTCAGGGCAGAACAATAGAAACAAGTTCAGAGAGCTAAGATTTAAAAGTTTGCTCTGTTATATATGTGTGTGTGTGCCTTTGGTCTCATCTGCATCTGCAGACTTGTACCAACTTGGTCCAAAGACTACAGACATTGTGTAGAAACCAAATGCCTATGGTATAGTGCAATAGGCAGTGTGAGTTTGGGTACAAGTGATTACAGGTATGAGTGGGTTTCACAAGAGGACCTGAAAGCACATGCTACTCTGCCTAAGGTCCATGATTTTGGCTAGTTAACTTGATGAAAAGAATAGTCTTCTATAGCCCTATCTCTAAGACAGCCAAAGGTGACAGGATATGCTTACTGGGACACATTGGCAGAAGACACGACTTCTCCACCATGGATTGGGGCACACTAGGCTCTGGTACTTTCAGATGGATTCACACTAGGCTTGGAGTATTCTTCTTCATATCTGGGACTCCTAGAAGACTCTCCCCCATGTCCCTGAACTTTTTCTTGTGACCTTGCTGGAACAATTCTCAACTTGCAGGAGAGAGGTCTACTCTGATACCTAACCCTAAGCAAGGAGATAGAGTTAATGGGTAGGAGGATGGACAGTGACTTCTTCCAGTACAACCTCTAAGTCACCATGGTAACTTCCATGTGAGTTCCAGGACCTCCCTACCATCTCACCTGTGTACTACTTACCCACATCCTTCAGTTCTGCTTTCTCTAGGTGCTTTGAATCCACACATCCCCATTACCCAAACCATACCATGATTTCCTTCTTGTGTCTAAAATTATACCCATTCTTCTTCCTAAGTCTCCTTTAGTAACTCCTTTAGTAACTCCTTGTTCACTCAAGACCAGCAGCACCTTGGCCCCCAAGTGTGCCTCTGCTGAGCTCCCCCAGCAAGCATAACAGATCATGGTTGGTACTTTGAACATGTCAGGTTCCATCCATGGCAGTTCTCCTCACAACATACTGACTTCCAGCAGGGTAAAGCCACCCAGAAGGGACCAGCCAAGTGCTACCAAACTGCTAGTTCAGGGCATCCTCCTAGATGTGCGAGTCCTTTAACTTCTTACAGTCTTGACTTGTGTGTTCATCAGCTACTGCTGGACCCTAGAATACCCTTTTCCCTTACAGCAATTATTCTTACATTCCGAGGTGTTCACTGAAAATTTTCTGAGCAAGTTAAGTTTGCTGGGTAATATGTAAAGTAAATGGGGCTAAGAGGATTGGTCCTGAATTGAGCAAGCAATGACTATACAACTCATGTTGTTCAGTGAGCTGAATGTGATGGAAAGGTCTCCCCTCATGAGGCATCTTCTCAGAGTCTCCAGTGGGTCAGAAGTGCTCCTTGACATTGCAGCTGTATCAACAGGCCATTTCTCCAGCCACATAGAAAGACCCTCCCCTCATCCTAACTATCTGCCTCTGCCCTGTGCTTCACCCCTGTGGAACATAGGTAGCAAGCTCAAGGTTAATCCATTAGGGTCTCCTCCTTCCAAGATTAGGGTCCTTGGAAGGAGACTGTGAAGATCTTTGTAGCCAGCTTGAGATTAAATATTAGTTACTTTTCTGTTGTGATAAAAGACCACAACTGAAGGTAAATCAATGAAGAAAGAGTTGATTTGGGTTTATGCTTTCTCAAAGAGAATCCATAAAGGCAGCAGGTGGCCAGAGCAGGAAGTTGAGAGGTTACATCCTCAACCACAGACAGGAAGCAGAGAGAATGAGTGAACTCTCAAAGCCCACCACCAGTGATGCACTTCCTCTCACAAGGCTCTACTTCCTAACAGTGCCACCAACTACAGGATCCATGTGTTCATATGTGAACCCAAGGGGGTACATTTCTTGCTTAAACAACCACAAGCTATGTGGGTAGATAATTCTTCTATTCTATGCATTGTAGAGCAGGGGATTGAAAGAATGGGCACTGACCTTGATCTCTGGATATCTTGCCTAAATTCAGAAGTGCAGGGCCCAGAACAGGGCCAAAAAAGAGTATTCTGTATTAGGGACTACAAAGTGTTCGTCTGTAGACTCATGTCTATTCTTGTAATGACGACGTGTCTACTGTGATAGTATGTGTTGTCCACTTTGTTTTCATGTTGCCTGAAATTACTGACACGGGAAACAGGAGCTTTTCTGAGTGACCTGTCTGGCCTTGTAAAGGGCAAAGAAAATTAAGGACCTCTGGCCTTCAGCTGGGAAGGCAGAGTTAGAGAGGAGGGCCCTGCCATATGTAGCTAGCAGCAGCACTGTGGGAAGATGAAAACCCTCGCTGTTTGGCCCAAGACCAGGAATCTCATATCTCACATGTCAAAGCAGCAGGGTTCTGTTAGCTGCTGGGGAAGTCTGGATCCCAGTCAGTGCCTGGGATGCCTCATCCTTGTGACAGTGTAGCCTCTGTGGTGCCAAAGATGGCATCCACATTAATTGCTCAGTTCACAACGACTCTCTGGAAGGGCAGGGAGGACTGCCAGCTTTCCAGGATTCTTATTTATTTGGTGATTTTAGAGACAATTTTTGCTAAAAGAAAACATTTCATGCTTTTTGTCCCCAGGTAGGAGTGCAGTAGAAAAAGAGTTGAAGAGTTGATTGCTTTTTTCCTGGAAGGGGGTCAGCTCAAGTGACTCAAGGGTCTAGAGAAGTGAACCATCTTGTCAGAAACCATGTGCAAAACAAAGACTTCAGAGTCTCAAACTTGTGCCTGATGTGAATCCAGAGCCCAGAATATGTCTACAGATAACTTGTAGGTATAGACTGAAAATTAGTTGCTAGGTCCTCTTTCTTGGACCAGTGTGACTCCTGAGGTCAAGTTTTAAAGATCACAATACTTCCTCCTTGCTGGCCTTAGTCATTCCCATGCTGGAGTCCAGGATTCCATGTGGAATCTCAACTTTCAGAGGTACTACAGAGAACTTTGCACTTTCTCCACTGCAAAGAACACATGAAAGATGAAGGAGCTTTGCTTGATGGTTCTAGAGGATCCCAGCAAAGCTCATCCCACAGACCTGAGCATGAAGAAACCCTCTCAAAGCATACCGTGTAGTCCAAGCCAACCAAGTTAACTTGTGCCAGTCACACGAAGAAGGATTCCCCCCATGCTCTTTGTGAATGGTTGACACAGAGAGCCCAAGAACAATGAATGTGAACAGGATTCACCAGGTTTAGCGGGTTTATTTCATAGCAACAAATGAAAATAAGGAAGATGGCAGTAAGAATGTTTTGAGGCAGTAACATGCCTGGTCTAGACTTTGGCTGGAGTTTCCTTGTTCTGAAGCCACTTTCTTAGATAGATCTTCACACACACACACACACACACACACACACACACACACACACACACACTCATACCCCCAAACAAACAAACAAACAAACAACCCAAAAAAACCCTCTCCAAATGGGAACAGGTGAAGAAAAGCCCTTAGAGCCACTGTGTCTTAGACAATGATATAGGACAATGGTGTGAACTACAAAATCAGAGGAAGGCACAAGCTATAGTTGATCACCTACTAACAGCTTGGCACTGAGTGTCATTCACTGGGTTAATCTGATAACTGAGCAAATACTCTGTCCCTACTATGTGCCAAGAAGGGGTGTGAAAAATGAAGCCAGGTACTAAACAAAGACCCTATTCTTATAGGGCTTATGTTCCCATAGGGAAGCTGTCAGGCAATGAAATAACCAGAAAATGCAACAGAATACATGGAAGAAAATAAAGCATAGAAAAGGGGAACACTATGACACATGGGTCACCTAGTTGCAAAGTTGCTTCACTTTTCCCTCGAATGTCCCTGTGTGAGCATAGGGAGGACCAGGTCACTTAGGAGAAAATGTGACTTGAGAGTTCACTTTTGGGCACTAAAACAAAAGAAGACAATAGACAGATGTTAGCAACCAGTCTTTTAGAGACAGCACATTTGGAGATGGTCTGTTACCAGGTAGGTGGGTAGGCAGGAGTGGAGCCTCTGTGGGCATTTTTGCTGTCTACCTACCTCTGTTCTTCAAGTCCTGCAGGCAAAGGCACAAGAGGGGCTACTTACACAGAGCACGTGGAGGACCACCGCTCCTTGTCGTCGGTCTTCATTGGAGAAGATGTCCCTGGGGAATTCATGCAGGGCTAGAACAGAGAGAGAACCAGCTCAGTACAGATGACCTTTTCAGTACAGCTGATCTAGGACAGTGCCACTAACCCTCACTCCTACTGATTCTGGGTCTATGAACTTGTGTAAGAACAAAACAAACCAGACTAAAAGACTTCAAGCTCATGAGCCTCTAACTAGAATTTTGCATTTCCTTCAAACAAGAAGTGACAAACTATGGTAGTGTGAGCATGACCTCAGCCCCAGCTGCCAATGCAAATTTTCATCTAGAGTTGTCCCTTGGTGTCCATGAGAGATTGAATCTGGGATCCCTAGGACATCACATGGGCATGCTTGGTCTCTTCAGGAAAATGGCATGGTATTTGCATATATGACTCATAACTTTTCCTACAATGTAAATGGCATGTAAATAGTTATCATGCTGTATTGTTTAGGGAATGATAAAGTCTGCACACAGGAACAATTAAAAGTATTTCAGCGGTTGTTGGTTGATCTGTGGTACAGAATACATGGCTATGGAGAGTGTTCTAGCCCACGCCACTCTATTGATGCAGCTCTGCCATATGACTTTAGTGCCATGGTAGTTTGTAGGACATCACTTGTGATCTTAAGTTTAATATGGAACTGAGTATGGCGGCACACACTTTGAACCATCTTGGAGAATTTAGCAGATCTCTTGAGAAGGTTAGCCTGATCGACATAGTGAGTTCTGGGCCACTTAGGGCTACATAAGTCAACACTTACATAAATAATACAAAATAAAACAATAGCAAAAAAGCAAAAGTTAAATGAGGAAGCACGGAGCTAGTATTACAAACTTGTTTTCTAATATTCTAAGATATTCTTATTCAATATGACCAGTTTTTATTTGTAACCTTACACACTCTGTCACATGCAGTGAAAAGGGCTTTTCTGAGCAGGGCAAGCAAACTTCACCTTCTAGGCTGGTGAAGAGGCTACCCCAAGCTTCCATTCACTGTCTTGCTTCCCTCTCATATTCCTACTGGCTTGGGGCACTCCACCACCTCAGTCCTGCTCTGGAGCTGTGCTCTTCTTTCTGACCTGACCTACATTTGCCATGAGACTGTGTAATTCGGGAAGCTGCAGACACCCTGCCTGCCCTTATCCAGCCTTTGGCAGACATCACCAGCTAATGAAAGCATCTCCCTCGGAGTTTGGTGAGGTCTCCTACTGTTTCTCTAGTGGGCACTCAAGCTAATTATCACCAGAGGGCAGGGACTGTACACCAGGTATCATGAACATAGGCTTGCCACTCATCTTGTTTTGAGTTCTCTCCAAAGAAGAGTTAAAGACAAGGATTTAGGGTTGTGTAGTTTATCTGGGATATGGCTGCAGTGTACACGATGAGTAAAGAAGGTGATGAGGCCAGGGAGGTAGGATAATCTAAGATGACTATGGTAGATGCCAGGGCCCAGTCTTGCAGGGCAACCCTCAGGATCTCAGGATCGTAGCTCACTAGCTAGGGGATTTGTCCTAGATGCAAGCCACTGGCCACTTCTTATAAATACTTAGTTTTCTGTTTCTAAGATAGCACAACTGCAAGGCAGTCTGTGGGCATGTGTCAGAAGTATGAGGTATTTGCGCCAGAGAGTACATCTGTGCACATCTGTATAGAGAGCAAAGCTCACCTTTTAAAGTACAGTAAGGAGAAGAGTTAAAAGTACTGGTTATGTATTTGAAATCTGTCCATTCTCTCATTATCTTCCTTATAGTATCTATATAGATACGAGATACCAATTAACTTGGATGACTCAATCATTTCATGATGTACGTTCAGCCTCCCACTGGCAGTGGTGCAAAAGCTTCACACATTCAGTAGAAACTACTCTTTGAATTTTGAGTGTTGGTTAGGTCCAGAGCTATCAATATGTGGTAAAGGACTCTCCAGGAGACCTAACCACAGGGAAATGTCAGTGCTCTGAGCATGTTTGAAGCAGGCTGGGTCAGGCTGAGACTGTGGCAAGCTAAGTATACTAGCTATATAACCAAAGATGGGTTACTGGATCATAACCTCATTGTATGTTAAGGGGTGTGTGTTTGTGTGTGTGTGTGTGTGTGTGTGTGTGTGTGTGTGTGTGTGTGTGT
>JANHMN010000002.1:207279342-207327669 GCA_030674055.1 Rhabdomys pumilio | reverse complement strand
TGTGTGTGTGTGTGTGTGTGTGTGTGTGTGTGTGTGTGTGTGTGTGTAAAAGATAAAGGTATTTTTGAGCTCAAACACATATAAGTAACCTAATACATATGATAAACAAACACATAGTTTTTACATTTGTGTATGTCAATGATATTGCCGTGAAGTTGGTTTTGGTTTTGTTTTGTTTTGTTTTACTAGGCTTGCCTATAAGTTGCTAGTAAATCACAATCACCACTGCAGCCTATCCTTAGGATGATGAATTGGGAGGTTAGGAATGACAAGAATGTCTTGAACACTTCAAGGATGTTTCTTTAAGGACACCCTTTTAAACACACCACACTGAAGTCTCCTGGTTAATGACAAGCAACAGGGAACTTGGTGTACCACAGAGAAGCTACAATGTAGAAGATACAATGTAGAAACGTAACTGAGAGGATGAAAGGCCACAAAAGAAGCTGAAAGTTGGTACCAAACCCTGGGCTCTGCAATGCTGCCAACTATTTTATCAAACCATCTCAAGCCAGCACCTTGCCTTTATCAGCCTAATCTCTCTGGTTTGCAGTACCTCTGTTGGTTTGAGTACCATGAAGGGAGCTCTCCAGGACTCCTAGGAGGAAACCACTTGCTTTGATGTCTCTTTGCCAATGACAGTGTCTGCCTGGAGGATTGCTGATACCATCCTCAGTTCTGACCTTTGACCTTCTTTTTTGAGCATTCTCAAGGTGGAGGAAGTTGAGCCTCAATAATTACCCTCTAGCTTCCTTATTTCCTTATCCCCTAAAATTATAATAACCATGAGTCACAGACTATGAAAAAAATTTCTTTACTCCCACTATCCAAACTCAAAAGATTGGGAAGGGAAAAGGGAGAGGCAAAGCTCTTCAAAGATGCCTTTTCCCATGGCTTTTGGCATAGTGACTGACTATCGTGTTTTCTGCTTGCCCAGACCTGGGGCTCCAGTTTTGGGCTTTGAAGAGATGACAATCACCGTTCATACCATTACAGCTTCTATTGTTTCAGTTGCCTTCCTTAGACTTATTTTGCTTTGTATAAAGTCTTTGGCAGCTGGGGTTTGTGTTAGGTTAGCTAGTGATAAATCCAAATGAGCCAAGACCATGGCTCTGGGGACAGGAGGAAGGACAAAAGGCATGAAAGGATGATGGTAGCGCACATCTATAATCACCTGCCTCATCTCGCCATAATCCCATCATCCCTTTCAATTCCCACAAAAGCCACTAATTGCATTTTGTACATAAGAAAGTTAAGGAGCAAAAACATCGGGTTGCATATGTGGAGACTTACAGCTGTGATTCTTCAGGTTAGGGTCATACCCCAGTTAATTTAGAGCCAAAGTATCCCTAAGAGCTGTCTTCTCCATTTCTGACACTCATGGTATTACCCCGTGCTCTCTTTCTTCTCACAACTTCCTGATTCATCAGGTCTGAGCTGAGGTAAATTCTGTCATTATATCAGTAGAGGGTAACATGAGGCTTGATTCTCCATCGACTTTTCTATCCTCAGTGTCACTGACACAAGATGTTTCACCAATGGCTAGTTGGGTTTAAGGGTCACAACTTACGGATCCTCTAACTCTCAGATTGATAAGATGTCAAGTCAACTTACTGTTTACAACAGCTTTCAGAGAAGAGTTAAAAAGCCAGTTGATTACCCTGAGAAGTAACCAAAAGAATCACATGTGGGAGCTATTGAGTAAGACTCCCAACTCACTGGAGAGTAGAGACGGACAGAGGTGGTGAGGGTCATTTTGTCATAAATGTGTGGCAACCATCTATTTCCTTAACTCTCTGCCTAGCATAAATAATAAGGATTTAATCAAGAACAAGCTTAGGGCAGCATATGGAGGGGTTAGGGTTGCATAGAAGACACCATGGGAAAGGAAGAAGTAGGTGTGAGTTTGCATCTGTCATGTGTCCACACCAGCACCAGCTGTCTATAGTAGCTTCACTTCCACATGGATACAGTAGGAGAGCACAGTGGGACAGTTTCACCAAAGGCTCCATGCCATTAAGATAAAACTTTGGTTTTTGAATACTTAGCGTTTTGATTTTAAGTCTCCTTGAAAGTTATCAAATAGCTACTGGTGAGTAAATGTTCAGTGAGAATAAGTATCTCAGAGTGCTTTGCTTTGGATACTGGAAGAGTTTACGAGTGGTCTCTATGCATAGCCAACACATGGACCTGCCTGGAAATCCTGGGCAAAGCCAGGCTGGAGACTATATCCTGAGTGGAGCAGGACCCAAAGACATGATTATACATCAGCAAAGTCCTGAAGGGAAACCCAGGTCCTGGACACACATGATAGAACTGAGATGTAAATGCAGAAATGAGTCCACTGTCTTCATTCCTTTTACATGCATAGGTCTTCCACCTTCTCTACTAGGAAATGGTATCATGGTAGTATACTGAGCCTGATCTCCGATCTATTACCAGTTGTGAGCTCCTAGCTCTTGGTTAAAGATGTCTTTCCCTTTAGAACACCTAATTGGCCATGAGAAAAATGTATGGAAATTCTCTGTGAAGCAGTGATTGACATAATTCCATCACAACACACACCAGAGTCTGGGAGCAGAGCAACTTGCTGGTGGTGGAGTTTCCTTGATAAAATGGTGTGATTTTCCCACGGTGAGATGAAGTAGGGGTGTGATGTGGAGAAGGCTGGGGAAATGCAGAGGTGACTCAATCAAATACTTTCAAAATAACTTGTTTCAAGATCAACCATAAGAAAATCTTTTTTTTTTTTTTGATAGTAGTAATGTAAAAACAACCAGGCTAGATATACTTCCAGGGAGCTTTACCCGACATCAATCACATACATGCTGACTATAGCCTGTGGTGATTTGAATAGGAATGGCCTCCAGAGACTCATATGTTTGAATGCTTGCCCCATGGAGTGTGGCACTATTAGAAAGCATGGCCTTGTTGGAATAGGTGTATCTTTGGTAGAGGCATCTCAATGGAGAGGGATTTGAGGTCTCATATGTTCAAGGTATGCCCAGTGTGGCTCATTGTCTCTTCCTGCTGCCTACAGATCCAGATATAGAACTCTCAGCTATATCTCTAGCACCATGTCTGCCTGTAAGCCACCATCGTTCTCACCATGATGATAATAGACTAAACTTCTGAACTGTAAGCCAGTTAAATGTTTTCCTTTATAAGAGTTGTTGTGGCCATGGTGTTTCTTCACAGCAATAGAAATTCAAAGACATAGCTCTTCTCTGTAAACACACTTTGGGCTGATAATGACATTATTATGGTGGTCTCAAGATTACTCTTCTATCTCTTACAAAAAATGAGACCTTGCATTCTACCATTTCATCTACCATCTTGCTCACAGATCAAGTAGAACATGCTTGAGTTACCAACTATGGAGTCACAGGGGCCAGAGACCCAGGTTGTTCACTGCTTAGTATGATCCTGAGGCACTGCTTGCCCTATACTCTTGACTAACCGTGTACTGGTCAGGGTAATCATTTTCCAGGGTCAAAAAGAAAGCCTTAGTCAGAGTCACAGATGATAAATATAAAAGCCATCTACATATGCAGTTTGTGACAAAAGAATACCACAGGCTACAAGGCTCAAATGAGAGATGGTTGCTTCTCCCAGTTCTGGAGGATGGGATCCTGGTATGGAGGAGTTAATTGGTCAATTTCTCATAAGGGCATCTTTCCAGAATACAGCAATTCGCCTTCGGACTGTATGTTTACACACCAGATTGGAGTAAGCATGGGTCTCTGCTTAGGTACATATTTATCTACACATGCTAGAAACTGACTCTATTGAACTAGATCCCATTCCTTGGTTTTAGGATAGGAATTGTTATGAAGCTGAGCCTGGCTTTGAACATACCATGTAGTCAGAGTTGGCCTTAAGCTTGTTCATTCTCCTCCTTTAGCTTTCCTTGCAAGATTACAAACATGAACCACCATGCCAGCCTCTTTCCCTCTTCATACTGGCCACCAATCTCATCTTGAATATTCTATCTTATGACTCATCTCATCTTAATTATCTTCCAAAAGTTTCATCTGTGAACACCACCACATTGGTAGAACCTTTAATATATAAATGTGGGAGGGGGACACAAACATGTGACATATAGTCTATGGCTTATCACGAAGCTCTTTTGTATAAGAACTAGAAAAAGAGAATTTTCATTGTATCCACAATGATACAAAGGTGTTGACACATAGAGCCAGATATTTATATATACATATTGGCTTTGACCCACACTTAGTAAAGCATGGAGGACAGGAGACAGAAGGGAGAATCTTTGACTGAGCTTAAAGTCAAATTAAAGTGCCGTTGAAACTTTCCTTTTGAATCCAGTACAGAGCAGTCCACAGACTAGGACTTCTTACATAGTCATCTAGAGTTCCACAAGCTTTTAAACATTTGATTCCACCATGCCAGAAGCTGCTTGGACTCATTTGCAAATGGCAGTGTCAGATATCCCTGGCTGCACACACTGAACAAGGAAAAATGATTGTCACCAGAGGCCCATCATTTTGTTTTATTTTGCAGGGGGCAATCGCCAACACTATCCTTTGTCTCTGTTTGCCGACTGACCAGTGGGATGGTGGCCTCTGAGAGATCTCTATATAGCTCCCTCTGGTCCTAGCACATAATGTGATATAGAGATTAATGCAGATGCCCAGCTGCAGTAAAGCAGACGAAGAACTCTGAAAAGAGAAGTTGTTGGTCATGATATAGGGAGAGAGTAGGTTAGCTTTGCCTCACTGGCCAAATGGTTCAGGGAAGAGTGGACAACAGCAGCTAAGCACCTTCCACAGACACAAGGCAAACTCTCCATGTGGACAATGCTCTGGAGCCTTGTATATACGAGTGTGGGAAATGGTGTTTACAGAATAGCTAGAGTTTTCCACAAGGAGCACAGTGCTACACTCCACTGGAAGGCTCTGCCAGTAGTCCCTAGCCTCAATTCCCTCATTTGTAAATAGGAGACCAGACAGTGTAAGCACTCCAGGACCCCATTCCCTGCAACCGCTGGGAGTAGATGTCTGGTACTAGACATCACGTGATGGTGTGCTTCTCCTGCCAAATGCAAAAGAACAGAGACCATTTCTTGTGCATAGAGGTATGATACTCATTGCCTGACAGCATGACAGAGAGCAATAGTTTTCATAAGCATTCACAGAATGGAATGGAGACCAGGGTTCAATCCCATTCATGCTTCATAGAGGCAGCTCCCCTTCACTAGTAGGAGGGCACATCAGCGTCATCTCTGTGTAATTTCTGTGATGAGTTTAAGCAATGTATGTGAAATACCTACCATCAAACTTGCTGGGTCTATTTAGCCTATTCTTAATACAATGATAACACAAGTTGCTGGTGTGGCATGAGGCAGTGGGTGTATTCATCTTTGGCCTTGGTATGGAAATCCACTTATTACTAACTCCAGCTTGCCTTTCAAGCTTGCTCATCCTTGTTTCCAAGGATGGAAGTTGGTCTATGAGAGGTGTGCATATGATTCCTATGTTCTGGCTGTGGGGGACCCATGGCCCATGTGTCACGTAGGTTTAGCTTCACCCAGCTGAGAGCTTCCCCCTACACAGCTTCTGACTATTTCAGCTCCTCTCTTTTTTCCTTGCAATATTCCTTCCAGTATATTCTGCCAGTCTGGGGACCAGCAACAGCATCAATGTTGTTCCCATGGAAACTACAGGAACCTGAATGGAGTGGATCCCTCTTTCCATGGCAACAGCAATCAGTGTCCTCCTGTCTGTCTCCTGGCCACATTCATTCTCAGGCCTAAGAGTGATAAATCTAAATGGAGGAGTACAAAGAGATAGAAAGTATTTTGTTTTGTTTGAAAGAAAAAATAATCAGTTTGGATGCAAGCACCATCTTCAGACAACCTCGTCATATTTTGATCAAGAAACATCCTAGGATAGACATGGACCTCCCAGGTTAAATTTGAATCAAATGTTTAATTAAGAGCTTGTTGCACTCTAGAAGGGGGAAAAGAGACTCATATATACACTTGCCTACATGCTACTTGGTATGTTCTAGTGATGCAGCTTTGGTGAATTGTCACCCGTGATCAGATGGGGCTTTTGGTGATGCCTAAGTGAAATTCATGTTCCTTATAGTAACCACATTAACTTCGTTGGCTCACCGAGCTTGTTTAAGACACAGCTGTTTATTTGGTCTGTTGTCATCTCTTTCTTGGCAGATAGGTGGAAATAGACTTTCTAGGCAGTCCCACAAAATGGAAGATCCTTTATCATGTCTGGGCAAATAGAATCATGGCTTCTGCACTCATCCAAACACCAGGCTCTTGTAAACAATCTTCTCATGATGAAACACTCAGTGCTAATCCATTGATCACCCACCAAATTGAGGTTCGAATGCTGCCCAACTCTTTCATGCAGTGGTGGGTGACTACACTATTGGCTCAGAGACTTTTGTCTGTCTTAATGATTGTCCTTCCTTAACCCACTAAAACCTACGACTCCCACTTTTTCTGGATGGAACATTCTGGATTCTGCCAGGTGTGATATTTACTTGGCTTTGCACAAAGCCCTGTCTGACTCTTTCTGTAGCCCCATTGTGCCATGGCAGCATCTATTAAGCAATTTTTTAGCCACATTGTATTTCTTGCTTATGAATGTATACCTTCACTTCAGGGACACTGTGAGCTTCCTGAGGACAGGAACCCTGCCATTTCTCACTCTATTGCCAACACCCACCAGGCAAGGATCCATAGAAATGAACTAAATGTCAAGTGGATGTACGTGTGAATAAACAGGGCCCTTTCCCAGGAGGTGGCTTTTGTATAAACAGGACAGAATTACTAACTGGGCAATGTTGTTGGAAGGAACATTTCAGTAAAACTCTCAACAACTCCATCCCATCCCCACTGCCCATTAGAACTGTTCATAAATATCCCTTTTCTTTCTGTTCCAGAGACTTGGAAGGGGGCCTTTCTACAATCCCTTCAAGGGTGGGCGTGACCAGGAAACTAGTCTGGCTAGTGAAATAGGAGCACAGTTCCAGTTGTGTGCGGTTTGAAAGTCAGTGCTCAGCTCACTAGCTTGCATTGTCTTGGTGATCCTGAAAGCACAGCAGGATGGATCTTCTATTCAGCTGGACCTGCTTGTGACATTTAAGAGTCCCCATTCCCCTCATGCACACATTTTGTGTAAGCAGCATGCATAAAAGTAACAACTTGCTTTTTATCCTTGCAGAGATTTTGGAGCTCCTCGCTACACAGAATATCCTAACCTGTTGTGAGTAGCTCAAAGTTAATAAGGCACTTTTTTTTTTTTCTAGGTGAGATCTTAGCTGGCAGAAAAATTTGGCTGTTTTCTTGTCTCCTTTACTAGACTGGGGAAGGTGGCTAGATTATAGAATATTTATTCTTCTTAGTCTCCCTAGTGCTTAGCAAATTCACTTTAGAACTCAACACAGTTCTCATAAACAAGGGTTCCCGAACAAAATAATTCACGAGAGGACCTGTGTGAAGGAACCTGCAGGCTGAACATCCTTTATTTGAAATGCTAAGGAGTCACAAAGCCACAATTTAGGACTTTGGAATAGTCACCGATATATAATGAGATACCTTGATGTTAGAACCCAAATCAGAACACAAAATCCACTTACTGCTTTATAAGCATCTTAGACATATATCATGGAACAATTTTTTGAGGGAGTTCATTTGCCTTATTTATCTGCAGTAGACTTTTGTATAATTTTATAAGAACAGCACTTTGTGCAGACTTTGTCGGTGCAACTTGCTTGCTAAGAGTCCCATTAGGAGTCACGGAACAAGTTTTATAAAGTATTTTAAGCTGGTGTGTGAAAACCAAAGTTCGAAGTGGGAAAATGTCCACGTCATGTTATTGCTTAAAAGCTTTCAGATTTGGTGCTTAGATTATATGTGTTCCACCTGTCTATACACAAATGCATTTTCTGACTGTTTAGACTTTGTGGGTGTATTACAGATATATAAAATAATCTTTTTATTTTATAAAAAATACATTTTGATGTATTTTTTGTGTATATAGGTGGGAGGTGTGTGTGTGTGTGCGTACATGTATGCATGTGGAGCCCAGAGAATAACTTTGAGTGTTATTTCTCAGAGACCAGCTACATTATTTTGTTTTGTTTCTTTGTTGGTTGGTTGACTGGCTAGTTGGTTTGTCTTGAGACTGAGTCTCTTGCTGACATGAAATTTGCCAGGTAAGCTAGGTTGATTAGACAGTGAGACCCAGGGATCACCTGTTTCTGTCTCTTCAAAGCTGGGGTTTCAAGTACACACTACTATACTCAGATTTTTTTTTTAATGTGGGTTTTGGGGAATCTAGCTAAAGTCCTTATGTTTGCAGGGCTTTTCACTGAATGAAACCCTTTCATTTTATGACTTTATTTTCTTATTCTCAGGTTAAGCAGGCTCCAGGAATGAGCACAGGAGGGAAAGACTCCAGCAAAGCATGATACTGGATATCTAGGGGCTAAAGCTTATTCTAAGATCTTTGGAATTTGGGTTTGGTTCTAAGGTCCATGACTTAATTGCTTTTTATTAAGACATTGTTACCATGTAAATGTGTATCAAGTTAGCATCCTAAGGAAACCCAGTTTCAAAGAAGCAAAGGATTCAAGGTCTTCATCATTGGTGCTGGGTGGAGACATGGTCAAGTTGAGAAAAAGTGTGTGCTCAAGTCTTGAATTCAGCCTGGTAAGTGCAGTGCCCTGAATTTAAAGACCAAACTAACCTTCAAACATCCATATTAAACAGATTATATCGATGTATCTATCTACCTTTATTAATCTAGTCCTCATCCTCAAATCACATCACTAACTGTGGGCTGGGAAACCTTTTGGTCTTTTTTTTTAATGGTGCTGAAGCTGACTTAACACTCATTACAACTTGGTTTCCACTTTAGAGTTCTCCTCATGTACACATTGGCAGGAGATTTTAAATAATCGTCCCACAAGCTTTTCTCTTGGAAAGGAACAAACATTCTTTGGAATTGAAGAACCTTGATCATTCATTACATAGATATTTGGCCTGGCAGAGCAATGAAATATAATTTGATGAACAAGAAACATACTTTTAAATAATAATGTAAAAAACCATGGCATTAGTGCTGCCTGTATCTCTGAACCATCAGCTACTGCAGAAAATATTGTGATCTCATGAATAATGAATGCACTGTTAGAAGACCACAAACATGGTAGCAGAAAGGAGGCCTATTTGCAGGTGACAGCTTGCACCTCATTGATTATGAAGAACTGTCAAGTTTGTGTCTGTAAAGAATTATCATTAAAGGAAATAAAATATTAAAAGGAAACATGGCTGTAAAATTCAGAACTATGTGTCTTTCTTGGACTTCTTTGTTCCTTAAGACATTCTTTGGTGCCAGCGTCAAAGACAATGTTTAAATGGATGACCCAGGGTCCAGTCCGAGTTCTGTGTCCTTGCTGTTCTTACATTTGCTTGCTGATCTGGAGATACTCAGACCAAGAAGTTGATGTACCCATAAACCTGCCTAATGATTCTTTATAAAGGTCCACTATGGTTAGAAAGTGCCCAGTCCCTCACTACTGTTGGAAAGGAGAAAGTTGATTTTTTTTTTTTTAAAGAAAAGCATGCTTAAAATAGTTCTTTTAGAATGTAATACTACTCTGCAGGAATCCACATTTAACATTTTCCCTCTTTAAGCGTTTGATTTATAAAAGATGAAGTGCGTATGTTAAGTGACTGGAGGTTTCAAAACCAGTGACATTTTTAAATGTTAAATCGCCAAATCTCAGAGCTAAGAGTAACCTTTAGTGTTCTATCGGTCTACAAATGGGAAAGTAAGAACCAAAAAATTTGGTGAGAAGCATAAAGGTTTCTCTCTGTCTCCTTTCAAAGACTGCTCTTTCTGTTTCTCCATGCTGTTTCAGGGATAGAAAACAAAGCTCGGCTATTACCGTCACTTGACTAGCAGTGACTGCTGAGCATGTGTGATAAATCCAGTCAATTTACACCGTCTTCTACGGTTGTGAGAACGGAAATGAGGACATGTATGCTCTTTTACACTGAGGATGTGTAGACAGAGTCCTAAACTGCAGGGATGACTGGCATTAATCCTGATAACAGTGACTCCAGTCACTTCTTTGGCTCTGCAGTTTTAGAAAAAACAGTCTACTTAATAGGAGAGAAAAGCCGAAAGGTGTTTTTTGATGTGATTCCTAGAGATACCAAGTGTATTCAAGTATATGGAATATGTTATTACTACCCATAAATAGTTGCTTGAAATTTATGACAATAAAGGAAATGTCTAGAAAACTTACATTCCGTTAGAGGAAGACAGAATAATTAGTGAATTAAGCTGTATTTACATCTTAATTTTGTACTTGGCATCCTATGACTTGGCATCCTTCATGGTAAGATTTAGTCTCTACCCACAGGAGGTCATCTTTTCCCTTTTATCAACTATTACCTGTCTCTTGACCACTTGCACACACTTGTGGGTGAAAACACTCAAGAATCTACTACTCAAATGTGGGATTCCTCTTAGAATAGATTTGAATTCAAGCATCTACTTGTTAGAAAACACCTGTCAATCAATATAATTGGATACTAAGAGAAGACAGTAATTAACCAAACTACCAAGAGTAGGAACCAATGACAAAAGAAATGCTTTGGGAAACCCACATCTAGTCACAGCATGGGGTAGACAAGATCAAAAGAGGAGGGTTTAGAATCTACTTGATGTGTGGCTAGTATGTTTTGGTTATATGTGTGTCTTCAGAGGTGGTGTATTGAGGAGACGTTGGGTTCTGTTATCTTCTCTCAAAGAGTAAAGAATTTTGTTCTAACAGGAAGGTGGGTGAGTAGAGGTCTGGCTCTTCTGGTAGTTTTTGGATTATAGGCTTTGGCAAAATTTCTAGAGGGTCAAATCTAATTTTAGTATAGATGCTTTTCTAACAAGTCTGTTCTAATCATGCTCTTGGGTCACTGTGAGATTCTGAACGAAAGTTTAAGCTATTAAGAAACTTGAGTTTGAGAACTTACTACTTTTGTCTGCCCAGACTATTAGTCTTTCAAATGCTGCTTCTTTCCACTTCCCCTGGCTGCTTGGAACTTCTATAAGATGCTTGGAAATTCCCTGGCAGTTCAGGGGTCCATGTATAAGGACTGGAGAATATGCTTATTCTGGAACTCTTTTTTTGTGACTTCTATTTTCTGACATTTCCCTTAACTGACAACAGTTGTGGGAGCTCCAAACTATAATTTCCAGTGTTTTGACTCAGTTAAGATGACTGCTTTCTGCTTGAGTTTGGTACCTCACAGACCAGACATAGTGGGAAACCTCCTAAGGGGAAAAGCCAACTGATACTTCAACCAGACACAACTTTCTGCTTTCAGGTTTCCTATTACTGCTTTTTAAAAAATTTACCATCAAGATCATTTAAACAATGATCATTTCAGCATTTCATCAAGTGTTCATAATGGCTTCTAACAGGAGTTGATCTGCTATTATCCATGTACCATGACTGCAAATCAAAGGCCCAGATTCTATTCTTCATCATTACATGCTGCAAATCAATTTACAATAAAACAAATATACCTAAGGTTCCAAATATACTTAATGTGTCTAATAAAACTCTGTTATTAGCCACATTAAGTCATCTGTGGAACTAATGCTGCTTGGAGTAACTCTATGACTCAATACTAAGTAAGGCTGTAGAGGCATAGGGGAAGTGATGTTGATGGTTAGGCTGCCAAGATGGGATTGGAGGCATGGGAGATAATCTAGTTTCATACTGCATTATATGGCTAAACTTATGACTAGACAGAAGCAACACTTGGTTTGGAGGTTGGGGTGGGGTCCTACAGGATAAGACACTGCAGTTCTCCAAAGCCTTTGGCTATAAATATTTCAAGGTCAAGCCATCCCAAGAAGCATCTGTGGAAATTCTGCTGTCTTTGACAGGCAAGGCCCCAAGGCTTTAGATGCAAGATCATATGTTCAAAGGCAAAACAGTATTGGCTACCATCTATAGCTAAGGAAACGGAGTTGAGCTCTTTTGGAATCTGGAGGCTGTCTTCCATGTTTCCTGTAAGTGTCATATTTTGATGTCCCAGGTGAGGCTGGCAAATTGAAATTCACAGCAATAGAAGGCAGGTGTTTAATAAATGCTTTTCAAGTCCAGACAAATCTGTGAAGCCTTATACAAAGGAAGCCAAGACAGGAAGCAAATGACAAAGTCTAGCTGTTACATAAAACATGTAAGGGTGTAAATGTTTGAATTATTGTAAAGAAAAATTCTGTCTCATTCTTGATTTAGTTGAGACATACATAGGTAATAAATATGACCATTTTTTTTTGTTGTTGTTCAAAGGAAAGAGGAAAAGACAGCACAAAGTGGAAGGGAAAAGTTTCTTTTTTGTTTTGTTTTGTTTTGTTTTTGTTTTTCGAGACAGGGTTTCTCTGTGTAGCCCAGGATGTCCTGGAACTCACTCTGTAGACCAGGCTGGCCTTGAACTCAGAAATCCACCTGCCTCTGCCTCCCAAGTGCTGGGATTAAAGGCGTGCGCCACCACCGTCCGGCGAAAAGTTTCATATTATCTTTGTGTCAGAGACTCTCTCTCCCATTACGCTGACCTTTGGGTTCTGTCAGAACTTAGGGGTTTGTGTCACTGGCTGTTTTTGTGTCTTTCTCTATGGTTATGTTTCATTGAAGAGCTGGCTTCAGTTGAAGACAGATTTTAAGAAACGTTGAAAGCAACTAAAACTTCTAGTTTGAGGAAAAAAAATCATGCTGAGGTCATGGTAGCTCTATATCCTGAGAGATATAATAACCTAGGTCACGATGTCACAGATGTCATATGTTAATGTGTACATATTACCACCATGAGCCAGGATAGATCTCAAGCCCAGTACAGTAAGGCTGATCAAAGAAATAAACTCCCATGTAGGTTCAGCATCTAAGAACCACTTTTGTATTGTCTTTGAAGATGCTGGACTGTATCATGCATTTAGTTACCTCTCCATTGCTGTGAGAAAATGCCAGACAGAAATGACTTAGAGGATAATACATTTATCTTTTATTATCGTTTCAGAGAGTCTCAGTTCACCATGCTGGGGAAGGCATTGTGGTGGAAGCTTATGGGACTTCTCATACAGTGGTGGCCTGGGAAGCAGGAAGAACAGGCCAGAACTAGGAACTGGTGAAGTATTCAGATGCCCATTCTAGTGATTTATTTAAAATATCTAGACCCTAATTCCCAGAGGTTCTGCAGTCTCCAATAGAACACCATTAGCTAAGATGGGAAACATTCAAAACATGAACATGTAGGGGGTTCATTTCAGTTTGAACCATGCCATGGTCATCATGTGTCATGCTGGTATATTTGAGTTTATGAAGGAGGAAGACTAAAGCAACACAGCCAATTTCCAAAGGATAGAAGAGAATTCCATATCATTATTTCTTATCATTTCTTACGAATATTGAGTTTCAGGGTATTCCATTTAGCTCTATTGAGAAACTAAAATTACTATTTCAAAATACAAGTACTTCCTTTTTATTTATTCATTTTTTAAAAAATAGAGTCTCTGTATGAAGCCCTGACTATTCTGGAACCCACTTTGTAGAGAAGGCTGGCTTCAAACTCATAGAGATCTACCTGCCTCTGCATCCAAAATTCTGGAATTAAAGGCATGTGTCACCACCCCAGGCTTAGAGCTGCTCTTAAAATATAAATAGCATATTCTGTGAGAGAGCCTAATGCTTACCTTTTCTTTCATAGTTCAGATAAACAGAATCAAAACATTAAATATGTCTGCATAAATGCTTGTATCTCCTAGGTGACAATCAGATGAGGAGAAGGGTTGGGGCTCTCTTTTTATTTGATGATAGAGAAGAACCAGGTACCCCCTTTCTCTTCGTGTTTCCTAAAACAAAAGAGTTCACCAAGAACTGAAAGTATGCTTCTGGGGTCAGGTCTCCTACACCAGGTACTTCCTTTTCTCCCACTGCAGTGGCTTCTTCAAAGCCCACATGTCTGAGTTTGCATTTCTCCAGACTTCGGGAAATAAGCAAAGGCCTATACAAATCCTACAGCCCTCGTGTTTCCTAAAGCAAGAGAGGTCATCAAGAACCCAAAGCACATATAGAGTGACAGTAAATTTCATTAAAATATAACATGAAATCCAACATTAAAATTGGTCTATGTCCTGATTAGTCTTCTATGAAGTCTCAGCTAGAGACACATGCCTTTGGCGTGTAAATTCTTGGGCATTGATCCTCACTGCATATCTTGAGCATGTGTATCTATCTGTTCTTCTTTCCTCTCTCTTTTTCTTCCTTCTTTCCTTCTCCTTTCTCTTCTAATGAATATAAAGTAGTGCTAGCTATTCTCAAACTCTCTATGTAATTAGGATAATCCCAAGCAGTATACAGTGCTGGTGGTTGATCCCAGGGCTCTGTTTGCCAGGCAAACCTTTACCAGCTGAGCTACACTCATGTCCCTTGTAGTGAATTTCTTTATCTTACTTAGTGTCATCTATTCAGATAGAATGGTCCTAGCCTCTTTCACTCTCGAAAGAACTGATTGGGAGTTTTTCCTCTACTTTAAATGCTGGCAATGTCCTCTTTGTCTTGCCATTTGTCCTGTGCTGAGCAAAAGCAAGGAGTTGACTGAGAATCTCTATTGCTTGACATCCCTTTGATGAAAAGCCTGCTGGCACCTTGTGCAGTGACACTTTCTGTGCTCAGGACCTCATATTATCATTGGACACTTAGGGGTCATGGGATGCCAGCTTTTCACTCAAGCTCTGGCACAGCAGAAAGCTGGCTTTATACAGCTATTGTTCCTAAAATGCCCGTGAGACAAAATCAGGTACTGAATCAGCTCCATCATGTTCCCAAGGATGCTCTTACCCACCCAAGAACAACAGTCCCAGAGCTCCCCTGAACTAAGAGTCCCCTCTATGATGCACTGCTTGGTATAGTGCCTTCCCTGACTTCCTCCAGCCCTTGGTCCCAGGATGATTTCTTACTCATTTATTCCAGGCTGCAATTTCAACATCACTTTCTCATGAATGCCCACTTCCAGGCTCACCTAGAAAGCATAGACATTGCTTCTTCCTCCAACACTTCCTTGTTCAGCACAGAAGAATTTTGTGCTAAACTACTGAAAAAATCGGGACACAAAACCTTATGGGAGTAGGCTTATAAGTGGGTGGTGGATCCAAACTTGTTCTCTGAACCCTGGGATATGGACATAGCAACCTACATTTACTCTTTAAGAAGTTCCCAGGTGAGTCATACACACCACACTCCGTGGCCCATCATTTCCTAAGGGGTGTCTGTCTATTTGTATTCAGTGGGAGAGCATTCTTTTTGTCCAGCCTCACGCATGCCTCTGTGTCTTTGCTGAACTGAAATGGGCTGGCTGGTATTTAGGGCAGATGGATGCTAGACTGGACTTGTGTTAGGAAACTTGTCAGTGAGAAGGAGGGAGGCCTAGGGATGAGGCATGGAGTGGAGCAGCCACAGAAACAACTACAAACACGGCCAAAGTTTCCATTCCCTGTGCCAACTGAAGGAAGCTAGGGGTGTCCCAGAGGCATGTCTGAGAGGCAGCTAAGGAATTGCCTTCTCACAGCACTTCCGTGGTCTTGAACACATTCCATGTATTTCTGTGTTCACTCAGCACATCCTTTGTCTCAGGCCCTGGTCTTCCTGGAAATTTCAGATCTGGATAGTTAGAGTTCTGTGCTTTGGAAACAGGTACACTCCACTCAGGTGACAATAAGGTACCTAGCTCTGATCTAGAAGAAGGAAGGGTATTTCTTTGGATATTAGAACCACATGGGATGCAAGAACTTGGCAACTTGAGTTTAGCAGTGGAAACTTTGAAATTTATGTTGACTCTTTCCAAATACCAGAAAGGCAAGTGGCAGAGAAAAGGTGTGGGCCTTAAGTGAATGGTCAAGGGCAAGGCTAGGCGTGTCCAAAAGAGGGAAGTCTGCCAAATTTGTTCCACATAAAAGGTATGGACCACACACATTTTGGCCAGCCTTGCTTTCCCAAGGGAAACTGTCCTGCCATAAAACGATTGGAATCAGCTCTTTTAATGCCCTCATATTTTAATAAGCCGGACTGAATAGCTGAGTGGCTACGTCCATGCTGGCAATGTTTTATACAGGAGAAGCTGTTCATGTTTGACCAGTAACATTAGCTAATGCATCTACCCCTCTTCCTTATCCCTCTATAAAACATGTGTAAGACCTGGTATTGTTGTCTATGGCTTGGAAAGGAATGGGAGCTCTCATAGAATGGTGAATGATGTTTCTCTCTAAAAGTGGCAAGAGCTCATAGGATTTGTCCAAATAACAGTAAGACTACAACAGGTCTGTTTAATCTTGCAGTAGAGGTTGCTGGTGCTTTCCCAGAAATCCTTCAGTGACTGATGCTCTGCCACCCAATGCTTTGATGCTGTCTGCTAATAGTTCTGGGCAGACTTTTCTTCAATTAATTGCCCTCAGCTAATATATTCTGCTTCACCCAGAAATTCCTACAACATGATGTCCTTGCTTCAAGAATGTGGTGTGGCCAATATGGTGTGGCTAATGCAATGGTGTAAAGGACAGTTCATGCCTGGAGGTTGGACACTCTGTGATGGCAGCCTCCTTCCTGGTCTTTATGAATCCAACCTGACATAACTTCCGTTGACATTTATAAAATGTGTTAGAAGTGGTGCTATGGCTACTTAGGGCTAACCAGAGCAAGCTTTGTCTCCACATTTCTTCCAACTCACTGGGGCCCAGAATTGGTCCAGCGGTTCTAGCTTTCTGTTCCAATCTAAATGCCCAGTCTGAGAACAGCTGCCATCCAGGCTGTACCCTAGAAACTGACAGCACAGATTAAAAACAACCGTATTTTTCATTAAGAAACAAGTGTTTTAGAGATGTCCCAGTCATTGCTGATCATTCCACAGTCTCTTATTCTTTGTACATTGCTCAAGTCTTTGTATTCATCACTCACTACTGAAGAGAGTTCTTATGTGGGTTGAGAGATGGACCAACTATGGTTATAAAAATAATAATTTAGAGGACAGTTTATTATGTCCAGTTATCAGAGTAATAGTATTATATTTTCCTCTAGGGCCTATGACCTAGTCAGCCACGGGTTTTTGACCCAGAAATGGTATCAGACATTGTTTGTATCTTGTGTATTGGGCTTTAAATCCAATCATACAGTGGTTGGTTAGTCCCCTTACGTTGGTGCTACTATTGTACAAGTGTACATATGTCCCCAAGCCAGTTGCTACTGTAGCTCACAGCTGGGTAAGACTGTTGATGGCTTTATTTCCTAACAGTATATTCAGAAACTTACAGAATTTTGAAAGCTAGCCAGTAGAGATGAAGGCTCCAGGTTGGTACTCACTTGATTTCTCCATGTCCTATAACTCAAGTATATGTCTTTAGCAATAGAATACCACTTGTCTTAGTTGGGGATTATTGTTGCTGTTATGAGTTATCCATGACCAAAGTAACTTGGAGAGGGAAGGGTTTATTTGGCTTACACTTTATCATTGTAGTTCATCATGGAGGGAAGCCATGACAGGAACTCAAACAGGAACCGGATACTGGAGCTGATTCAGAGATGAGGAAGAAATGCTGCTTACTGCCTTGCTTCCCATAGTTTGATCACCCTGCTTTCTTATAGAACCCAGACCACCATCCTAGGAACAGTACCACCTACAATGGACTAGGCCTTCTCGAATCAATAACTAAATAAGGAAATGCCCCACAGACTTGCAACAGCTGGATCTTAATTTTCTTAATTGAGGTTCTCTCCTCTCAGATGACCTTAGCTTGTGTCAAATTGACTTACTTTTTGTTTATTTGTTTCCATCTCAAATGCTATACCCTCCTAGTCCCTCTCACAAAGTTCTTCTTTTCATTCCCCCCTTTGCCTCTGAGAGGACAATCTCCCCCCCACACAGTATCCCCCAACTCTGATGCATCAAGTCTCTACACATCTTCTCCCACTGAGGCCAGATGTGGCCATCCTCTGCTACATTTGTATTGGGGGTCTCAGTCCAGCCCATGTATGCTCTTTGGTTGGTGGTTCAATCTCTGGGAACTCCCAGGGATCCAGGTTAATTGATACTATTGGTCTTCCTATGAGGTTTCCATCTCCTTGAGGGCCTTCAATCCTTCCCTTAACTCTTCCATAGGGGTCACCAACCTCTGTCCATTGTTTGTCTATGGGTATCTGTATCTGTCTCAGTCAGTTGCTGGGTAGAGCCTCTCAGAGGGTTGCTATGCTAGGCTCCTGTAGGCAACAGCTTTTGGGGTAGCCCCTGTTCCAGTTGTCCGGAACCCAACATGAAGACCAAGCTACACATCTGCTACATATGTTTGGGGAGGCCTATATCCAGCCTGTGTATGTTCTTTTAGAAGCCAGGAAAACCAGCCCAGGGATAACACCATTCACAATGGACTGGTCACTGCCCCATCAATGACCAATGACTGGAAAAGAGGTTTGAGGATTTCCATAGTAGAAGGGACAGAAAGATTTTAAGTACCAGAGGGAGGAAAAACAGCTGCAGTAAAATGAAACACATTTGTCAGACATGATAGCACTGTTGACCACATAAGCTCACACTGTGGCTATGACTACATGCACGAGATCTTCAAGCCACCAAAAATCCTAGCACAGACAGTAAAAGCTCATGAAGGTCCACATCTAAGTAGCTACTAGCCATTGATGGTTACTGGGAGAGGGAGAGTCAGTTATTTTTCAGAGAGGCAAACCCTGAGAAACATGGGTAGCCTTACCAGTAGATGGTCCCATACTCACGTATACATAGACATCCTTAAATGACTTGCATTGCATACATTGCCCAGTGAATTAAAGTACCCTAGCCCAGTGATTCACACCCTTCCTAATGCCGCAACCCTCTAATACAGTTCTTCATGTTGTGGTGACCTCCAGCCATAAAATTCTTTTACTGCTTCTTTATAACTGTAATGTTGCAACTGTTGTGAGTCATGATTTAAATATCAGATAAGAGGGATATCGGATATCGGATATGTGACCTCTCGCCCCCAGCAAAGTGGTCGTGATCCACAGCTTGAGAACTGTTGCTGAACAGCCATTTTTTTTGAAAAATAAAAAAATATACTGTCTTTTCCTCACAAAAAGTCTGTAACAGCTAGATTTGGGTATGATTTTTTGTTTCCAAAGTTGTCCCTTGAAGTCTGAACAGGGATTGTGAGTGGAGGGGGTTTGTTCATATTTTAATAAGAAATTGCTTTTCTGCTGGGTGGTAGTGGTGTGTGCCTTTAATTCCAGCACCCTGGAGGCAGAGGCAGGTAGATCTCTGGGAGCTTGAGGCCAGCCTGTCTGCAGAGTGAGTTCCAGGACAGCCAGGGATACACAGAGAAATCCTGTCTCAAAAAAACAAAAGAATTTTTTTTCTTCTCCATGTGAGTTCATCACTTAGAAGGGAATTAATTTGAATAGAACTTGTTGAGACACTCCAAATATTCAAATCTGAGTTTTCTTCCTTTGCTGTTTTGTGATTTTTTTTTTTTTTTTTAGGTCCATGATCTGATGAAGGAGTCCCATGAAAAACCCCCAACTTGAGTTTTTGAGGTAAATCTTTCTTTTCTTTTCCTCTCTTTTCCTCTTTTCTCTCCTCTCCTCTCCTCTCCTCTCCTCTCCTCTCCTCTCCTCTCCTCTCCTCTCCTCTCCTCTCCTCTCCTCTCTTCTCCTCTCCCCTCCCTCACTCCCTCCCTTCCTTCCTCATTCCTGCCCCCCTCCTCTCCTTTCATATTTTGTTTCCTTTCAAAAACAGAAAATGTTTAATTTTGTTTCCATGAGTATGATGCCAGTTGGGCAGGGGTTACAGATAGGTAGCTTTGGGATCTAGACATTCATGGTATACCACCAGCATCTCTGCTGATCACATGCACATAATGGCTGAGGTTGACCAACCCCTCTACCCCCAATATGCTCAGTAAAATTCAGCTATAGACTCTCATCATGCAAATCTGTACACTCAGGCCCTAGGGAGGCTGCTAGGTCCTGACAAGAAAGAGGGCTATTTTAATCAGGAATGCCATAAGCAAGCTATGGGCCCCAGAGTCAAAAGCTACATTATACGGCAAGCACACTCAAGATAGAGCTTTCCAAAGAGGTAAAGAACGGTGTGGTCAATCATTTATGGTATGCACCTAGAAAGTCTATTTTGGTTCTGGTGTTTCTGGGTGTACTATACTAGGTCATCTTCCTCTTGGGGGAGGGGCAGTGAATGATTTGACAGTTGCCTGAGGGATTTGTTTCTCTGTAGCCTATCTGAATCCCAACTCAGATTCCCATCCTCCACCCCAACAATCCATCATTCTTTTCAGCATAATGTGCTCTGGTCTCTTTCTTCCCTATAGCCACCCCTGCCCCTTCTATTACACCAGTGCTTCTCATATCTGGACTATTCTTCTCCTTCATCCTTAAGTTGGTCCTAAGAGTACAGAAAGGAGCCAATAGATGGCAACTGAAGGAGACAACGCCTGATTATTGTTTAGTGTCATTTTAGTTGTTCTTTTATTCTTTCCATAGAAGTTTTACAGTGCCTATGCTAGACAGTGTGGCCTACTTATCTTTAGGTAAAGAGTTGGTGTTTCCCCTGCTTGCTTGTCATTTTTACATTTTTCTTCCATCTATCACGACACTATATATACCTTACAAGTGTGCACATTAGACCACGGGCTTCAGGCACCCCCAACTAAGATGCCAGGGTCGGGCACATTAGACCACAGGCTTCAGGCACCCCAACTAAGATGCCAGGGTCGGGATCTTGATGAGTACTATCTAGCATATGACCAGCTCAGGGAAATGGGACTGACAGTCACTGGGACAGTGGGCAAAGAAATGTCTCACACCTAGAAGACTTTGCCATTTAGCTGGTCACCTGGGTCAGCTTGTGCAGCTTTCTGTCACCGTGGCAACAAAGCCAGGACCAATCCATTTAAATCAGAGAGCTACCATCAGACCCCCAGGCAGTCTCAAGGTCAGAAATAATTCTATGCCTCAATTCAGACATTGGCAGTCAGACATAGAAGACGTTATTGGAAAGATTAGAAATACTTGAGAGTGGACCAGGTGGCGCTGAGGGGAGGGAGTGGGGGACGGATATGACTAAGCCATACTGTGTACATGTTTGAATTTTTCAAAAGAGAAAATACAGTACAAAAAGAAAGAAACGCCACATTCGCAGTTGCTTCATAAACTGCAGGGCTGTGCAAATCTCATCATTACAGTTGGACACAGGTAATACCTTTAAGCAATGGAGGGTGGCTTGGTGGGAAGCTAAATCATTGCTCTGTGTACCAATGTTACATAATGGGAGGCAATGTGAGAACAAACTTTCCAAAAATGTTGATAGTTTTATGATGGTGTTTTAATAGTATTATAAAATATTCATGTTTATTTACTGGAAATATATAATAAATTCACTTTTAAAATCCATTTAAAATGAATTCAATAAACATTAAGTATACAATTTTCTAGGAATCCATGACTAAAATGACCAATGGGGTTAGGAACCCTGGCTTCAGTAGGAAAGGGTCAAATTTTCATAACACGTACAGAGGCAGAATGTATGTTCCTACCATACTGACAACTCCTCAGAACTTTCTGCTTTTAGAACGGGAAACATGGGTGACCTTAAGACCAACCCTGTGTTGAGTAGGTTTCATAGGCAGAGCCTGGTACCTAGCCAGTCATAAGCTGCCTTAACACATTCTTTATAAACCCTGGCAGACAAATAGAGCTGTTATCACTGCAAGATGTACAAAATATACTGAGAGAGGTAAATAACTTGACCAAGATCACATAGCTTCCAGACTAGAATCAGACTGAAAATCAGGTTTGGCAAGCTATTGCCAAGACTATTGATTGCTTTCCACAAAGATGGCAGGACAACACTTACGAATCTCAGTGAACCGAGATGTCAAGCTAGTGTCTGACTATAACTTCACTCTCACTGACTGGTGTTTATGGTACTCTGTACCTTATAAGAGAAGAAAGGTAACCACCAACCTAGTTACCAATCCTGTTATCTACAACAGTAACCTCCTTCATGAAATGCTAGGGCAATAGTGGAGCACATATTGCAGATTAACCAACCTCTCCCTGATTGGATTTAAGGCCCACTCCATGAGATGGAAGTCATGATTGACATCCCTTGGTTGCAAGAATCTGAGAATAGTTAGGTCATTGAACCAGAGGAAAATCAAATGCTATCATTCTGCTAAAGGAATGTAACAATAAAATGACTCCTAATGACATTCTGCTAATCCCATAGATCAGTGTCGCACTCAGCCATCTTCAGAGAAGCTTTTTTTTTTCCTGAAGTAGATGGAAACTAACAATGGGACCCATAGCTGGATAATGTGCAGAGGGCAAGATTTTGATATACTCAGTCCTATATAGAATGTCCTTATCAAATCTCTCACCTCAGGGCTCAGGAAACTATGCAGAAGAGGCAGAAAGATGGTAAGAGACAGAGAAATGGTAAGAAGAGGAAGGGACTGAAGACACCAAGGCAACAACAGTGTGTTTCAGACACCACAGAGATGTGTACATATGAACTCACAGAGACTGTGGCAGCATAAACTGGGCCTGGGCAAGTTCAAGCCAGATACTAAAGTCCAGGAGAAGCTGAAGCTGAGCAAAAGCTCAGTCTCTATCCAGCTATCTTTTATCATCAAGAACAAAGACTGGCCATCTTTACTTTTCCTGAAGGTCATTAATACATCAAAGGGCACTGAAGACAATAGGCACTTCTGTCCTACTAACTCATAAGCACAGAGAGCAACAGAGACAGTACTTGCATGAAGGGAACCATCTTTGTCCAGGTTAGATATAGACTCCATATATAACAAGGGGGAATCAACACATAGGAAAACACAGTGACCAACAGAAACCAGGACGAGAAAACACGCATGCAAAGGGCAGGGAAGAGCTGATAATTATCACATTTCATTCTGCCTGAAAGCCACCTAGGGGCTAGATAATGGGTTTAGGGTAAAACAGAGCCCTGGTACCACTAGGCAAAGATGAAAGTGAGGATTCAAGGACAAGACCAATATATCAACTGTATCACTTGTGTGCAGCAAAAGGGTAAAAGACAAGACTGAGCTTTATCAATACTTCATATTTGAAACTATGAATGGAAAACTTTCTGTTCTGTAACTTGGATGGCACACATCATATACTGAAACATGCCTCATCTATCTATCTATCTATCTATCTATCTATCTATCTATCTATCTATCTATCTATCTATTCATGTTAAACAAAAAATTAAGATACTGAACAGTTCAATAACCCAGAATTGATCATCACACAACTCTATACATATATAAAATTTTACTACACCTACTTATGCGATTTAATAGTTTAAATAATATTTTAAACTATTAATCAGATTTACCAAACATCATTTACAGAAATGGTCAAAAGGAGGACAGGGAAGAAGTAGTGGGCTCCCCCAAAGCTAGTTCTTCATATCCACACAATTCATATTTGTGAAGTTCTCAAGGAAATGCAAAGAGCAGAACTTAGAGACAAACAGGTACCCAGTCACAGAGCCCTGTCACTTTGTAAAGAGCACATGCATGAGTCCTGCATCTTCTAGGGAAATGGGTCTGGGCGAGGAACAACAAACTGAGGGACAGTGTGCTGAATTTTAGTGTGTGTTTGAAGGCACAGTCACCTTAGCACCCCCAACTTAAGAGCTTAACTTGTCATTATTATTGACTTTAGCATCTGTCCACATCAGGTCTTTTCAGAGTCTCAGACACAATCATACTTAAAATAGTTTTCAAAGGTTTTTAGTTCTATAATGATAACATGAGGTAGGGGCATCTGGGTATTTTTCTGCCAGGAAGCCACGTTGTTTTGACACCACAAAAGCAGAAGGAGCTTTGGAGATATAGCCTGCCTCTCTAGGACTTTACTGAAGGAACAATGGGAAAAATGTTTCAACTGTCTGATTTCTCACAGGTCTGAGAAGAATTTCTGTCTTAGGGAGTCTAGCTGGGGCTACCATCTCAGTTATCACAGGGCCATGGGCTGTTCATAGAGGGGCTACCCTGAAGCTATAGATGGGCTTCCCTAGCACTACTGTTGAGAGTGACAGATGGAAGGGAATGTGACTCTGAAGTTAGTTTGGGTGGGCTGGAAATAGCTCATATGGCCAGTCTGAGAAAAACTATAGTTAGAACACAGGCTCTGCAAATTTATATCCTGGGTGGTAACTAATTCTGGAAGACACAGACATGCAAGCATGTGCGCATATGTGAACGAACACACACACACACACACACACACACACACACACACACACACCAGGAACTTCCTCTATCCCAAAGACATTCTCTACTTTCTTCTGCTCCAAACCTAATGATGGATTCAGAAAGAAAATGGAACAATATTCAGTTTTGTTATCTAGCATGGCAAAAGTCACAGACTATCCCAGAGAGATGCCCACTTATGCTAACCTTTGGGTTTTCAACAAGTGTACCACATAGTATAAAGGACACTCTGACCTAGCTTTCTCTGAAAACAATGTGAATTTCCTTCACATTGCTGGCAGCTCAGGACCTGGAGGTCATCAGGCAACACCAAAGCCCCCACATGGAGTAAACTTTCAGTGACAAGTACCTTGGACCTGGAATTTTGGCTTCTGGCGGATGTCATCCTGGAACATTCTAAATTCCCTAAGCCCATTTGAAAGTGTAAACTGGGGAAATCCTCTAAGAGGGAGAATTATGCATATATTTAGAGAGTAATATTTTACAATCTACAGGTGCTTAGTGAATACAGATCAGCAACCAAGCATAAAGTCTATAAGGATGCACCAAATGTATTATTGTGGTATTTGTCTAATTTCTCTTGAGTCATGGTCTATTCTATTCTACAGTAGTAATGAAAAGAAAATATATACCATAAAATAAAATGTAATTTTTGCCATTAAAATGGTGTGGTCTCAAGTCAGGATTCTAAAATGTGAAGATCACCATATATTAAAAATAATTCATATGGGGGTGACAGGTCTGCTATAGCTTGGGTGTGGGGTGTCCCTTAAAGGTTCAGGTGTGCAACACTTGCTCAACTACTGGTGCTATAAGGAAGCAATGGGACTTTTAGAGCTGGAGCCTAGTGGAAGGAAGTTAGATCAATGGGGACCTGTCCTTCAAGGACATATAGGGGCCCTGGCTTCTTTCTATTTCTCTTTTTGGCTTCTTAGCTGTCAGGAGAACATGTTTTTTCTACCACAATGGTCTTCCTCATCATATCCCTTGCAAAATGATGAGCAAAGCAACCACACACTAGTATTCCTGAAGTGTCTAGTTAAAAAGAAACATTTCTTTCTTTTCAGTTGATTTTTCTCAAGTATTTGGAGAGCAGGTTGAGCCAAGGTCAGCCACATACAAAAGAGGCCCTGGTTGTTTACTGTTCCCCGTGAGTGGACTTTAAAAATCTCCTGATTCTTTTCCTCATCAAATGATGACCCTTCCCTTGTTTCAGGCAATTACAGGTAGTAGTTTGAAATGTACAGATTGTACTGGGCCATATGCCTTCCCCACAGATGCTAAGAATGGCTTACATATTCCTTTCTTGAATGCAAAGAAGGGGAAAAAAGCAACTAGACAGTACAGATGTTTAAGTTCTGGTATTTATCTCAGCAAGCCTCGCTCCAACAAGCTACTGTACCCACTGAAAATGAAGCTGAAAAGCAACCAGGCTAAATTCCCAATTGTACTTATCCATAGGAACTCCAGAAACAGGAAGTCTAGGAAAAGACCATATCTTGCTGACACATGTAAAGGAGAACTGAGGTAGGAATTCCAGATGTGTGCACCTTTGGGACACTGTTAGGCTTGGTAAAACTGGCTCCTGTTCTTCCTTCCTAACAGAAAGCAGCTTCTTATATCTGTCTCTTGGCCTCCTGAGGGGAGTGGGGAAGCAGAGTTCCTGACATGAGGTTTGCTCACAAAAGCATTTCCCTAGTTGTTTTTCATTTTGTAATCGATGGATTTTTATTCTGAACTTATCAACCCAGGCCTTTGAGTGTTTCAGTCAGAAAGAAGCTGTGGTCTTTGGAGGTGAGCAGGGAGACTGCTAGGATGAAACATTCAAGTTGGTGTTCCAAAGCACACACCCTCCAGCTTCATTTGACCCAGAGAAACAACCTGATTCCTGTCTCATGTCCCATGACTAAAGAGCAAGCATGGAACAGATGCCAAGCTAATTTGTAACTTTCACATCACACATGCCAATGCTGCTCTTGCATAGAGGAGTCTTCCTTGACCATTCCCACTGGGCTTTGGAAATCGGAGTACAATGTAAGAGTCTGCTTGGATTGTGGTGTCACAAACACAAGGAGAGAACTATGAACATGCATCCCAATTTGGCTCACAATGAAGGAAATATTCCACAGATAAAGTTTAATGGGGGTATAGGGGAAAACAAACTGAGGAAAAGAAATATGATGATACTTTAGACGCAGCAGCGAACCACAAAGATCCATCTAGGGCGATTGACAGCAGAGCTGTATGACTTTCTGGTGGTATCAGTACCTTGGAGATCAGCAAATATTTCTGTATGAAGCAGTGTCTTCCCTCGTGAGGCCATTGGGCAACTGGTATTGTGCACAGGCCTTTGTCTCTTTATGTCCCAATGTGTTTTGTGAGGTATATGGGTTTTAATAAACTCAAATTGAATTTTTCTATGGCTCATAATATGGACAGTATTATATCCTTATAACCTGGAGCAACAGCCTGGGATTTAATACATCAAGACCTTTGGGTCCCTCCACACATAGGAATCTGAAGATGATACATGAAACATGCGTTTTTCTTGGGAAGTGTTTGTTTTGCTAAGCCAAAGAGGCAAAAGGTATTTTACTTTAGGACTGCAAAAATGCTGGTGTTATCATTGTGATTATCATTATTTAGAAGCACCAGGTCAGATGTAAGAAAGCCAGCGAAGTCAAAGTGTATTGAGGAAAATGGAGCATCATAGATGAAGATAATGGACTGTGGTAGGTAGAGAACATAGGTGCTAATCCCATGGGAAACAGAGAGGCACCCTGCATCCTTAGAAAGCAGCCTAGATCCAGGCAAAGCTGAAGCTCAGCAGTCAAACACTTGCCTAGCATGTGGGAGACCATGGTAAGAAAGGGTAAGAAACCAGTTCCCTACGGTACTGGTGCCTCCTAGCCTCAACTCATTATCATATGTTAGAACATTAGTTCAATTCAAGAGAAGTTATTATTTTCTGTGTCCTGGGCAGTTGGTTCTGTAAAAGATGAAATGAAATTTCACAAGGAAATAGTGATTCATATTCACCTACCAGATCTCCCAAACTTCCCAGTGAAGGGGGTATTATGATTCCCATTTTATAGATGTTAGAAGGAAGCTTATGAATTTTAGCAACTGTTCAAGAAATTGAAACTCCCACCCAATCTTTTCATGCTTGACTGACCTGGGTCAACATGTATATGTATGTGTATGTGTATGCATATGAATCTTCATTTTCCCATTGGGCTAGACTTCATGATACTGACACAACTTGACCATATCTCCATCAAAGGCTGATAGATATCTGTTCCTTAATCCCTACCCAGCACCACACCACTAACAGTTCTACAGAGACCAGTGTGCCTGGCAGACAGTGAGTTCCTTCTTCAGCCAAAGCCTACATGATACCTCACCTCTTCATTCTTAATGTTTGGTCCCCATGATGAAGCCATTGGGTAGACAAGGCGTGCATAAGTAGAGGAGACAAAAACACATCCCTTCAGATGGTATTAGGCAAAGATAGAGGGAGAAAAATAAACCTCCAAAGTATGGTCCTAAAGGAGAGACTCTGAGTGGAATCTCGGGCCATGGTTCTTAAGTAAGAGCTTGGGTCCATATGACCCACAGAATTACAGAATTTTGTCCTAGTTGATTTAGTAGATATTGACTTTTGGAAACCTTCCCTTCCTTTAAAAAATGCCCATTCAAAAATATGAGGTATGACTGAGGATCCCTTTCCAGGTCAAGATACAAAACACTGCCACATTCCCAATTCTCTGGCAGTCGATTCCTCGCCCTTGGCAAATGCTGATCTGTTTTCTCATTCTTATAATTTCAGAACCTAATTTATTATGATAATGATTGTTTTCAGGTCTTATGAATTATGTTTCCTCAATTAGTGCCATGCCTGCAGAGGAGAATCTCCTTTCCTGGTCAACAAGGGCATGCCAAGTCTGAGAATGCAGTTGGGGGAGGTAGTGAGTGAGCCAGGGCAGTGCTTGGAGATTGTGCTATATCTCCCTCCACTTGCCCATGACTCAGCCAATCTGTTTCCCCACATTTCTGTACCTGCTTATGCCAGACTCCAGGAAGGTAAGAACATCCACAGATGGTAGCATCCAAGGTCCTAGATGGCTCAAGACCTGGAGGTCACCCTAAAAGTGGCTTTGAGGTACAATAATGAAAGTCATTGTTCACTTGCATAGAGTGGACTTTGTCTTACCTCTTTCTTGTATAGAGAGGGCACCCTTTCCCTTTGTGTTGGAGTTCTAACAAGCAATATGTGGAAGATAGAGAAGGTGTTTTCTAGAAGTGGATGAAATTGAATGGTTTAATCCCTGAACTGTGCATCAGAGGTCCTTCTAGCTTGGAGGGCTACACGGCTAATTAAAAAAAAGTGTTTGTCTATTTTGGTAGACATTTTATGAGTGCATGCATTTATACAGAATAAGTAATTTGTGTTTTAGAAAAGTAATCTGGAATAGTGAGAAGAAATGAAGGCCCCCAGTCACCCAATCCTAGTCCAGATACAAGCATGATGCTGTATCCTAAGAGTCCTGGCATGCATATTCTTATGTGTATCAAGCACTTGGGCATAATATAACTGCCTTTCTTTTCACACAAATGGTGGCTAATTAAATACAGCAGTCTGCATGATGCTACTTTCTCTCTGTATATCTTAGAAATCTCTCCACATGTGCCTCATGATTCTGCTGCCTCATTCACTTACTGGACATAGGGATGACTAGTTTAATAATGCCAGCATGATGCAATCTATCCTGCTGCTAGCTACTTGATTCAGAAACGGAGTTGCCCTATCATCCTGTGTATAATGGGATAAGTACTTCAGTATGGGAGTTGATAAAGAAAAGCAATGGAAATTTTGGATGTTTTTGACAAAATATCACGCAGGTTGAGTAACCCTTCTCTAAACTTCTTGGGACCAGAAGGACTTCAGATTTGACTTTTCTTGGGTTATGGAATAATGAGGCATCAAGGGACAGGACTCAAGTCTAATTACAGAACTGATTTAGGCTTGACATGTACCTTATATACATAGCCTGAAGGTAATTTTAAATACTGCTTTTAGGGCATCTGTGCTTTGACTGAAAAAATGCCACAAGAGGTCAGGTATAGAATTTTCCAGTTCCAGTGTTATGTGAGCATCAATGAAGTTTCAAAGTTGGTAGTAGTTTAGGTTTTGGTCTTTTGGGTTAGGTGTGTTCTCTTTGACCATCTAAATGGCTTAGCCTCATCTTCTAATACCCACTAGCAATGCATGGTGTCTGACTCTAGACTTTTGCAAACATATTGAAACCTGATTGTGAATATAAAAAAAAATAGTGCCAGTAGCTGTACTTTTCTTTCTAACAGATAAGAACAGGTATCTTTCAGTGTACTTTAACATCTCTCTTTTATTGAGGTAGGATCTCACTCTGTGGCCTAGGTTGGCATCAAATTCATGACCTTCCTGCTTTAGACTACTGAGTGCTGGGTTTGAAATTCAATATCTATGTCTATGTCTATATCTATATCTCCAGATTCCCAAACATGCATTTTCTTTTTCTTTTTCTTTCTATAATTTGTGTTTATTCACTTTACATTCTAATCGCAGTCTCTCTTCTGCTTCTCTTCCCAGTCCTGCCCTTACAAATCCCTCCCCCTATTACCCTGTCCCCTTTTCCTTGGAGAAGGGGAATCAGGAGAAGCCCCACTTAGGTAGGAACACACCCTGGGATATATAGTCCCAGGCCAAACCAGACTGTCCAGGTAGAGGAAGGGGACAGAGTAGCAGGCAACAGAGTCAGAGACAGCCCCTGCTCCAATTGTTAGGGGACTCACATAAAGACCAAGCTGTATATCTTTTGCAAATGTGAGGGGGCCTACATCCAGTCCCTGCAAGCTCTTTGGTTGGGGATTCAATCTCTATGTGCCCCATGGATTCATGTTAGTTGACTCTGTATGTCTTCTTGTGGTGCCTTGACCCTTCCAGCTTGCTCAATTCTATACCCTACCACAAGACTTCCCAGTATAATATTTTTTTAAAGGTTGGGTTTTAGTTATTTGGTTTTACATAAAAATTTCATCCTATTTCGAATTTTTAAATACAAAGGTCAGTAATGGTAAGTATATTCACAGATGCAACTACTAATTGGGAAATTTTAAAGAACTGCTATTTTGCATCTGTAAAACAGTAGCTCTGAGCTTCCCTTTCTCAGGAAACTGCCATTCTCTTCTGTCTCACGAATCCGAATAATCTAGAAACCTCATGTGAATGGAATCATACAGTGTTTATCTTTATGTGACTGGATTTTTTTGTTTGTTTAGCTGAATGACAGAGTTCGTTTGTATTATAGCATGGACCACAAATTCTTCCCTTTTTAGGCTAAATAATATCCCTTACATGGGGATACCGTATTTTGCTAATCATTCATCAGTCTTTAAACATTTTATATTTTTCTTCCTCTTTTTGGTATTCTTTGCTTTGTATATTTTTGAGGCAAGGACTTACTATATACCCTGGCTGACTTTAAACTTACTATATTACCCAGGCTAGCCTCACAATCTTCCTGACTCAGCCTCCCAAGTCCTAAATTCATGATTATGACTCCTCCTCCCCTGCCTGGCTTGATTCTACCTCTAGGGTATTGTAAATAATAATTTTATAAACACAGTACCACAGATATTTCTTCACGACCCTGCTTTTAATTCATTTGGATAATAACCCAAACTGGAAAGTCTATGTTAAATCATAACTCCTTGATTAATTTTTCAGTATGTGTTAACACCATTTTATTTCTGGCTAACTCTTAAACACTACCTGACCTTTGTTCCCAGGAAGCCTTTCCTGAATATTTAAGACTAGCAATTGAATTTTTCCCTTGAGAAAAGCCTGGGCTCTTACCTTAAAATGTAACCCCAGGAGGGCCAGAAACCAGCCCTATTAACTTAGCCTCCAAAGTCTGTAGACCCTGGTCTTCCAAAGCTCCTGATGAAGGAACCATAGAAACTGGTCCTTGGGGGCACATGGTTGAGCCTCCTGACTGTCGACTGGTTAGTTTCTCCCCTGACCCTAGCTGCAGACCCTCTGATGTCTACAGAAAGGGAGGCAAATACATCATTTAACACGTGCTCAAGAAAAACAGCTGGTGCCACTGACAAAATGCTGAAGATCTCCCAAGCACATTCTAAACCCTAAATTTCAAAGCTCGCTTAAAATCTACATACACAACCCCATAAGCCACTGGAATGTGAAAGATTCTGTGTCCAGGATTCTTAACTGGCAGCTGCCAAAATTATTTTCCATTTGTTTCAGTTGCAAAGTTAAAAAAAAAAATCTCCCTTTCACAGTTTAGAGAAGAAGAAATCTGCCAAGGAGCTATTGTTAGTTAAATGTCAGTCTCCATGGGGTGGGAAGGAGGAGACTCATCACTGACCAAGGGCAACTGCCTCCTGAGGTTGGGCCACTGTCAGGGCACTGTCTGATCAATGCATCAGAATAGATCATGGACCCCAATTCACTAGACTTCAGTGAATTGGTAGAGAAGAAGACTTCATTAGGTTATTTGTTGGTATAGAGTCTTGATTTCTGGAGCGGAGATAGAAGATGTGTTGGCATGTCAGCTACACCATCACAGAGAGAACAAGATTATGACCATGCCAATGGAGTATATTTGTGGCTTAATGCTTTTCCTTCTGCTTAAGCTAGTTATAACTGTAAATCAGAAGCCCCAGAATTGAATTCAGGGCAGAGTGACAAAAACCCTGGATGGCAAGGCCACTACTCCTTGGAGTGTTCTCTAATTCTGTCTAAAGATTTCTCTAAAATCTCTGAGATTCCATAAAAGCAGGATCTGAGGGAAATAAAAGAGCCATCAAGGTTCTCACTTTCTACAAGATAAACCTAATTTTCCCAACTTCCCCAAGGAGTTCCCTAAGATGCTATCCCAATATCGAACTCCATACATTTTAAGTCGGACTTACTCTATTCTTTTCTACCTTGGAACAAGCAACCTACCAGGCACTTGTCCTGTGTCCTTTCTAAGGATGGTCGGGATCACTATTTCTTCTGGAGCCCAACTAAAAATTAAACACCATTCTGAATTTTCATGTTCCTGAATGTTTCATGGCTTATACTTGGATTTCTGGCCCCAAGTCTTTCTTTTGCATCTATGTCAGACTTTTCATCTATGGAATTTTAGTTAGATCTAAAGTCAGGCCTCCTAGATTCTTCTCCAGCCATTACCACCTACCAGTTGAGTATCATTTGGGCAGCAATGACTTGATTTACTACTAAAATCTGTGACTGCAGTCTCATAAACTCCACACAGTTGAATAAAACTAAGCATTAAGACTATAAGTGAAGTCAGTGTCTAGGAGGTAGTAATTTCTCAGCAAATTTTAGTTCTCTTTACTATCTTATTTTACATACTTTGTGCACTTAATTCCCCCAAATAGCAACATACTACTCTCTCTTGAGTGTTGCCTAAAACACCTGTTTCTGTTTTCTGTTTGGACAACTCACCACAGGTAAGGGTGGTTTCTCATCCATATTTTATCCCTAAGTTCCCATCATGATGTCCTGATGTAATAAGTCGCATCTTTAGTGAACACAAGGCCATTAAAACTTTTATAAGTTCAACTACATAGTGAACACCTATGAGAATGAACATGTATAATGTTGCTATCCAGATTCCAGGGTTCCTAAATTAAACAGGATTGTTATTGTACATCAATGGAATTCTACTAGAATGTTCTTTCACAATGACAGTCAGTTGTGCTGTTTCCATCCTTCCTCGAGGAAAATAAAGTGAGAAAGAATGAATCTTCCAGAAATATAAGTACATGACTAATAAATCCAACTCCTCATGGAGTTTAGTAACCAAAGGGACACAGATAAGAAAACAGTTAATTTATATACTTTCAATTTTATAAGGCCATCACATGTAGATTGGCTTTCCCAATTGAATGTGATGATAGACATACCAGAAAATATAGAATATTCTAGGGTCTTTTGTGAGAAGAGTCTTAGAGGTAAAACATATTACTACTTGTCTAACAAAGGCCCAGAACCATTTCTCAGCCAGGAAGTAAAACACTGTAGTTCTCAATTACGGTTACTGAGATAGTATACCTCAAATTGAACATATTTTCCCTTAAAACAAAAACTGAAATTTGGGATGCTGTATGTCCTGTGATGCTAACATAGTTTGGTTTTATTGCTGTGAACAGACACCATGACCACCAAGGCAACTCTTATAAAGGACAACATTCAATTGGGACTGGTTTACAGTTTCAGAGGTTCAGCCTACTATCATCAAGATGGAAGCATGGCAGTGCCCAGGCAGGCATAGTGCTGGAGGAACTGAGAGTTCTACATCTTGTTCCAAAAGAAAACAGGAGAAAACTGGCTTCTACAAAGCCCACCCCCACAGTGAAACACTTCCTCCAACAAGGTCACACCTACTCCAACAAGGCCATACCTAGCCCTAATACCACTCCCTGGGACAAGCATATTCAAACCACCACAGTAAGATTTCTAAAAAATCAACAAAAGTCAATTTTTGAAGTTCTAAGAGTACTGTTAAAAATAAGCCCTATGGCCACATACAACTATCCCACAGAATTCTCAACAACAGACTTTGTTCTTCTTCAAATGATCCTAAAGAGGACAGTGGCTGTTTTAGCTTGTACATCTTTCATTACAAATACCCAAGTCCCTTGGCACCTAGGAATTAGGATGATCTACTGCATATCATCATGTCCTGAACATGATGATGATTAAAATCTTTCCAGATTTTAATCTGAAAGACAAGTATGATTATAATGCTGTTAATAGCTCAACTATTCTTGTATTTTCTTAGCCAGATTCTATATTAAGTTCATTATGTACATCTTCTAATGTTTCACAACTACCATAATGAAGTATATTTCATGGAAGTCCCTATTGACAGCACAAAGAACTGAATCTCAGTGTATTTGCCTATATCCTTTGTGAACAAATGTTTGAGTCAAATATCCTTAGAATTTTTTTTTTTATTATCCTTTTACTCCTGAGGGTAGCCAGGGCTGTCAAGGTCTGCATCATGTATGTAACCAAGGTGTCCATGGTTGTCATCGAGTTTTCTCTTGAGGGCAATGAGACAAACCAGAAGAACTGGGAGTTAATATTCCTAGATGTAGCCCAGTGACAGATGGGCTAAGAATTTGAGGATAAAAACCTACAGCCTACTTCATGTACTCCATCTCCTTGAGCTCTTTAGGGGGACTGAGTGCTAATTATCCATGACAAAAAGCCTGCTTGCTACCATACCACATCCTTTCCTCATCAATAACCCATTGAAGTTTTCTGGATCACTTCCCAAATAAGCCACTACCACATAATTCTCTGCTCAGGGTCTGCCTCTTAGGGAAACCATTTGAAGACAGTGTCAAGAAGAGCAGCATATCCATACATCTCCTCCCATTCCAGATCTGTGAGAAGAGATAGTATAAAGTCTAGGGAGCCCTGAAGAAGATGCCAAGAGAACCTTTAGATAAGCTGTCTCCTCCCAGGAATATAGATGCATGCCAACTACAAAGCAAGCTGTAAAGCCACATGCGAAATGGATGAAAGGAAAGATGCTGGCAGCAAATGTCCAGCCTGAGAACTTGTTGAACCTTGGATGTTCCCAACGACAGCACATGTGTGGATGTGAGTACTTTTAATGCAAGTCTAAGATGACAGGTATTATGATCCTCTGACCTCTTTCAACTTTCCACTTGGGAGTGACTAGTCACTGAACCAGGCCTGTGGTCTATTAGAAAACTGACGTTTCTACATCACTCTAGAGACCCGAGGCATGCTAAGAGTGGTTTTTTTTTTCAGTCCTAGAGAAGGAATAAAGTTATCAGCCAGAACATGGACAGTGTTTTGCTTCCCAAAAACAACCGGTATGGGGCCAGCAAGGCCTCTAGTCATTTATCCAACCCACTGGAATTCACTGATGACAAGCGACTGTGCCAGAGATGAGGCTATACTTAGGAGACATGGCTTTGGGACAAACTCTTGTCTTCAATATTCTTGCTTTGCAGTTCCTCATAATACACAGTAGCGGTAACTTAGCCTCAGGGGAATAGAAGACCTTCGTGGCTATCTGAAACTGCAGATGCTGAATCCCACTGTTTTCTCCTCTGCATGCATTACTATGATAGTGCGATTAAAAATTAGGTACATTGAAATATAAGAATAACTGGCAATAAAACAGAATAATTGTTATAATACATCATAATAACATTATATTATTGGGATATCTTTTTCCAAGTATTGTGTTTAACGAAAGTGCCTTATAGCTTCTATTTGGAATATCTGAATTGTCATCATAATTAATCTTGTGCTTTGGGGGTTATTTTAAAGTAAAATAAGGATTACATAAACACAAATGCTATGATACCTCAACAGTTACTCTGGTGGCCAGAAGGCTAATAGGAGGTCTGCACACATAGCACAGATGGCTAACCTGGACAAAAGTGTAACTTCACATCCCAGGTGGGACAGAGTGTTATGGTGTCAGAGTGCAGCATAACATGCACAGTGCAGTTTAAAATGAATTACTTACTGTTTTCTAGAGTTTTCCATTTGACCACAGGTAGCTGAAACCATGGGGGAACTAAGCTGCAGTTATGTGAGAATGACAAAATGTGGAGAAGCAACACAGTTTTGAGTGCACTGATAATCTATCAAACACAGAGGGGCAGGTATTGTTTTATTTTTCAGAGCATAAGAGCTTTTGTGGGGCTTAGTACCCAAGTATGGTTATAAAAGTGAACGGATCTATGAAAATCTTTGGAGAAGAATCAGTTCAGATTCTGCTACTGACATGTCCACTCTAATCCCACAGGGGCTAAGAAAAACACAGGTCCTGGAGACATTTAGCTATAGGAACATTCCAGTTTTCTGAACTACACTAGTCATGCTGCAGTGGATTGAGGCCTGTGCTTTCACAGGCCTTTACAAAAACTCCCTCCGAGGAGGTCAGAGTTCAGAAAATCTCACCCACCCAAAGAAGGTGATGTGTGTGAACTCTCAAGGCTATTCTCCCTGTTAGATAAAAGAGGAAAAACTACAGCATGAAGGGTCATGCTGAGAGAACAGCAGCAAAGCATTTTGCCAGCTGATTTACAGACCCAAGTTAGGTCAGAAGGCCACTTTTGAAATAAAAATAGAGTCCTAAAGTGGCGTTGGGTGTCCTGGGAAATCAGTGAGGCCCTGAGCTTGCACTTCATTTCTCTCAGGGGAAGAGGCAGGCTGCGGTGTTTATCAATTTCAGGAAAGCTGGGACAGGACCAGAGCAGCAATACAAGGTTGCACATGCCCCTTCCCCCACTCCAGATACTGATGGCAGTCTCTGGATTCAGATCACATCCTCCAATGAAATCCTTAGGAATAATCAAGATGACAGATGGGAATAAATGAGAATGATCAAGGACTCCTGGCTGGCAGCATGGATGAGATTTTTGAAGGTCTCTAAGGGGGGTGGAGAATCTATGTCCAGGGACCTGTATGTTCCATTTTCCTACTGAGCTTCTCATCAGTTGTACAGGCTGCCTCTGGTGAGCGTGACAGCCACATTCTGTCCTCTCAAACTCCGTGTTAGGAAATCTAATTCCTCTTTTCATTAAATCTAAATGATTTTTGTGCTACAGAGTATAGATGGTAAAGACAGAGTTTATGCCAGTGTCTCTTGAGTTATGATTAGGTCACATCCTAAAAAGCTCACAAGGTATAAATACCATACACCAGGGAATATGCTTTTAATACATGTGGCTACTAAACACCATAGCCTTTTGTATGCGTCTTTCATTCAGGAACCCAGAACACTGGGGCGTGTAGTGAGAAATGCACCACCGCTGCCTCCGCCGGGATCATCTAAGTATTTAATTGGGTACTGCTTTTTCTGCTTCCTCAGGGTCAAGCCTCTGTAGGCAGCCACCTCCTTCTGCTGTGCATCTCAGCACATCCTCAGCACTAACCGTTCATTAGGTATCTGATTTATACACATTTTTTTCTACCACTCTGTGTCTTGCTTTTTTGTGTGTGTGTGTGTGTGTGTGTGTGCCTCAGTATTATTTTTCACAGGCAAAAGTTTTAATTTTAATCAAGTTGAACTTACCATTTCCCCTTCATAAAGGATGCTTTCAGTGTTACAGATAAACCATTAGAAATCCAAGGTCCCTCAGACTTTCCCCTATGTTACCTTATATTTTGTGCCTGGGTCTATATTTTGTATTACTTTGCATGGACAGTAAATCACCTGCTAATGAGGTTACCGGGATTCCCCATATTTTTTTACTTAACTAATTTCACCTAAGGTCAACCCGACTTCTATTTTTTTTTAAATTACCAACATTTTTGATAAATACCAACTCTGCCTCCCAATGAACCTCTGGGTGCATTTACAGAAGCAGCTGCAAGACCAGCAAGAAAATGGCTAGCCACTGGCTACATGGGTCTGAGGGAATGGCAGCGAGAGTGCTGTGGTAAGGAGGTGAGGCTGAGCTTTTCCAAGGAATTCTTCTGTTTTTCCAGACACTTTGCTAAATAACCCTTTCTGCTGTCTTGGTCCAGCCTGTTTCTGTAACTATAGGGATGGTTCATTGAGCCAGTTTTGGACAATTTACTTTGTTCCACTCCTTGGCCAGACTTAATGCAGGAATTTAAATAACATGCAAAGACATTTCACTATAGAGTAGAGCGAAATGTTCTTCCTGCAAATGTTTTTAGGTCTTTTCGTAAGTCCAACCATCCATCGTCCAAGGTTTTAATTAAATTGGAAATAGGATTTAAAATAAGTCTTGTCTTCTACCCAAGAATATCTATTCATTAAATACTTTATATTTAGATATACATTGGAAGTTTCTCTTTACATAGGTGGTACACGATTAAAGTCAATTCTATTATTTTATTATAGATATACGCTATACAAATAAAATTGAATATATTCACTTCAAACTTTTGGAAGCTTCTGGTTTCTACATACTTGTCTTTGATCATTGATACTTTCTTATATATTTTAAGAGATTATCAATTGATGCTCATAGTTTTCTAAGTTCTGTCATCATGTTATCTGCAAATAAATGTAATCCTGTGTGCAAGGCTATGCAGTAGAACATTTAGACATTAAAGAAAACAAAAACTAATGGTAGCCATGTTCTGTGTTGACTGTGACTTGTACAGGCCATATTTATTTACCTCCTTGTCACTTGTGCTATTCCTCCTACTTTCAGAGGGTTGACATCATGGGAGATATTCTACCCTGAAACCTCAAATACTTTGCAAACACCAAAATCACAAAGGCATAGATCACAGTGGTGGTTAGTGAGGAAGCTGCATGGGCTGTTGATTAAAGGGTCCATGGTTCAGTTAGGCAGAAGGCTAAGTTCTGTGGCTCAATTCTGCAGCATGGTGGCTATAGCTAATAATAATATACTGTAATATATAATACAGAACAAATAATGATAAGTTGGGATGGTTAATATTCCGTGAACTTGAAAACTGTGATGGTTTGTTGATAGATTCTAAATACTCTGACCACAATAAGTGAGAGTGTGGAGGTAATAGCTCAGTTTATTAGCTCAGTTTAATCTTTCCATAATGTGAATATCTATTAAATTAGTCCACAAATACTATACATAACATAAGAAATCAAACACTTTTTAGAAAGCACACTTCCTCTAGGAAAGTATCTAGTTGTTTTCTCTAGAGTCCCATCTTTATGCAGTATTCCACTGCTTGATATCTTATTATTATTCAAGCTTTGCATCCTTGAAAAAAACCCCTACCTGCTGACAAGGAAAGTCTTTAATGTACTACCAAATATGGTTAGTATTCCTTTGACAATGTGGAAACTTCAGCAATTTTTCCTTTTAAGGTAGTCTGAAGGATTCTAAAATCTGGCTGTGCTGTCTTCTTGTGCTGGGGCTCTGAAGCACCTTCTATCCTGCTGTGTATAACAGGTACAGGGGCACAGGAGGGACCTTCCTGATAACTTGAAACCATGTGACACAGGCATTATCCTGCTTTAAAACGGGACCTCCCTAGGTTTTCCTAGGCAATTTTCCTATTTCCTCCACTGGTTGCTGCGATTACAGGCATGTGACCCCATACGCAGAGGAATCTCCTGATTGTTTTGTCCTGATTTGGACCATGGGGATTTTAGAAATAGCTGACACCAGATCCACATTGGCTTCAGAAGAAATGCCAGTCTCCAGACACCACTGAGGCGTCACGAAGGGAGCTCCCTCAAGACCCATGTAGAGAAAGACAAGTAGAAAATCTCCTCAGACAGTTTAATTAAGTTGAATAACTTCCACTGTTCAGGAAAATAAACCAAACCAATTTTCTCTATTAGGAAAAATGACAATTCAGCATCCAGACAGATTGCTGAATTAATAAAAGTTCATTAGGAAATCCATCTTTTAATTAGAAGTTCCTACAGACTAAGCCACCAAATTAAGAACTGATCTGATTATGAAGGACAGTGAGTAGCCATGAGAGCAAGTGCTAGAGCTAGCCCAGTTCCTCCTATTCTGAGATGGGCATTGACTTGAGATATTGTTCAGCACCTTCAAAGAAGCTGTCACACAGGTGACAAGGGTTCCCCTGAGAGAGACTGGTCTGAGTGGCAGAAGCCATCTGAACACACAATGAGACAATTTCATGCCTGGAGTTGAGCCACCAGGGTTCAGATGGTGGCTCCCCAGCTCAGTCACCCTGTGATGTTGGCAAGTGATTTACCCAAGTGACTTCAGCAATGGGAATGTGAACTGCACAGTTGCACACAATGGGTTACATGGGATGGGAAGAGAAAGTCATACTGGTGAGTAAACACAGTTGTAGAAGTACCTCCAAGGACAGCTGCTATTGCCCCTGCTAAAGCTGCTATTATTGTCACAATTATTTCATTGCAGTGACAGAGGGGATGGTTGGGAACTAGGAGTCAAGGGCTCTGCCTTGAGTCAATTCTATTATCCCCAAGCTTCATTTTTTTTTAAAAAAAATGTGTAAATTAAACATATAATATATAGCTCATTCTTTGGAATAAAAAACACATGTGTTAGAATACTCAGCAGCCACACAGATATAAGCTTCATGCTCTGTTGAATGTATGACTATAGAAAAGCTGCCCCTTAGCCAATGTTTTGCTGCCTTCACTTTCAGTTATCTGTGGTCACTACAGTCTGACAATATTAAATGGAAGATTTCTGAGATACACAACTCATCAGATCTAAACTACAACTTTGGAGTGCCCTGGCTCATCATTTATTCCAGGATATCCATGCTATATGTCGTACCCATCCACTCGTCACTAGGTAGACATCTCTGATATCAGATCCACTGTTGCAGAGTTGTAGTGGATGTACCCAGAGTACTCATACAGAACATCTTATCTGCATCTGAGATAGTCTGGGTTCTCAACTAAAACTCGAATTTATCCACACTCTCTAAAGCAATATTTTTGGTTTTAAAAATAGCAAAGTTGGGTTTCTGGGGGCGGGGTGTCAATAAAATAGGCAGAAGTCAGAAGGACCAACTCTGGAGCTAGATGCAGCAAGAACATCTAATTGAGCTTTGTCCAGTATCCCTCTAGTGACCACAGGGGTTGGTGGCCAACAAGTGTTCTGTTCAATGGGCGCAAGAATACTTGCAGTCATTACAAGCATCTTCCTTTACCTTTTACTTTTACTGACTCTAGTACTGCAAAGACGTATGTGGTGGTTTGAATATACTTGGCCCAGAGAATATCTGGCCTTGTTGAAGGAAGTGTATCACTGTGGGGATGAGCTTAGAGACCCTTCTCCTAGGTGCCTGAGGACCCCGAGTCTTCTCCTGACTGCCTTTGGATCAGATGTAAAACTCTGTTTATTCTCCAGCACAGTGTCTACCTGTATGCCACAATGTTTCCCGTCATGATGATAATGGACTGAACCTCAGAACCTGTAAGTCAGCCCCAGTTAAATGCTGTCCTTTATAAGAGTTGCCTTAGTCATGGTGTCTCTTTAAACAATGAAAACCCTAACTAAGACAACATGTAAAAATTAAGCTGACAAGGAATTGCTGGAGGTCTGAGAAGCCTAGATGTCCATGGATACAAACACGTGTGACAGGAAAGGGGCAGTGAGCAGTAGGAGGGGGACATCCATTCACAGTCATCTTCTAGTAGGGAATCCAATAGTTCTTGGGTCAGTCAAATTAGGAAGCTTTGTTTTCGGTTGCCTAGGAAATGCTAATGTTTTGAGAGAACCAGGAATTCATAGGACCATAGAGATCTGTGTCCCATTTCTGCAGTGAGAACCCCCAGAAGCAAGAGGATCAGGTAATCTTGTATTTGCCGTCCTGAATAGCAAGATGACGTGTTTTGAACAAAGTCGAGAGTGAGGACTGATAGTCAAGGTTATCTTCTGCCCTCCACATGCCATGGACTCATGCACAGCTACACACACAACCACACACACACACACACACACACACACACACACACACACACACACGGACGTGCACACAAAAATGCTTGACTAATAGGAATAAAACCAGAACAGTAAATTAAAATTCTGCAAATTTTGACTAGTTTTAAAATCACAAGAGAACTCAGCATTTAAAGAACTACATAGCAACATTCTTTGTAAAGCAATAATTTCTCTGTTGGGCTGAGATTTGCATACTATTCTTTTAATTATGTAAGTAAGTAATTGGTACTGGGCATTGAATCCCAAGGCTGGTTATGATAGGCAACCTCTTCCACTGAGCTGTATCGCCAGCCCTTTAGTCACTTTTTATTTGGGGACAGGGCTTTGCCACATTGTCCGTGAATTCACTTTGTAACTCAGGCAGTCCTTGAACTTAGAATCCCCCTCTCTCAGCTTCCCATGTAACTAGGATTATAGACCTATACCACAGGGACTGGCTCTATTTGTGTGTTTTTGATTTTCAACTGTTGGATTATTTTTACACATACAGGTTGAAATTTGGGTGTGGAAGACACACTGGTCATACCAATTCAGTTACAAATAAAAAACTATTTATTATTGTACATGTATTTGGTGTATGTATGTGGGTGTGTGCATTTCATTCCACGCATGTGGATGATGGAGTACAACTCTGTGTTCTCTGTTCTCTTTTTCCACCTTCATGGGTTAATTTTACTGTGTCAGCTCCATTGGCCATGCATTTTGGTTATTCTCGATGGTACCTCTGTTCTTGGATTGTAAGTTGCAATGGTCCAGAGAACTCTCAGTCCAGTGGGACTGGCTTCCTAGGCCAGGTCAAAGCCTTCAATACCACCCAACATTTTCAGTCTCCTAAATCAGACTCTCAAGGCTTGACCTATAACTAGAACTCCCACTGGTCACATCTGCACTTCAACCGTATTCATACTTAGATTGTTTAAGTGACAGTATAATCCAAATTACCCCTGAAACCTGCCCTTTTAACTAGATTTTTGCCACTCTATAGCTCAAAGAATACATGCCAGTCCACTAAACCATTAAGCCAAACCTCAGCAGCTGTTCTTGTCTTTCCTTTTGGTTATTTTGTTCTATTATCATCAAGTTTTCTGTTTGATTTAAAAATCCATTGAATAGAAGAGGATATATAGATCAGTGGTAACATGCTTGCTTCACATGCACAAAGGGCTGGGTTTTCATCTCCAGTAATATGCATACAGACATACACAGACAGACATACAAAGACAGATATCCACACAAACACGCACACATGTCACACACACACACACCACACACACCACACACACCACACACACCACACACCACACCACACACACACACACACACACACTGCAAATCTGTTCTTTGCCTTCCACCTCCCCCATCATTACCAGCAGGTCCCTGGACCACTGAAGTGGCTTTTAAATTGCTGCCCTGGCTTTCACCTTTGGCCTCTACAATCCATTTTCTCATCCAGCAGCCAGAGTAATCTTTCAAAATACAAATCAACTCATGTCACTTCTCTGCTTAAAAACACACCATGCCACCCTGCTTATTTCTCTCACTGCAATTACCACAGCCTGTAATTACCCTGATGATTTGTTTCCGTATCTACTGACTGTCTCCTCCGACTAGAGTGCAAACTCAGAGGTCGGGGGTTCTATATTATTTCCTCAACACGCCCAGTGCAAGGCCTGAAGCATAGTAGACAATACATATCATATTTTGGAAGAAATTAATGAACACTTCTCAGGTCGGAGGACTCATCATTTCATTTCAGGTCTAGGGAAGTTTCTTGTCAGCAGAATCTTCCCGTGTTCAAAAAGACAAGATGTGCTTTAAATAGGTACCAGTCCTGGCAGAAGCCAGGCACCGAAGGAACGGTATCTCTGCAGAACCTTTCATCGCCCTCAGAAACTGAAAGCCCCTAAATATAGGCCAGCCATTAAAGATTCATGAGGGCATGCTGTGATTTATCAGAGCCGTGGAAATCGAGACTTCCATCATAGCGGGTACTTTGACATTTGTTCCTAATCAACGCATGCACATATTTTATTACCTTTTGAGGGAAGTTTGACCAGGGGAATATTCCAGAAGCATGAGAGAGGCTTCCCTCAGAGCAGGGATCATGCTTTGTTCTCCAATCCAAACAGCAAACAGCCACACACCTTCTCCCCTGCACATCAGCTAAAAGGAGGTGTTTCAGACCATTTTTCTTTTTCTCTTTGGTGTATTTCACTGAATCAAACTACTGGCCCAAGGGACTATGGAAAGGTGTAGGTGTGGAGAGTATTGAATTAAAGTAATAATATCATTTGACCTTTTACAGAAATTCAGCTCAGATTTATTATTTGGGCTTCCATACTTTCGACAAACCAAACTTCCACATGTATGATAAAAACGTGCCTGTACTTCCATGAACAAGTCATAGAATCGGATCGAAGGCTTATATTCAGTCTGCTTTGCAAGAGACCTTACACTTCTTACAAGGAAAACAAAACCAAATAAATTGGCTAAGGGGGGCATGGCCACCTGAACTGTGGGGTTACCAGGGTGCTTTTCTTGAGTATACCCAGCAAGTCTAGTTTAATTGTCCCAGGATGCTGCCTGGGCTTCAGCGGGTTATTTTTAAAGCCTGTCATTGATTCTAAAGCACTCCAATGCTAGAAGGCATCAGTCCAGAGAAAGGAGAGCTGGATCCTATTACAGCCTGAGATGGGCAGCTAGGCAGTGACTTCACTCGTGCATTTCCTGACATCTGTGACGAGGGGGAAACATGCTGAGCCATGCCAATTTCATTTTCTGCTTAGAGCACACCACAAGTTGGCCTGCAGAGATAAGATGTCCCATTTTGCTAGAAGACCTCAGACTCACGTGTAAGTCTCATTGCTCTCCATCCTCCCATGCATGCACATGTGCCTGCATGCGCACACATACACAGAGTAACCTAACTGGTCATCATGCATATAGGAGGGTTTCATGGCTTCATCTTTACAGAGATTATAGGCTTTCCTATTTCTCAGGATACCAATACATTTGAAGGCTTGCAAAAAAAAAAAAAAAAAAAAAAAAAAAAAAAAGGAGCTTTAGTTTCCAGGACAAAGAAACTGTGCGCTCAGGATGTGTTAGAATTGTCATTAATTGTAATAATATTAAACTAAAGCTAAATATTAAATGATACAATCAGACCTACATTGAAAAATTAGAGAGAGTAAGTGAATAACCACACACTAACTTTATAGTCTTTCCTTTCTAAGATACTCCAGTCTTTGTGAGTACATGCAGGAATAGACTGGGACACACACACACACACACACACACACACACACACACACACACAAATCTATGTAAGACTATGTCTATGTGTGCATACATGTAGCTATGTGTATATGCATGTATGTATTTGAGTTGAGGATTTCAGGAGCCAAAAGGAGGGAAAGCAAGGGGAAGGTGAGCACAGTGCCACAGCCATGTGGCAAGAGAGTCAAAGCTTCCCTAGGCTCTGAGATGAGACTGAAAAGTCCCCTCCTGTTCCTGCTGCCAGCAGGGGGTCATTCCAGGGGCCAGACAAGCTCTGTCAGCTCCAATGATGAAAAACTTTCCATGGCACCTTTTCACAGGTTCTATTGACCTTTTTACAGGTCAATAAAAACCATTAACTTCCCTGAGGCCTCCGTGACAGTGCGGGGAGATTTCATTCTCAATGTTTCTCAAGCCAGCAGTGGGTGTTCAGGGCTGGGAATGCTGAGTGTGAACACCTTTCCACTATCAACAGGGCTTTAATAGTGAGGGGAAAGGTGTCGGGATGTATCTGTATTTCTATTTAGGGTTCCTTCAAGGTCCTGGGAGAGTAGGTGATATGGGAAGTGTTGTCTGTGCTGGGCTCTCTCCTCACAAGACTTCAAACCAGCAAAGAGGAGCCTGTTAGATCCTCTCATTTCATAGCCCTCGGTCCACATTCCAATAGTCTCTATGAGTCATGTTTTCTTCTGAATTTATCTATCCAAATATTCAGTAAGGAAGAGGCTCTTGTTTGCTAAGCCCTAGTTTTTAGCCAGGATGGTCATTGTTGTATACTAGGCTTTCAATCAATGTCCATGCCCTTACTGAGACCACTAGTGTGTGTGTCTGATGGTCCACACCTCAGATTCTGTCTCACCGGTGACAGCCTCTCATTGATGCTTTACATTCACTTGGAGGGCCGCGCTAAGACAACTCAGTGACTGTAGTACGTCCAGAGAACATTCTCCCAGAAATGCATCATAAGGAAAAATGGATTAGTACAGACACACAGGGTTTAGGATGTGGAAAATCTAGGAATCACCTCAGTGCCTCAGAGGAGGAACCAAGATAAAGATGGAACATCAGGAAATGGTCCAGTTATTAAAAGTTATAAGACATTTTCTTTCTTTTCAGAAGGAAAGGGGTTCATAGCGTGCAGCTAGTTGAACATCAAATCTTACACAGAAGCTTGTGGACAACCTGTTGGCACTTAGTCTCCTGTAAACAAAGGTCCTACTGACTTTGATCAAGAAGTCCTAGGAGCCAGGTGAGTATTTTGTAAAGGCAAGATGTATTCTAGAGGCTTAGGTATGTCTTAGACACGGGGCATCCTGGCTTCACTGCTACAGGAAATAAATGGCAACTCCAGCTTGAATAGTTGGGAGTGGGGCAAAGAACCCTGCTTTTTTTCCCCCCATCCACTCTGATTTGTCTCTCTGATGGCAAAGCTGAGATATCTAGTGGTCTGACTCCACAAGGGCCCTCATCTCTGATCATCTGTAAAGAGTCACTGTTCTCTCTCGCAGTTCCTACTGTTGCTGATCTGGGCTCCCACTGCTGAGGTTCTGTCTATATGCCTGGCATACTTAAATAAATATAACAAAGCAAAAAGCCTTGGGTACCTATGAGGCTAGAGGCTGGCTGCTTCCAAGGGGTAGAGTTGACTCTGGACTTCTTGTTCAAAATTGTGTTTGCACATGTGTCTTTTCTCTTCGTGAACACAAGAGAAACGAGGGTGCTGATGCTAGTCCTATCTCTAGGTTCCTGGGGAGAAGAGCAGATATGTTGTGTCATTACCCTGCATCTGAAACTGTCCCCAGCATATCAATGCTTTCACCTCTCTCTGTGCAGGTGATCTCCTTTGTTGTCCCCATGCCAACAGGAAAGGCCCAGGAATTAGCACTGTCTGGAGGTGGTGGCTGTAGTGGGTTGAATAGGTTTAACCCTCATAGACTCATGTATTTGAAAGCTTGGCCAATGGGGAGTGGCACTATTAAGAGGTGTGGCCTTATTAGAGGAGGTGTGGCCTTGTTAGAGGAAGTATATCACTGTGGGCTTGGAGGTCATATATATGCTCCTCCTGGCTGCCTTCAGATCAAGATGTAGACCTCTCAGCTCCTCCAGTACCATAGCTGCCTGGATGCTGCCATGATTCCCATCATGACAATAATGAACTATCCCTCTGAAGCTGTAAGCCAGTCCCAATTAAATGTCCCTTATAAGAATTGCTTTGGTCATGGTGTCTCTTTATAGCAATGAAAACCCTCACAAAGACAATGGGCAAATATCCTAGCTCCCTCAACTCTCAGTGGAATAAGAGGTATGTTTCACTCTATTTCCTGGTGTCCATTCCTGTTCACCAAAGAAGCAACTGGGCATATAAAGTGACATTCGCTGGATGCTTTGTCCTACCTGAGTCAGCTCCTCCATATATGCACCTAAACCCAATGCCAGGGGTTTAATCTCAACTCATGCAGAAGTAACAGGACCCCACTTCTATAGCTTCATTCACTACATATTTGCTACATATTGCCTACATATTCATAAACAAGCACTATGAGATTACCATTTTTCACAAACATTTTATCTTTTGATTGTCTGATACTTGATGCACAGTATTAAATGCTGATTGTTTTTCTTGTGGAAAACTTACTCCTTGAGTTATTGCCCTAATGGTGGCACCTTTAGAAGGTAATTAGGGTTAGACGATTTCAGGAAGGTGGGATTAGTGGCTGTATGGAATTCAGAGCCTGTGTACCTCCCCGTATGTCATGCATGAACTTGTCTGTCTTCCTACATCATGATGTAGCAAACATGCCCTTGCCAAGTGCTGATACCATGCTCTTGGTCATCTCATCTTCCAGAACCATGAGAGAAATACAATTTTGATTGTTCATAGTTTGCCCAGTCTGCGGTCATCTGTCAGAGCAGCAATAGCCCAAAGCACAATTTCTTTTGGTTGAGATTTTCCTCGTGCTATGTGATAAAGGGAATTGACATTTTTCTTCCAAGAATTCTTTCCATGCATAGATTTAGGCTAACCCTCAAATCAATCACAGAGCTGCATGGATAAAGCTCTACAAATGTGGCTGTTGGTCTAGGCTTCTACACAGGTGCCAGTCATCCAAGCCAATAAGCAACAAACCACAGATTATTTTTTTCTCCTCTCTCTCTCTCTCTCTCTCTCTCTCTCTCTCTCTCTCTCTCTCTC